>CM038216.1:108123380-108723380 GCA_021442155.1 Cymbidium sinense
GATTTGGTTTAATTTTAGTTGAGTTGAGTTTTGATTTAAACCCATTTTATCCAAATTTGGCTTAATGGGTTAAATTTGGTTCATGTGGGTTAAATGACCAATATGACCCAAATTGAACTCTATTCAAGCTTTAATTATATTTGATTGAGTATTTGAAATGATATATAGTAATTAATTTTAATTAATTTAAATTTGATTTTGATTTAGACTTATTTTAGGCTTAATGGGCTAGATTGTGGTTTACTTAAATGACCAATTTGGTCAAATAAAACCCAAAAAAAAATTTTGTTCAAATATAATTTTAAGGTATTTTAAAACATTAATTTAAATTAATTCAAATTTATTTTGAGTTTAGGTCCAATATTGATTTAGGTTCATTTAGAGTGACCCAATTAGGCTATTTTGAGTCATCATTAGATTAAGAGTTAATTTAATGTTCTATTATATTAATTTAATAAATGTAAGCATTTAAGATGATTTAAATTGATCAAATTGATTAGTTTGATTTTTTGGCTTGGTGGGACCTACATGGGTCAACTCTAGGTCAGATGACCTAATTGACAACTTTAAACCACATCTAGATTTATTTTTTTGGATTCATTTATACTTGTGTATTGATTATGTACCTTTAGGTTGGTTTGGTTTAATTTAGTTTTGATTTTAGATTTTCTTGAATTTAATTGATTTTGAGCCCAAATGATTTAAGAGTTAATCAAACTTAATTATCTTAATTTAAGTTCATTGAATTTAGATTTCATTTTAATTTTTTTTTTTGCTTTAATGAGGTTGTGCACATAGCCACTAATTGTAGTATCTCAATGCCTATTAGAGGCTCTATAAGGTCAAAGATCCTAATTTTGAGATTATGGTGTTATTAACCTCACTTGATGTTAACAAAATCGCATAGATTAAATCCTAGCTCTATGAGGAGGGTTATCAACCTCACTAAAAGTGAGGTCAACATATCCATATGGAATTTAAAAGGTTGTAAGTTTAGTCAATTTGTTTGCTATACAAACATTCCTACTTGTTTTTGAAAGAATGTAAGCCCAATCTACTTGTTTTCCATGCAAACACCCCTAGCTTTCTTATACAAGCCCACTCATTTTACCTATTTGCCATATGAACATCCCTTCACCACAATCCCAACACTTAAACTCTAGTCAAGATATTTGAGATGATGTAACCCATAGCCGCTAATTAGACTCCCTGGATATTATGGCTAATAGTTGAAACTAAGGATATGCAAAATGCTACACCTAACTTGCCAAAAGCTTCAACACAAAGGAAAGAATCCCTAAAGCAAGTTACATTAAATTCTTATTAAGAAGCTAATGTTATTACTAAGTCTAAATAGAAGATCTCATCACTAGAAAGTCAAAGCAATCATTATTTCACTCAATAGTTAGTTGGAAAAGTCTAACCATACCTATACATATGTGCAATATTCTAAAGGTACATTATGTAGAAATTTAATAATTTTTTGAGTTGAAAAAAATTCATGAATTTAAAGCCACTTATGGAAATACTAGAAGGTATGATTCCTTACTTTTAAGATAATTTGTTAGCAATTTCACCAACACCTTCTAGTGGTATGTTGAATTACCCAAAGACTAAAAAAACCTTCACCATGTTGGAAAGACTCTTCATCAAGAGATTTCGATGCAACCTAGATAGTAGATCTTTCCTTGGAAAGAAGGAAAGAAGAAAGTATTACAAAATACATTACAAGATGAACAAATCTAAGCATGAGTTTTGATCAACAACTCAAAAAAGCATAGAAGACCTCATGGGGAACATTGATGAATGGATACAGCTATCTATGTCTATGATTAATATGTTCCAAGAATTGTTGTATCATGTAGCAAAGTTTAAAAGGCTCAGAATTACCAACTACAATAATAATCCTTTTGTCAAAGGTATGTAAAGTTGTATGATTTAAAGAAGAATGATGTGAATACAACATTCACATTCACAAAGGAAATGAAGGTGTGGCAAACTCGCTCCCAACAATGAAGCCAACAGAGGATAAGAAAAATGTGCCAACTCTCCAAAAAGAAGATGAATAAGCAATATTCATTCAAAAGAGAATGTATATCTAAGATTTTAAACATACCCTAAAATTTGATTACAACTACATACCAATAAAGATAAAGTTGATGATCCCAACTATTATATTCTATAGACTTATAAGTCTCTAATTGAAGATTGTTTATCTTCAAACATTGGATAGAAAATACTTATTGAAATGGATAACTTTATTAGACGGTATTTGTACATCCAAAAAAAAGGTAAATGTTATTACAACCAATCCAAATAAGCAAAGATAAAAATACTTAGCGAGCTAGAACTGAATGTAAATGATGATGAAGTAAGCTCTGAAAGGTGAAGAAGGTGGTGGTTGAGAGACATTCATTTCAAAGAAAACTAAAAAAATGATTGAGATTCTTTTATCAGTATATGAATTCTTAGAGCCTAAAATAGATCTAAGAATGCTCTTCCCAACAAGGGAAACTTTATATAATACAAATTAGCATAAAAATCAATCAATATTCTTCATCAAATCAAATCAAAGAAAAGTGGAAATATAAAAATTAAAGTCTAAAAAATAAAATGATTGACACTTTAGAGGAGTACAACTTCTTTGAAGGCTAGTTAAAATTAGAAGAATATATACATCACTTACAACTTGTCATAATAAAATCCTAAAGAAGAGGTTTCAAAGAAACATATTGAGTCATAAACATGTATAAAAATTATAATCTTTAAACCCAAAGAGAAGTATGTTATGTGAACAACTAACTCTAAAGAAGAACTATTCCTTTAGAGAAAATATTAAATGGAAGGTCAAGTTAAGTTCAAATAAATTATGTCCTAGACTAGGTAGTAGCTCAGAGTACTAAAAAACTCTAAAAGTTTTGAAGAGACACAAAGAGACTTCGAGATAAAAGATGAAAAGTAATTCAAGTCCAATTAAAGAATGAAAAACAAATTTATCTACCTCCAAAATTGAATGCTAATGATAAAGATAAAAATATTCAAATTAATGAAAATACCTTACCACCACCAAACCTCAAAAGTCCAAAATTGTATACTATTTATGCAAGCTCTACTTTACTAAGTATCTATGCTCTATTATCTAAGGATACATGTGAAACATTAATCAAATCCTTGCAAAATCTAAAATGATATGAGTATTATTCACTGAATAGAGCATGAAATAGGACTTAACCTCTCAAAATCATCAGTGATGATGACACTGGGACATGCATAATCAACCCCTTTATGTCAGAATTTTATAGCATAAAAAGATAGGTGCTTTAATCAATCACTTAATATGTATTTGCTCGTTATATGGACAAAAGTATAGTATTCCACAAGGATTCAATGAAAAAAAGACAAACTTTAGGATCCATTATCCCATCCTTATTCTTTGAGGAACTACATACATAAATTCCATGTGATAAATGCTAAAATTGCTTACAAAGCACTTGGTAGGGATTCATGAATATGGCATAGTACTCAGTTCCATCAATTTATGAAGTATATTCAAAATGGTGAAGAGCATCAAATTAATGGTGACATGAATCCATTCTTTATACATGAGATCAAGATGCGATGATGCTAAGTACTTCATGCCTAAGATAGTAGGGGAAGTCAATTCTCAAAAGCAAGTGGCTCTCATATTATCTAAGGATTTTATATGTGCCATTAGTATTAAAGTCATTTTCATTGCCTTGCAAGAAATTTTGTATTCGTACCTTTATTAGAGAATCTAATTATTTTGCCACATTAGTAGTACTAGCTTCTTCTTTCTTTTGGTTAGTTGTGGCTCTCTTAGGTTAATAAAGTACAAACTCCTCTTCATCATCCTAAGTGTTACTACCAAGGTGGAGAACTACTTTGGGTTGCTTTGATTTATTCATACTTTCACACTTTAAATTTTCACCTTTCAGCATTAGTTTGATAGATGGAGCCACTTGCTTTTGAGAATTGACTTCCCCTACTATCTTAGGCATGAAGTACTTAGCATCATCGCATCTTGATCTCATGTATAAAGAATGGATTCATGTCACCATTAATTTGATGCTCTTCACCATTTTGAATATACTTCATAAATTGATGGAGAACTGAAGGTACTATGCCATATTCATGAATCCATGGCCTACCAAGGAGTGCTTTGTAAGCAATTTTAGCATTGATCACATGGAATTTAGCTTATGTATGCAGTTCCTCAAAGAATAAGGATAGGATAATGGATCCTAAAGTTTGTCTTTTTTTTCATTGAATCCTTGTAGGAATACTATACTTTTGTCCATATAGCGAGCACCTGAAGCTAATACTTTGAGTGTCTTCACTATTAAGTGATTGATTAAAGCACCTTGGTCAATTAATATCTTTTTTATGCTAGTAAAATTACTTTCAGCTATGACATAAAGGGGTTGATTATGCAGTGTCCCTAATAATAGGTCATCATCACTGAAAGTGATGGTTCCTGATTTTTGAGAGGTTAAGTCCTATTTCATGCTCTATTCAGTGAATAATGCTTCATATCATTTTAGATTTTGCAAGGATTTGATTAATGTTTCACATGTATCCTTAGATAATATGAGAGCATCATAGATACTTAGTAAAGTAGGGAGCTTGCATAAATATGCCTGAACATTATAGTCTCCAATTTTGATGGACTTTTGAGGTTTAGCCGGTGATGGTGGTAAGGTATTTTCATTAATTTGAATATTTTTATCTTTATCATTAGCATTCAATTTTGGAGGTAGATAAATTTGTTTTTCATTCTTTAATTGGACTTGAATTACTTCTTCTGTCAGATCTTTTTTATCAGAAGAAGTCTCTTAATTTTATGTCTCTTCAAAACTTTTAGAGTTTTTAGTACTCTCAGAGCTACTACCTAGTCTAGGACATAATTTGTTTGAACTTAACTTGACCTTCCATTTAATAGGTTTTTCTCTATAAAGGAATAGTTCTTCTTTAGAGTTAGTTGAAGTTGTTCACATAACATACTTCTCTTTGGGTTTAAAGATTATAATTTTTATACATGTTTATGACTCAAGATGTTTCTTTCGAAACCTCTTCTTTAGGATTTTATTATGACAAGTTGTAAGTGATGTATATATTCTTCTAATTTTAACTAGCCTTCAAAGAAGTTGTTTGTACTCCTCTAAAGTGTCAATCATTTTTTATTTTTTAGACTTTAGTTTTTTATATTTCCACTTTTTCTTTGATTTGCAAGGATTTGATGAAGAATATTGATTGATTTTGTATGCTAATTTATATTATAAAAGTTTCCCTTGTTGGGGAAGAGCATTCTTAGATCTATTTCAGGCTCTAAGGAATTCTTTCATCAAATGCCCTGTATGGCTAAAAGAATCTCAATCATTTTTTTAGTTTTCTTTGAAATGAATGTCTCTCAACCACCTTCTTCACCTTTCTATGTTTGTAGAGCTTGGCCCTTATCATCATTTACATTCTGAGTTCTAGCTCGCTAAGTATTTTTATCTTTTGCTTGCTGGATTGGCTATGTTGTAATAACATTTACCTTTCAATTTTAGGATGTACAAATACACTGTCTAATAAGGTGAGTTATCCATTTCAATAAGTATTTTCTATCCAATGTTTGAAGATAAAACAATCTTCAATTAGGAGACTTATAAGTCTATGGAATCGATAATAGTTTGGATCATCAACTTTATCTATTTGGTATGGCTAGTGTGGCTCTAGTAGTTGTAATCCAAATTTTAGGGTATGTTTAAAAATCTTAGAAATACATTCTCTTTTGAATGAATATTGCTTATTCATCTTCTTTTTGGAGAGTTGGCCCATTTTTCTTATCCTCTGTTGGCTTCATTGTTGGGAGCGAGTTTGCCACACCTTCATTTCCCTTTTTGTTAATTGTGAATGTGAATGTTGTATTCACGTCATTCTTCTTTGAATCATACAACTTAGACTGCATACCTTTGACAAAAGGATTATTATTGTAGTTGGTATTAAGGCCTTTTTGCTCGGGAGCCTTTTAAACTTTGCTACATGATACAACAATTCTTGGAACATATTAATCATAGACATAGCTAGATATGGGGCCATTTGTATCATCAATGTTCCCCATGAGGTGTTCTCTTGCCTACTTTTTTGAGTTGTTGATCAAAACTCATGCTTAGATTTGTTCATCTTGTAATGTATTTTGTAATACTTTCATCTTTCCTTCTCTTTTCCAAGGAAAGATCTACTATCTAGGTTGCATCTGGAAATCTCTTGATGAAGAGTCTTTCCAACATGGTGAAGGTTTTTTTAGTCTTTGGGTAATTCAACATACCACTAGAAGGTTGTGTTGGTGAAATTGCTAACAAATTATCTTAAAAGTAAGGAATCATACCTTCTAGTATTTCCATAAGTGGCTTTAAATTAGGCTGAGTGCTATCATGAATTTTCTGTGCTCAAAAAGTTATTAAATTTCTACATAATGTACCTTTAGAATATTGCACTTAGTCATATTCGGCTGGGTATGGTTAGACTTTTCCAACTAACTATTCAGTAGTTAGTGAAATAATGATTGCTTTGACTTTCTAGCTGATGAGATCTTCTATTTAGGACTTAGTAATAACATTAGCTTCTTAATAAGAATTTAATGTAACTTGCTTTAGGGATTCTTTCCTTTGTGTTGAAGCTTTTGGAAAGTTAGGTGTAGCATTTTGCATATCCTTAGTTTCAACTATTAGCCATAATATCCAGGGAGTCTAATTAGCAGCTATGGGTTACATCATCTCAAATATCTTGGGTAGACTAGAGTTTAAGTGTTGGGATTGTGGTGAAGGGATGTTCATATGGCAAATAGGTAAATAGAGTGGGCTTACATATATAAGAAAGCTAGAGTATAGGGGTGTTTGCATGGAAAACAAGTAGATTGGGCTTACATTCTTTCAAAAATGCCAAGTAGGAATGTTTGTATAGCAAACAAATTGACTAAACTTACAACCTTCGTAATTCCATATATATATGTTGACCTCACTTTTAGTGAGGTTGATAACCCTCCTCAAGCTAGGATTTAATCTATGCACTGAGATTTTGTTAACATCAAGTGAGGTTAATAACACCATAATCTCAGAAAATTAGGATCTTTGACCTTAGATTAGGAGCCTCCTAATTAGGCATTCAGGATACTACAATTAGTGGCTATGTGCACAACCTCATTAAAGCAAAAAAAAAAAAAATTAAAATGAAATCTGAATTCAATTGAACTTAAATTAAGATAATTAAGTTTGATTAACTCAATTAAATCATTTGGGCTCAAAATCAATTAAATTCAAGAAAATCCTATAAAATCAAAACTAAATTAAACCAAACCAACCTAAAGGTACATAATCAATACACAAGTATAAATGAATCCAAAAAAATAAATCTAGATGTGGTTCAAAGTGGTCAATTAGGTCATCTGACCTAGAGTTGACCCATGCAGGTCCCACCAAACCAAAAATCAAACTAATCAAAATTTGATCAATTTAAATCATCTTAAATAATTACATTTATTAAATTAATATAATAGAACACTAAATTAATTAACTCTTAATCTAATGATGACTCAAATAGCCTAATTGGGTCACTTAGTTTAAATGAACCTAAATTGACCCTATTGGACCTAAACTCAAAATAAATTTGAATTAATTTAAATTAATGTTTTAAAATACCTTAAAATTATATTTAAGAAAAAATTTTTTTTTTGGGTTTTATTTGACCAAATTGGTCATTTGACCTAAGTAAACCACAATATAGCCCATTAAGCCTAAAATAAGTCTAAATCAAAATCAAATTTAAATTAATTAAAATTAATTACTATATATCATTTCAAATACTCAATCAAATATAATTAAAGCTTGAATAGAGTTCAATTTGGGTCATATTGGTCATTTAACCCACATGAACCAAATTTAACCCATTAAGCCAAATTTGGATCAAAAAATGGGTTTAAATCAAAACTCAACTCAACTAAAATTAAACCAAATCAATGCTTAAATTTTTTTAAGTTGATTGTTGAATATGACTCAACTCTCAATGACACTCAATTTAGCCAATTGGTCAATTGGTCAATCTAACCCAAATTCACATAAATTAACATATATGAGCATATCAAGCCAAAACCAAAATGAATTAAAATGAAATAAAAATAATTATTATAAATCACTTTTAAAACTTTAGTAAACTCAATTTAATTCTCATCTGTGTCCAATTTATCTAATTTGGTCAATTTGGCCCATGGACCCAGTGAACCTGAATTGGCCCAATTTGACTTATATATGTTAAATTGAGTTAATTTAGGCTTAAGTTAAATTACATTAATTAATCATAGGTATTATAAGTAATTATTTTAATATAGTTTAAATTTAATCCTAACTCAATTAGGCAAAATAAGACTAACTTGATTCAACCTAACTCAAATTATGTTAAGATGAGTCAACTCAAATCTTAACCCAAAATGAGTTCACTCACCTCCCCATACATCAAACCAAGTAAAATTTAGCTTGAATAAAAAAAGCTTGCCAAATAGAAAGAAATAAAAAAGAGGGATGTGAGCATGAGGAGAAAAAAAAATACATTTCTTTCTTCACATGGGAGGGCATGGAGAAAGAAAAAGAGGGTTTTCTACACAGTTCATTTCTTCTATTCTAAGCATACTAAAAAGAAAACATACACACATCTTCTTCCAACCAAAAGAAAACTCCTCTCACCACCTCTTGTGCTCTCTAAGTCCAAGAGTAACCATTTTTTTTAGGGTAGTGGTGGACGGCAGCCAGAGCATTCCATAGGGAGGTGAAAGAGGAGATCTGAGATCTTTTAGCATCCACCGAATGTGTACTTCATGAGGTAACTTTTCTAAACTTTATATCAACCATAGGTTCTTATGTTTGGTGAAAATTTTCATGAATTTAGAATTTTCCTTTAGTTCCCATCACACTTTTTTTTAACTCCCAATGTGAAATAAAGTGACTTACGCTTAAGATCGCTAGAAGATCACAAGATCGTGATGTTTGCTATAGATCCCATCAATCTAATCCTATTTGGTCTACCTCCCATGAGGGAGACAACCTCTGGGCCATTCATCTTACTTTGATAGAATGGAAGGCTATTATGAGACTCATCTTTGATTTGTTATACTAAATCTGATCTAAAATTTCAAAAAAAAATCATAAAGCATTAAATGATAAATAAAAAATTTTAAATAAAGGCTTTATGGATTCATCTTTTCAAAAGAAATCCAATGAACCAAAAACCCCAAATTTGGATGTATCTTTTAGGAGTAATTTGAGTTTTAGTGAAATATATATGTCTTTAATTACTTTTAAAATACTACACCAATCAAGTTGAAAATTTTAGAAAAGCTACTTAATGTTCATTCCTACTTATCATAAAAATGATAAGTTAATTAGCTTTCTATTTTAAGAGTCATTAATTTTTGAAGGTAATTATCTATTTTTGCATAAATAAATAATTAAAAATTATAAAATGTCATCAAATTAATTTAAATCACTTTCAAAAACATTAGAGATCTAAAAACATTAATTAAACCTTTTGGGTCACACTAAATTATAAAAGGAATTAAATTAGTGTTTAATTAATAATTAATTAATTACTTTAATTTCATAAAATTTTAAAGAATCATAACTAATTGTAGAAGAATCCCAAAAAAGCAACTAAACCCATCCAAGAAAGGTTAGACAGAGGAGAATTTAATAAAAATAAAATCCATAATTAATGCCTAATGATCAATGCTTAATTAATGATTGAAGCTCACACTAATTACCTTAAGTAAGGCTAAATTACTTGGCTAATTAATTTTTAGTTTGGTGGGATATTTTATGAGATGTCCTCTACCTCCTATAATTTTCTTGGAATTATTTGTCATAGATTTTAAAGTTTTTGAAATTTTAATCCTAATTACACTCTTTAATTAATTAAATGATTACTAAAATTGGTGAATAGTAAAAATTAAACAATTATTATTAATTAATCAAAGTGAATAATGGAAATGATGAGAGAAATAATTTGGTCCCCCTTTCCTAATTCTTTTTCCAAATATCCTTCCTTAAGAAGATTAATTAATACATTTAATAATTAGGGAAAAATTGGGAAAATCAATGATAAAATATAAAAAAATTAATGAAATTGATTTAGATAAATCAAATATAATCCATTAATATCCCTTGATGTTTTTAATAGTATAAAGTCATTAAAGAATTTCTGATTATCCCATTTGTGTGGGAAAAGCATAAGAGAATTTAACTTAGATTATTTTCATCTTTAATTTAATTAAATCTTGAGCATGAACCTAATTGTATTAGACTCTCTTAGGTGCATTGCTAATTTTATTTTTTCAAAGAATATCATTGAAGGCTCATGATCAAGTAGTTAATTAAATTAAAGAAGCTTAGGGAAGGGTAATTAAGTTGATGTGCTTAATGGCTTGAGCCTAATCAACTCATAAAAATTTTATTTAATTTTCTTCTTTAAATATATCAAATCACCAACATGGGATAGGGTAAATATTACATATTATTTCTCCTCTTTGGGTTGTAACAACTTAAACATCAAAACTAAATCTTATAAGAACTTTGGTTAGTGTTAAGGAATGTTTATTTGGCTTGAATGTCCTTAGTAATTGAGTATGTTATGTTGCAACATTTAATTACCTCTTTTTAATTATAATTATAAATGTGCATGCCATTTGTTTCATAAGTTCATGTTTCAAAAAAAATTAATAAAAAGAATAAGATTGCATTTAAGTTGCATGTATTGGATAAATGTTATTATATGGTGTGGCTATTATCATTAATAAATCTCAAATTAATTTCGAAACTATAAGTTAATAATGAATAAAAATGTGTTAAGTTTAAGTTAATGTTGCCTATAAATGCTTAATAAAGTTTTCATTTAGTTATAACTTAAAGATAGTACAGGATTGTTTTATTTTTATGTTTCATGTGCATGTTTACATATATTTGAGTTAGCAAGTATATGGTCAGACATCCTGAACACGAGGCTTTAAGTAGCAGCTCTAGATAATCTCACTTCCCTAGTTTAACAATGGCATATACTTGTTTAATTTCAATTATGTGTACGCATGTGCTAGAATTTGGGATTAAACTTTGCTTTTCATGTCACTAAACTTTACATAAATAAAAGATTTGATTTTATATGACCTTTGCATGGTTTTCATTTCTATACTTGTGGATGTATTTACATGTATTTGAATTTGCAAGTATATAGTCTAGATATTCTGTGAATATGAGGCTTTAAGTAGCCCCAAGGAGGTCTTAGATAATCTCACTTCCCTTGTTTAACAATGACATGTACTTGCTTAAATTTCTAATACATATTTGCATATATTAAGCTATGAAATGAAATCTTTTTTTTTCTACCAAATACATGCATTAATGATCATCAAATGTGTAAAATATGAATATGTATTGCATGTACAAATATGTATATTAATTCAAATAATATGAACAAAGAAGAAAATAAAAGAAGAATGAAGGAGTGTGTATGCTATTGATAATGAAAAGAAGAAATGGAATGATACTCATGTGATGGCTACTCAGTTTCATTAATCTTAAAATGCCTTTCATGTTTGAATAAGATTCCTTAAAATTAATCTAAACTTAGGCTTAATAAAATGTTTATATGTGGTTCATCAAATAAACTAAAGTCATGATAATATACTTTTAGAAGATAACTTAAGGTAGGGATGAAGGGGTCAAACCTCTTTATTCTCTTTATAATAATTTGATGTTAAGTAAGTATCAAAAGAAATAAGAAAGTCTAAATTTAAAACTAGTCAATTCATTAAAAGATTTGAAGTGAAACCATTCCTAATGGTTAATTTAAACAATTTTAGAACTTCAAATAATCATACTCCTAAAGCTTAATTAAGAACTCCACACTAAGCATTAGCATATAAATTAGAATGCTAAGTCACCGATTCTAGTGTTAAGTTTGGTCGGTGTATGTTATGATGATGTGTTTTGTTTTAATATATAATATTATAAATTAGATGTTATGATTAGTTATGCGTAGATTGGATGTTAGGTCGTAAGTAGCCTAATGATGTTTTATGTAGGGGATTATGCTAAAGGGGTAGTTGTAATAATAAATAATTATACATGTTCTTGCTTGCAGGAGTTGCTTATGCCCCTAACATATTCCAATTAGGATAGTTGGGCTTGGCTACTCAAGTGCAGGGTGTTAAGTCCAAATATGTGAAGTATAGTTGCTTGGATTATATATTTGTTTAGCTAACATCAATTTTGTAAGTGTAGTTAGATTTCATTTTTCATAAATATGTAATTTTTGTAATAGGATTAGGATAAGTGTTATGTGGTTTAGAATGAACAAGGTTAGAAGACAAAGACCTATGAGGCCCGTGGAAAGTTGGAGCATACTAATCTAAAGAGAATAAAGAACACAAGATTGAAGACCACCATAGCATTTATTTTAATTATAATATTTAATTTTAATCATGGTTGTATAATGGTAGAGCTTGGCTACACAATTTATTTTCTTTTCTAGGGTGCATGATAGTACCCGGCTGCACTGACCTTTTATTATTTTACAAAATCTAAATGTTTGATTATTGTGTTTAGTTTGTGCAATAGAAATGGAATGCTTTTCATAGGTTTCTTAAAGTGTGATAATTCGGAGTGTGGTCTACATGCGGTAGGCTCTTTAAGATAAAATTAAATTTTCTATCCTCACAAAATAACTTATAGCTAAGTTTTAATACAACTCACAACCTCATCTTAATGCCTAGGTTCATAATCAAGATAACTAAAAGATTTAACAACCCCTTAGCTAAATGTTGTATGTTATCACACCATGCATATCATATTGAGTCACTCTTAAATAGGGAGGATCTCCACTCTTGTGCGATAGCGGATGTGCTTGATCTTGAGCAATCCCTTATAGTGGAGAACACCTCCTCTAATTGATTTGGTCCATGACTTAATTTTATCATGCATATAGGCATAATGGTCCTAATCCTTCTTCCAAAATGAATTTGTCAAAATAATCCAAAATTTGTAAATTTTTAACACAGTCTAAGTCTTGCTTGCATACTAAATATTATCTAGTCTCTTAGGGAGTGAGTTTAAGACCTTAGCCTCCTTCCTAATTAAATAATAGCCAAGCTATCTTACATCTATATAAGACCAATCTGTATGGTTTTAAAGCATAGGAGGTGTTAGTTGGCAACCATTCTAGGGAATTGTAAGTCTAGAAGAGTCACGATGAGTCTATTCTCTCTTATGGAGGTAAACTATTATGTCTTATTTTTCTAATTAGACTTAGGTCATGCTTCTAGTTTGTGCTAGAGAATTTTAAATTTAGGTTCTAAGGCTACTTATTTCCTTCCAACTATGAGCATAAATCCTCATCACTTAGGTATTTTTTTAATCTTGGGATTTTGGACTATAAGCCCTAACATACTATAAGATTTCAACTTAGATAAAAGTAAATTCTCTTTAAAAAATATAAAGCCTCACTATTGGGTAGATTGAAGTACTCACTAGGGTTCCTAGCATTATGGGTGCTTCTTACTTGTTCTCCTTCGGAATTTGTCAATAAGTCCTTCTATTTGAACTTCCCACTTGGTTTTTAAAAGTACCCAATCCTATGATAGTCCAGCTTTGAAATCTTTGGAGATACTTATTGACTACTTTAATCGAGAGTGTTCTTGGGAAATACCCAATTCCTAAGATGTAATTAACTATGAAAGCTTGCTTCCATTGGGAACTAAAGAGCCTGACATAAAATAAGCACTGCTTAACTTCTCCATGTAAAGTAGGGGAAAGATCTCTAGTATATACGTGGAGCCATCTACCTTAGGAGTCCTTATTAGGATATTAGGTCCATTGTAGGGTGATGTTCCTATCTTTCAAGATAGTACATTATACCTTAATGTTTAGGAATGCCCCCTAAGATCTGTGTGGTGTCTCTATGATTTCAATTTAAAACACCATAATATAGATTATTTGCATGACAAATATATAGATTGGATTTACATCCTTTTGGAATGCCAATATGATGTTCGCATGATGAACAAGTAGATTGGACTTACATCCCTTGGAAGGCCAAGAGATTTTATAAGGGTGTCCACATGGCAAACTTAAAGATGATTGGTTTGATTTTTTTTATTGTATATATTTTAGGGTATAGAACTCAACATTATAAAAGCAGTGCAATAGAACTCGTGGTATAAGACCATGGAACTGAGAAATTGGTGCCTCGAGTAAGTGAGGTAGTGCTTTAGTGCCTTTAGGTATAAACATGAATCTCAAAATTAGAGAGGGTCGCACTTCAGCATTGTAAACTTAGCATCGTAGAGCTAACGCAGCATAAGAATAATATAACTAGATTGACTAGTGCTGAGGCACTGCAAAAGTGGCACTGCAGTGCCAGTCAAAAAGCCATTTAAAGACTGACATGCTGGCAGATGTATTTAACAAAAAAGGAACTTTTGATCAGCATCTTGGTGCTGAGTCAAAATTTCATGATGCTCCATCAATGTTTTATAGGCTTTTTAGTTTTGATTTATTACAAAGTTAATGATAATAAATAGTAATAAGTTCTTTTTTTTGACAGACATAGTAACCATTTTGACTGATCTTAAATCTCAGAAACTGAGAGGTGGCACCTCGGCATTGTTAAGCTGCACTATGATGAGATTGGGTCCAGTTTATAAATAGGACCCCTAGGCTACAAATTTTTCTTTCTAAAGCTTTGGTTCTTTTTTAGAGTTATCTTATCCTTTCCCATCTTAGCTTTTATTTTCCTCTAAGAAAATCAACATACTGATCAAATACTTTAACAAAGGAAATAAGAGGGTAGTTGTTAGTGACTCTAATAGGTTCATTAGTGTGGAAGTAGAGGAGTGATACCACCATGCTCTTACCTGCAAATATTTTATCCTAAAGATGAGTTTCTACAACCTAAGTGGGAGCATGCAGAGAATCATCAATGAACGAGGCTAGAAGAAGCTGGCCTATGATAATAATTTCTATTTCGTTCCTATGGTGCGAGAGTTCTTTGCTAATGCGAAGGAGCACAATAAAAATAGGATTTTTGTTAGGGGAAAACTAATAAGTTTTGACAATAGTATAATTAATGCATATTACAATTTATAAGATGTTGCATATGATAAGTATTTATTTTATTATAATGATCATTCCAATTTTGATGAAATTCTTAGTCTCCTCACTATTAGAAAATCCAATGTCTAGTGGAAAAGGTGGGAAGAAAAGATTATCAATTTTCCTGCCATCGGCCTCATTGTTGAGGCCAAAGCTTGGTACTATTTTATTTATGTCAAGTTAGTTCCCATTGGAAATATCAATGAGGTGTCTAAGGATAGGACCATTTTCATTATGCAATTTGAAAGGGCTTTATTGTGGATGTAGGGTGGATCATTTATAATTCTACTTGAAATATGCATAATAATAGTACTAATGTAGATTATGGTCATTCTTCTTTAATTTATTCTTTATGTGTTACATTGGTTGCACAAGGGGATTCTGATGAAGAAGGAATTGGCTTGAAGACTGAGGTGGGAGAAAGCTCATGTGCTCCTTAGTCTTGACTTAAATCCTCCATGACTTTAAATGAGCAACTACAAAAATTACAGGACAAGTTCAGATTTAAGGAAAAGGGTTGATGAAATCAGTCGGCAGCAACAAGAACTGGGGGGGAAATTTGACCTCCATATGGGTCAGCAACAACAACAATTTTCATTCATGGCTGAGTTTAACTTAGTACTTATTCATATGTTTGAAAATGGTGGCTTTCATGGGAGTTTGGGTAAGGATTCTTTTCTTTGGGCACCTCAATATCACTCTTATGTAAGTATCTCATCAGAACTAGAAGAAGAAGAGGAAGAGGAGGAAGACGATGACTATGACTATTAGTTTTCCCTTATTTTTTATTTTTCATATTTTTCTCTTTCTTCTTCTCTTTTATTAATTTATTATAAAATGTCTTATATTAAATTTTTAGTGTTAATAAAATTATCTTCATTTCTATGCTTTATGTTTATCTTTATTATATGGAATGCTCTAAGATTTAAAAGCTTAATAATAAAATTTTCAGTTCCAAATAAATAATATTAAGGGGTGCCTTGGCACTACAAAATCATCACCTTGATGATATTAGTTAAAATACATAAGTTCAAAACCTAAGAACTCAATGCCTCAGTGCTACATGGATAGCACTGCAGCACTATAGATTTGACTGGGCTTAATTTTAGAGAGATCAACACCTCTATGCTATAATATGAGAACCTTGGTGCTATCAGTTTGGTGTCTAAGGTTTAATTTTTTGAGAGCGCAATACCTCGGCACTGAGATATCAGCACCATGGCGTTGTTAGATGAGTGTTTAAAGTTTAATTTTCTTAAGGATTTAACACCTCAACACTAGAATATCAGTGCCTTGGCCACTATTGGATGCGTGCCTAAGGATCAAGATTCTCGAGGGCATTACAACCTTAGTGCCTTGGCGCTATTTCATTAGTTCCTAAGATTTAATTCAATAATTTTTTATAAAAATTCAGTATCATAACACTTTAATAATGCTAGATTTTATAATTTTTAGGTGCAAGAAGCACTATTCTCCCTTACTCCAAATCTAGGATCAAACTGAATTTTCAGTAGCATAATACATTTATGAAAAAGCAAAGGTCTTCAAACTTAAAATTCTTTGAATTCTTGCACCTAAAATATTTTTTTAGCAAAACTTAATTTGCCTCCCTTACTCGAGATCCAAGATCAACGGGGGATACCATTAATTTCTTTCCAAATCAAAGATCGATTGTGAAATTTTTTAGAATTTTCTTTTAGGGGGGTAAAATTGTATAAAATAACATTTTCAAGAATCTTTACCTGAAGTTAATGATAGCTAGCTTCAGTTTTGTCTCATGTAAGAGAAGGACACCCTCGTACATCGGTAAGAAACACATCATGGAGAGAAAAGAATGCTAGAGAATACTAGGAGTTGAGACTGAGAGGAAGAAAACGAGGAGCGGAAGAAAGAAAAAAAGAAAAAAAATAAAGTGGCCAACACACCCCTCCCCCTCTTTTTATAAAGGTTTAAGATAATTGTTCCCACTCTTTCTTGGGTGGTTTTTTTACCTCTAACCATTCCTCCTCTTCCCCTCTAATCAATTGATGTTGTTGAGGAAGTAGTTGGCAGGAAAGGTTAGTATTCCTGCTTTTAAAATTGAAGGTTACTAGGATTGTGCCTAGGCGTTGGGACTATATAGATAACTAGTGGAGGTGGTTATCCTTCTTGAAAGTCATAACATGCGCTTAGGCATTAGTATATAGTGCCACAATGCTCTAGGTTAAATTTTTATTTCACTTTATTTCTATTTTTTAGATGCAAACAATAGCCCAGCTTAGAACTAGTAGTTTTGATCTATGGGGGTATTCCCACATAATCATCACCTTCTCTAGAGATCTTTATAAGTTTTATAGGGGACCACCAACTGGTAAAGGTAGATTTTATTATTCTTAGACTGCATAGATCCTAATGGAATTCTAGGCATAAATAACATTTTAAAATCCCAAAATAAATTCTTAATTCCCACAAAATAGATTTCAAGAAATACACATAGCACAACAACAATTTATATCTCAAACATACGAGCTTAGCATTATTGCTTACTAAACCCACTTATCTTATTAGGCTATGCTTAAGGACTTAAGTAATACCTACAAGCAAATAATGTTTTTTATTATTGCTATCCCTTTAAGAACAACCTCCTACAAAAAATAACATTAGCCTAAAAAGAATGCCCTAACATCTAGACTAGCGGGCAAACAATCATAACCATCTAGTCTATAACATTACACCATAAAATAAGAAAAAATACCACATCATTTCACATCACAAAAAATCAATTTAACTTAATTCTAGGATCGATGACCTAATAATCTAGTGTGTGAAAGAAGGGCTTGTGTGATATGGCTCCACTAGGATTTGTTTAAATTCGAATTAGATTTTAAGTTCAAAGTGTATTTAGTCTACTGTTGGAGGTTTCAAATTAAATTGTTTACTTATTTTATGATTTTATTTCCATTTCAGATTTATTTTATGTTAAGGTTGAATTTATGTTAGAAAGATTGAAGAATAAAATATATTCTTTTTTGGGTGGAACCCATTCTATTTAACATCCTAAATCCTAATAGAATGAGATTTTCATTTTAAGATAAAAATTCATTTCAAAGGTCAAACTAAGAACCTGAGTATCTTAATTAACCTCTTTTAAATCCATTTTAATGGTTTATTTTAAGTTAGACTTGATTTGATTAATGTTCAATTCTTCTTTTAAAAATTTGATTTTAAAAATTATTAGAATTTATTCTTCTTGTATTTCTTTTGATTTGATTAATTTTCTTATTTTAATTTATGACCTTCAATTAAAATTTAAAATCTTTCTTTAAAACTTAACTAAAATTTTAATCACTCATTACTGTAAGGTTTGATTTAACGTTTACACATTTTGATTTGGTGTCAAGTATTTTCATTTATTTTATCTTCATTTTATATTGATTGATTATAATATTATTTAAATTTTATATAATTTGATTAATTATTTATTTACCTTCATATGTTTTAATTATTTAACTCATTTGATTTTAATTAAATTAATATTATTCATTTATTTTATTAATGTTAATATTTATTAAGTTGAATCATTTAACTTTACTAGCTTTAGTTGATTTTTTTAACTAAAATTTAGTTTAGAAGTTTTGATTTCATCATTTAAAGAATTCATTATATTTTAATTTCATAATTTAAGAGAGTTCATTAACTTATGCATTTTTAATTCATCATTTGGGCTGATTTTAATGAAGTATTATATGTTAAGATCTTGTTATTTAATTGAATCTCTTAAGGTAAAGTTTTTTCTATCAATATTAACTTAAGAAACTTAGGGAATGAACTACTTTAGGGACCAAACCTAACCAAGGCCATTCTAAACTTCTAGGTTATTTAAAATTAAGTAATTTGATTAATCTTTTTTATTTTTATTTAGATAGACATAAAGTAATTTTACTATTAATAAATTTATTATTTATGTATGAAGTTTAGAGATTGAATATTTTTTATTTTCAATTGATTAATTGATTTATTAGAAATTTATTAATTTAATAATTTTATGGTTTGACTATTTTTATATTCTTAATCATTTCATAAACCCTAAGTGCATTATTACCTCAACTTCAGATAGTTAGAAAATTTTCTTTAGGTGTTAAGTTGTTAATGAAAATGTTTTAAGTTAATTTCATGAATTTTTATAATTTTTGTAATTTTTTATTTATTATTTCATTTAAGTTGAACTAAAAAATTGAAAATTCTATAACTTTTAATTTAGAGTTCATTTAACTTTGAAATTTTTATGCAAGTGGGGTTCCTTACAAATTTAATTTTTCTAAAATTTTATCTTATCTAAAAGTTTATCTATGATTAATTAAGATTTTAATTATTTCAATAAAATCTAAATTAAGCTTAAATGAGTAGAAGTTAATTATGGTTTTACTTTTCTTAAATTCCTCTCTAGAAAATGAATCCATAGAGGGTTTGTTTAGAATTTTTGGAGTTTTGGTTGATTTATTGTGAATTTCAAAGTTCAGGTGAATTAATTAATTTATTTAATTCAATTAATTCTTAATTAATGTCATTTTGGGGATTATTAGGTTTCAATAAAGTTTTATATTTTTCTAAGGTCTACTAATGTGAATTATAATATTTTAAACTAATTTTATCATTTTTACTAATTTCTTGATTTATTATTAATTTATTTCTTTAAATTAAGGGTTTATGGTTGAAAATTGCATATCTTCAGATTTACTTACCAATAAATCTTAATAAATTTATATATAGTGTGTTTTAGCCTTAATTTCAATTCCCCAAAGTTTCAAATGATAGAATTAATGGTTTGAGTTTAATTTGAGTTTTATTATTTTTAATTAAACTCAAATTAATTCAAAAATACCCAATAAAATTTAGTGATTTTGGGTTTAATGGATTCCTTTCACTATGATGAATACATAGAGCCCTCATTTATAACTTTTGTATTACTAACTAGATGTTGTTTGACATGTGTCATACCACCACTAGACAACCTAGATCAACATGGTTCCAGCTCAGAAGCAGTGGGGACCATGGGATCCTCTTAGACGATCCAATAAAAGATCAAATGGTCAAGATTTATCCCACCTTTCCTTAAAGGAAATAAATCAATTTGTGCAGCTAGATCGGAGCCATCCATTCCAAATAGAAGGAATAGACGGCTTGAATTTTTTCATTGTTCTCGCAGGTGAGAATTATGGGTCATTCACCTTTAAGGGGAAAATTTGATGATCTAGAGAGAATTTTCATTTGATTTCAGTTGCAAAATGATCAAGGCTTCAATTAGAACACATCTATATGGTTTGATCTCACTTGAGAACAAATTCTTTTCATAAAGGACCAAACTAAATTTAAAGGGTAGTTATTTTTGATGCATACCTCACCGAAGTCAATCCTCGGTGATGGAAATGCTTTGACCACCTTCATTGGGCTATGATAAACCTCTGGGAAAGAGGAATTAAGTTTCCTCCTAACCAATCACTATGGAGGTTGAGCTCCACCTCTTTGCCGATAAGTCTAGTTGAAATCCAACTTGTCAATGATGAGAGATCCAGGGAAGGGGTTAGATCTTCTTCCCTTCACCTCAGGAATGTGTGTAGATAATTAGATTGCGTAGAGAAGCTCTCCTTCCTCTACTTTCATATATGACCGAGAGCCATACATGGAGAATTCAAATGGGAATTTTCAATGGTGATTACCACCCTTGGATTCTTTCTTAAAATGGTGGTTACTTGATTAGGAATAGGTTCAAGTCAATTGGATGAGGAATGGAAAAGATATAGAGGAAAGGAGAACATAATTTGTCTTATGCAGATGACTTCATCTTCTTTTCTCCCATGGATACTCTCATCCTCTATGTCATCTTTTGGCTTTATGACACCACCCCAATGCATCTTGGATTGATATTTGATTGTCCAAGTTAGAGCTAAGGTGAACCATGAGTCAAACTCAAGCTAATTTGAGTTATAGTTGGGTTTTAAGTACTTAGGTTTGATCCATTTTATTATCATTTTCTTTTGGCTTAATTTTGGTTAATTCATTTGATAATTGGAATTATATTTAAGTTATAATTGTTCCTAACTGCCCATGGGAAATCTTAGATTCCAATTAATCCATTGGAATTTAATTTAACTTAAGCTAGTTTGACCCATTTAATTAAAGATGAATTAAATTGGATCTACTAGCTCAATTGGTTGCATAAAGACTTATAGTAAGTTTCAATTATGCTTGTTTGATGATTTATGATGTTTGAAATTGATTGATTTTATTGGATTTGGATTTGATTTTAATTTTGTTTCAACTTGACTATTTTTTACTTAAATGGATTCAGTTGAGTTCAATTGAGTCAAATGACCAATTTTATTTAATTAAAATGAATTTGTCTTTCAATTATGTTTAATCAAGTGTTTGAGCCGATTTTGATCAATTAATTTTATTTCATTTGAGGTTGATTTTGAATTTAAACCCACTTTGACCCAAATTGGGTTTAATGGGTCAACAAAGATTTAATTAGGTTTACACGACCAAATTGGTCAAATTAATCCTAATTATTTGTTGAATCATGCTTAATTATGATTTTAAAATGATTTTATATATTTGGTTTGAATTAATTTCATTTTATTTTGAGTTGGATTTCAATAAGGTTAATTTGGGTTCATTTGGATCAAATGATCTAATTAGCCCATTTGAGACTTTATTAGATTTAGATTCATTTATATTTATGTTCAAAGATATTCATTTTTTGAGCCCTTGGAAGGACTCAGTTTGGTCAAATTTTAGTGAGTTGACCTTTCACTTGGTGGTAGGTCAACTCTATGCCAAATGGATGACCTTCTTTGACCTTTATTTAGATTTAGTTATAAACCCATTTATGTTCGTGCATTGAATTTATGCTATTTGATTGGTTTGATTTCAATTTGTTTTGATTTTATTTGAATTTCTTTGGATTTAGACAATTTTGAGCTTAAGTAAGTTAATTGAGTTAACCAACCCAATTGTCTTAGTTTAAGCTCAATTGGATTTTAAATTTCAATTATAATGTATTTGATTGAATTTGAATTTGGTTTTAAGTTTGATTTAGGTTCATCTAATCTTATTAGGCTAGGAGAAATCCTACCCAGGTTCACTAGGATAACTTAGTATAGTGTCCTAAATGCATAATCAAGAAGCTCCTAATTTAGAATTAGGTGTCATAATTACTAGAATTAGAGATCATATTTACCTTATTCAAAAATGAGGATAACAATGCCATGATATGAAGCTCTTTAAAGAGTAAATGCAGCCTAGAAAATAATTGTTATTATTTAATTATAGTTTCAAATTATTTTATGAAAATTTGAAATATAGATGGACAATAACATTTCTTATTATTAATGCATACCCACATGGTGTTGTAGATATTCAAGATTTAAAAAATTAAAATATTTGCAAGGTGAATGATCAAAGACTTAAGCACTATTTTGGGAGTGAGATAAATCAATCCAAAGAGTCAATTAGCTTCATTAGTATTGAGGATGATTGAGAAATGACTTAGTCAGGCTATGGACTTTAAACTAAGTGTTGTTTGGGAGGCAACATAAGATTTATTTGTTCATTTTATAATTCTATTTGTATTTATATTGTGTGATGTTTGAAAAACTTACAAAATTTACTCAATGCGTATGTAGCATTTAAGTGTTGATAGATCAATGTCGAGATGTTGTGTTAGGTACTTTATCAATAAAGTATTAATTTGTAAAATTTTAATTTTTATAAATTTTTTAGGTGTCCTTCAACTTTGTTGGAGCATTGTAGCACTAGGTTGACCAACATTGTAATGCCATTCAATGGTCAGGTCAAATTATAGGCAACTATCCAATATAATTATTAGTTCAAGGATGAAATCAGGTATAACACTCAAGCATTATTGACTAACATCACGTTGCTCCATAAATGCATTCAATGATTGACATTATTTTTTTATATTATAGTTATGGCTATCAATTTGTATTAAGTAATATATTAATTACATATTAATTTGAATTTTAAAATTTTTACTATTTGACCCAATGCCTTGGTATTGTTGACTAGTGTTATGGTGTTATTCCTCATATTGTATGAAAGTAAAGACAGTGCTACAATGATACATGTTTAGTATCATGGTGTTACTAAAGTATATAAATAGATGCCTTGGGCTAAAATTATATTTTGCAATTTTCTTCCACTGTATACCCTTAAAGTTTCTACCTTTGTAGCAACTTCATTCTTGCAAGATGTTGATTAGGTTAATTATAAAGAGGAAGAAGACTTCATAATATGACTAGAAATTTTGTAAGTGCTGACAAGGAGGATAGGCAAACTCCTACACTTATCCACAAAATCATGATACTAGGGAGAGGTTTCTTGAGCCCTGGAGGTAAAATAAATAACAATATTACACAAAAATATTGGAAAAGTTAGCTTAATAAACTCATTTTTTTGCATTGTTCTTATAGTTAGAGAATTTTTTATAAATACTAGAGAGCAACAAGATTAAAGAGTTTTTGTGAGGGGAAAATAAGTCAATTTTGATAGTTTTACCATTAACAACATTTTTAAGTTACAAGATATAGAAAATAATAAATTCACTACCAACTGTAATGGACACCCAAATTTTGATGAGATCATTATGATCCTCACTATTGGAGAATCTCACTCATAATGGAAAAAAATGTTAGAGAAATTAATTAACTTTCTTACTGCTAGCATGACTATTGATGTAAAGGCTTAGCATTATTTCCTATCTATCAAGCTAATTGTATGTGAGTATTAGAGAGGTGACTATGGATAGAGACATCCTCAATTTTTCCATTCAAAAAGGTTTGTCTATAGATGTAGGTATAATTATTCATAGTTTTATTCTTAATACGATCAAAAGTAATACTACTATAGGCTATGGGAATCCTTCTCTTATTTATCATCTTTGCATTAGAGTTCGGGCTTTAGGAGAACCAAATGAGGTGCAGTTAGTTTATAAATCTCTTCTTACTAGAGAAATGATTTTACCTTATAGAACTATGAGAGTTTCTCTCAACGCACACCACCCCTTAGACACCAATCCTAAAAAATAATGAGTAGTTGCTCAACTTGAGTGAGCAGTTGATTGAATTAAAAGATAAAGTTGATGAAGGTATCAGGTGGCAGTAGGAGATAGGGAGAAAGTTTGATCACTACATGGAATAATGGTAATAATTCTCATATATGGCTAAGTATAATCAGCCTTATCTCACATACTTTATAACTATTAGGTGAATGTGAGCCCTGATCATGTCTATTTACCTAGAGTGCCACTATTCTAGCTCTATATAAGCTAGAGGCAAATACAAAAAATAAAAATAAAAAAACAAGAAGAAGAAGAAGAAGAAGAAGTTGTTGTTGATGATGATGATGATGATGAATAAAGAGTTTCTTTATTTTGTTTTGTTTTGAGACTATTTATTTATTTTCTTTTTTTAATTAGTATAATGTAAGATATGAGTTTAAAGTAGATATTAGTGTATGCTTTGCTTTTCTAAGTTTTATACTTTTGTGTGTAGTGCCAAGGAGCTATAATAGGCAACACCACGACACTATCTATATGAAATTTTCAATGTTAGTAACATGTGTAACTTTTATTATTACCGGTCATTGTAAATTATATGTTGTATTCTAGAACTTAAAGTTCTACATAATTAAACAAGATTTAGAATTAAAATTAATTAAATAATATTTTAATTTCGAAAATAGACCTTGTACTAAAATTACTAAATAATGAAGTATAACAAAAACTCCTGTTAACTAAACTTTAGGATAGTAACTAGTGATTTCCAATGAGTTAGGAATCTTAATAACATACACTTCACATAGAAGATTTTTCATGAATTTAGTTAGTTGTTATGTTATAAATTTGACATCATTATTATTTTTATAACATAATTAAAATTAATATTAAATGTACCTGGGAATATTTAGTAAAAATTAATAATTCATTTAAATTACATTATATACAAAAGAGAATATAAAATTATGAAAATAAATAACATTAAAGATACTTGGCCAATTAAGTGAACATCTTGAAAATAAATAAATTAAAAAAAATAAAAAAGTAAAAAAATGTAGAAAGGAAAAAATAGAAAAGGAAATAAAAGAGAAGAAAGCACATAAGACAAAGTATTATATAATAATATAATTGATATTCTCCTATAATCTAAGCAATTCATTGAATTTATTCACTAAAACTAAATGTGTTGAATTCAAGGGTGAAAATAATGTTGTGATTATTTAAAAATAAGTGATAATTATCTATATAAATTAATGGTTAAAATTCATAAGAATTGACTACATTATTATGGAGCACTGAAGAGGATTTATTCAAAAGAAATATCAATTTAAGTAATAATTTAGGCTATTATAGTTTAGTTATTTTCATATTTAGTAATGAAATATATAAGACTACAATTCAATTGAAATTATTACTTAATGACTTTATATTTTAAAATTTTTACTATCTAATAAGTTTAAGGATTCATAAAATAGATTGGTTCACTTAAGGATAAATAATAATTTGAGTTTGGGGGTGTTTGATCAGTTAGAAAAACCTATTAAATTATTATGTATTTTTATGAAAATTAATGTTAATTTATGAGTTATTTTCATTATTTTTAGTAATTTTTTGCAAGAACTTCTCGTTCAAAATAATAAAAATCAATTGTATCATGAAGTAGCCCCAAAGTTCCATGCAATGCAACATTGCAATGCTAATAATGAAGAAATTGACTATAGAGATAATGAACCCAATGTCAAAATACTGTATTACTAATGTTAAGACATTGAAATTACCAAATATTTGGACCTCAAGACAATAAGCTTAGTACTATAATGTGATAGTAGCATCATTGTAGCACTAAAATAAGAAAGAAGAAGCCCAAAATTGCATGAAGATAGTTAAGCCCTTTAGCATTGAAGGATTAGCAGCATGGCACTAGATCCCTTCACTTTTAAGAATACAGATAAATAGTCCAGTGTTATGACATTGTAATTGGGGGTCTTGGGGCTACGACTTGATAAATGTAGTTTTAAGTAGTTTCAGTCATCAATTTGAGGAGTTATCTATGTAGTTTTTGAAACCAACTGAAATAAAATGTGTCTATTAACTAAGAAAGAGATGTGCCAAGTATTAAATATTTGAGAATTTATAACATTTAAGGAGATGATTAAAAATACAATGATTAATTCTAATTTTTATATACTAATTAGTTATAGTAATTAGGTTTTCTTGATCTTGGTGTAGATAAGAGGTTAAAATTACTCATAATTTTTAACAACATAAAATAATTTCTCAAATACGAAGTCTTAAAAAAAAAATCAAGTGAGCATAAATTTAGAGTATGTCTTTTTATAGCTAAGTAAAAACCTTATTTTTGAAGTTGATTTGATTTTTTAAGTCAATTTAACTTTAGTGAAGTTTCAATTTGTTGGATAAAAACAAAGTTTAACATTAGATTAGTACTTGACAAATTAAATTTTCAAATGGATCCTCATGGAAATGATACTTTTCTCATCATTATATTACTTGAATGTTACATGCACTTACATACACCATTTTAACTCGATCATAACTCAATCTAATTTCAGATATCCATCATAAAACTTATGACAAACTTTTTAATGAGTTACTAGTTATTATCATTTGACTAATTATAATAACTAAATACTCAAATATGACCAAATACTCAAAGTTGTCATATAATTTTGGTTAAGAGTCATTAACTACCCATAAATCTTCTTAACATAATGTTTAGGATAATATTTTAGACTTCAACAACTCTTTTAGTTTTAGCCAAAGACTACTCAACCTAATATCTTTGCTTATACTATAATATTATATCAATAAATTTTGGCATGGCCCATTAGCTTCATTTTGTCAAAGGTCACTCTTTGATAATCATTCATCTAATATCAATAAAATAAATAGTCAATTTGATTAATCTAGTCAAAGAATTTTTTGGAATATTAGACCCATCAAATATAGTAGCCTTTACCTTAACCTTTGTAATTAGGTCTCCAAGGTTATCTGTATTTCTTATGTGATTATCTCCCTTATGGTTATACTTTTGCCATTAGTCGTGTTTATCATGATGGTTCTATATGGAATAAATTGAATAGGTGGAATAAGTAGAGTTTACATTCTAAGGTTCAATTAGATTATCTATAACATAATTACCCTTTATAAGATTTATATTTTGTTGTTACTTTTTTTAAGATATTCTAAACTTGTTGTAATCTTACTTTATGATTAATTTTCCTTGTACTTAATTTTTAATTATTTTGATTAATCTCTTAAGTTACTCCATATTACTATTTTAAGTGACAAGTCTCAATAGTTGTGCAAAGATGTGAGAAAAATAATTAAATTTAAAAGTGATTATATTTACTATGTGATTGTTTATTTGATATGCTTCAAATGATTTGAATGGAAAAAATATTAAGGCATTAAAATTTCAACTTATAAAAATGTTAAAAGATAATTTAAACTAATTAGCATTAATATGTAGAAATTATGAAGTTTAATTAGGTTATGCAAAAAATAAATAAATTAGGATTATATATTTTTTTATTAATTTAAAATATAAAATATTTAAAATGTTTAGTAGGATGCATAAACTCACTAAATTTAGAGTGAAGCTACATATTAGAGGGATGGCAAAAAAATTATAGAATTGTTAACTAGAAAAAGTAAATTTATGATTTTCATAAAAATGCACTATATTATAGAAAACAATATAGAGGAGAAGTACTTTATCCATGTGTCAAATGAATAGAAATTTCTTTTGCAATTGGTCATTCAATGTTTCTTCCTTATCTAATCTTTTGCTCTGAAACCAAAATTTTGGTAGAGTGGATGATGGAGAGGCTTGAAGTTAAGTTTTGTAAATTCTTTTAAAGGGCTCCAAGAGGTCTTGAAGGAGGTGTTTGAGGCTTGGATTAGGATTTGGTGGAGAGGATATAATAACAACCACAAGTTATGGATCAAACAAGCAAGATATGAGTGAAAACTTAAAAATATCATATCTATTTAAAGGATATTATTATAGATGATGTAGATAAATATAAGGATTAAAATACTTACAATATTTAAAAGTAAATTTATTTAGTTTTAAAAAATTTTAACTTTTATATCATTGTAAAAGCTTTTAAGATTTTGTATCAAGACTAAGTCATGTAGGAACCTAATCTATTTATTAGCCCAAAGTATAATATTTGGATTTAAAAATGGACTTAATGATTAAAAAATTTGAATACTCTTGTATAAAATAAAGGGAATATATTAGAAGTTGATCTTAATTTCTTAAGATATTTTGATGGACCAAATGGCCAATAGAATAAGACTAGATCCAATTATTGTGCGTTTGGCCAATTCCTTCAAACAAATGTTCTTGCGGTTTGGTTATAAATAAATAAAAAAGGTGGAGAGATAAATGACAGGAAGATCAAGATTTTCACAATAATAAACTAAAGAAAAATATATTAAAGATAAAAGCATTACTCATCAAAGATGTACATTGAGGAAGACTACCAAGTCTACTCTTATATGAGTTGGTAACAAAAATTTCACTGCTTTAAAAAAACTCTAAATTTTGATAATCTTATTTATCTAGAAAATACATAATTAAATAGGTTCCTTGAAACCCTTAATGCAAAAAAGTAAATAATTAAAAGAAGGAGGAGAGAGAGATGGGGATGACCCCCTTGATTTGAATTAAGGAATTAAGTTTCTCTATTCCTTGGCTATCATTAGATTAAAAAAATTAATTAATTACATGAAATTTAATAATTTCTTTAATAATCTAGATTTTTCTCATGATTCAAAAATTTAAACTCTCTTGAATTTAAAATTTAAGTTATTTATACAACCTCAAGAAACAAAACACTCATAAAAAATTTTTAATAAGGAAATTATACAATTTAAATATAAAAAAAATAAAAATTTAAACTATGGTATTTTCATGCTCCTACTAATGGGTCCATTACTTTTTTATCATATTCATTCAATAGCTCCCTATGCTACATCATTGTTCAAGGGGAATTGTCAAAGTAAATCCTACTAAATTAATCTCTTAGTTTCTTTTTTTTAATTATCTACAAGCTTGAGTGGGATGTCCATGATTTTAGCTAAAATGATAATATTATTATTAACATTTAGTATTTAGTCCTGTGGCTTAGGCCACTTCATAGTATGTTCATTTCGAATAATCATAAAATTATTGGTATGAAGTGTATCGAGTAGTGTGCATTCCTTCTATTATTTAAATTGTGTTGTTGATGAAAAGGCAATAAAATAATGCAGTAATTTTTTAATATTAATTATTTCATCATTAAAAGTTTTTGGCACCTTCTTATTTAATATTCTTTTATTTGTTAGATAATTATTTGAACTACTTTTGATAAATACTTATATCTTAATAGCAATAATTTATCTTTCTACTTTACGAAGAACATCAACATAAGATGAGATGATATCTTACAAAGAAGACAAATTAAAAGGTTCAAGATGGAGTACTAAAATAAAAATAATAAAATAACATAAGATCCAATCTCAACATTTAATTAAGCATCAAAGGATACTCCTAAAAAAACACATTTAAAGTCTCTTTTTCATTTTGATATATTCCCAAAAGATGAAGAGTTCTTACTAGTTCTCTAATTGCTGATAAACTATTTGATGAAAACATTAGCAAGGTGGATGAACTCTTGGATAGTACAATTAGAGAGTTTGGCATAATCATGTATCATAATGATTAGAGAATCCATAATAAGAATAAGTTGCATGCATCTTCAACTCTACTAGAATGAGATGTTGGATAATGACATTTATTTCGGCAAAAACTTCTAATAAACTATGTTAAAGAGTAAACTAGTTTCTATTATATAAGACATTTCACTTGAATAAGATGTCACAACTCATATGATATCACATGGAATGTTGGTGACATGCGGACAAGTTAAGTCTACCAAAGCTATTGGAGGCTTGTGAGTTGATTAAGTAATATAAGAAGAAATATGTTAAACTAGTAGCAAGAAATTTTGAATTAAACTATGAAGAATAAGGAACTTCGATATGATGATAAAGAAGTCTTATATAAATGTCCTCAAGTTGATCATTTTGTGACTATATGGTTATCGATCTTCATTATGTTATGACGCTACTCTTTATTAGCCAACCTCTTCTAAAGGTTGAATAATTCATATTGATTTTCTTCATCTTATGGTGGGGCCTAGGGTTAGAACAATTATGCTTTGATACTCTTCTAAGAAAGTTAGCTCTGGGCTCCATGAGTTAAGAAAGAATTGGTATGGTTTTAGTATAAGCATGGAGCTAAAGAAGCAAAGTTCATTAAAAAATAGCCACTAGTGAAAATTATGTAAGAGCATATTGCTTTAGTCATAACATTTTGTACAAAAGTCTAAATTGTAATTCACTTGCAAATCAGAAGTAAGAGGAGTTTAACTTTAATCTAGAGTGTTTCATAAAATTTAGACAAGAAAAAGTATTTTTATCTTATTTTATTTCTAGATTGAATCTCTATATCTAGTCTAGGTTTGAAACTTTAGGATTTAGTGATAAATTTTCTAGAATAAGACTTGGACTTCATAAACAATTGCCTTAATAACTTATCTAAACTATTTTGAAGAGGTTTGGAGGGTTTTAAAGGAACTTAAGATAAAAAATGAGAAACTAGGTTTGGTTCAGCTGATTTAGCTGACCCTAATGATGGAGGTATTTAGGAGGCTAATAATGATGAATATTTTTAATAAATATTTTTATGATATACGAATAGTAATAACAACAAGGATATAACAAAAATTTATATAAAATTCAAGGAAAAAAACACAAATAATTCTATTCATCCAAGTATAATGCTTATGAGAGATCAACCAATCTTCTTAATTTGGTTGGCCTCGAAGCCCCCAAAATCTGGAAAAATTTCACCCAAATTGGTAGTGATAGAAGCATATCTTTTCATTCAAGGAAATTAAGAGTATTCATACAAAATGCAAGCACCCCTTGATTCAAAATACACACCTTTTCACTAATGGATCGCGTAAGATGGGCAAAATACAAACACCCCTTTAATCAAAACACACACTTTTTCACTAATGGAGGGAGGGAAAAGGAGGGGTAGCCATAACTATGTCATTATCGGTTTCATGCTACTTTAATTTGAAATTAATTAATTTAATTAATTAATTTCTTAATATATTAAGTGCTTTCCCCTTACTTTTCTTTGTTGGAAATTGCATGATAGAGCTAGTCTTTACATTTCAAACCCAAACTATACATAAACACATCATCTACTCTTGTAGTTACATACATAAAATAAGAAATAATATACATATATTTTAACATTCCTTATGAATCACTCATAAGCATTATTTTCTTCATTAGGACCATGTAATAGGTTCTCTTACTTTCTTTCATTCTTGATATGCTACATTAGTTTCCCCAGACTTCAAAAATTCTTCTCTAAAGAGTTGGGATCCTAGAGGTCATCTAAAAGTTCAGGGGAAAGACTCTACATCTCATCTAAGGAAAACCAAGTATCCTCATTTGGTGGTTTATCTCTCCATTTAATTAGGAATCTTTAAATAATTTCACTATATGATGCTGCTTTAGTTGTGATGTTATTCTCTATTTCAAAGAATATTAGTTGGATAGGTACCTGCAATTGATTTCTATCTCCTCCTAAAAAAATGTCATCCTACAAATTTAAAGGTTGGGTAACTTCTTTAAGAGATATTAGATCTTCCACAATGAAAATAAGGCTAATAAACAAGTGAGGGGATATTTCAAGAACATAAGCATTAGTACTAAGTTTCTTAACAACTTTAAATGGCCCACATGCTCTCACTTTCAACTTTTATATTTTGTGGAAAGATATCTCTCAAGATAAATGTGTACCAAGAGATAATCACCTACCTTATATTCCTTAAAAGTTTTATTTTTATTTTTTATTTTAGCATATTTAGCATTTTGTACTTGTAATTATACTTTTATGTCATCATGAAGGATGTGAAAATCACTTTAAAATATATATATGCTGAATCAAAAAATACATGAGTAGGTGTGCTAGTTAGGTTAATAGGCATCTTAAGATTATACTGTTGACCTCACTTTTGGAGTGAGGATCCAATCCCCCTCTTCTTAGATTCAAGAGTCATCTAAACACTAATACTTTCTTAGTCATAAGATGCATCTACCAATTAGGTGAACACTCAACCTAACCCTAGAGAGTTAGAAGGGTTAATCATAGGATTAGGCTATGCTTTAGGACTTAGAGAGACTTAGCTACCCTATAACCTAAACCCAATCTATGCCCACCTCTTTGACCTAAACCAAACCCAAAATTCAAATACCAAATTTAAATCCAAATTCCAAACCAAACGATTGAAACCCATAATTAAATCCAAATCAAACTCTTCCTAAGCCATATGATTTAATCCTATGGACTTGGCCAAGACAAATTCAAGCCAAACCAAACTAAATTGATTTTCTCAAAGTCAATCCAACTCCCTAATCAATCCATACCAAATATACAATCAAATTCAAATCAACTAAACCAAATATCAAATTAAAATCAAACCTATCTTAAGCCACATGATTTAATCGATGAACTTAGCTAAAATTCCCTTCAATTCAATTCAAGTCCAATTGATATTTTTCATGACTCAATTGTTTCTTCAATCATCATCCCAAGTATAAATGAAACCTATGATCATCAAGCCAAAATCAATTTAATCAAACCTAACCTAACCCATTTGACTTGAAATAGTCAAATGAGCCAAAAACCATTTGAACCTAAATCAACTACAATCAAAACAATAAATCAATCCTAAATCCAAATATAAACTCAACTAAATTCAAATCAACTCAAAATCAAGCCAATTGACCCACTTAGGCTCACTTGACCCAAATTGACCTAAAGGACCTATTTGAGCCAAATTCTAATCCAACCCAAATTAGATTGAACCAAGCCTATGAAAACCTCCTATCATGATTGTTGATCACCCTAGGTTGATCAATTGTCATCAATTAGATCGAACCAAGTCAACTCGATCATTTGACCACATCAACCCACTTAACCTACATGAACCAAACTAATCGAACTCAACCTAAGCCAAATCAATTGAAGCCAATGATTCATACCAACCTAGAATTAATCCCTAAACATGACTTGACCATCAATTGAGCCAAACCAAACCCAATTAGCCCTCTTGACCCAAGTTGACCTAATTTGACATAAAAGACCAAATTGAGTTAAATCAAAATATAACCCAAATTGATTGCAACCAATGGCTCAAGTTCATTCCAAATTAATGATTGAACTTGACCAAAGCCATAATTGAACCCAATTTAGCCAATTGAACAAAATTGACCCATTTAGCACAAATTGACCTAAAGTGTCAAATTGGCCTAAATCCAATTCAAATCCAAATTAATTCAAACCGAAGCCTACAATCTTCTTCAATTAACTAATTGAGTCAACTTGACCCATTTGACCCATATGAAATCAAATGAGAAAAAATTAAATCCAAGCCAAATTGACTCAAACCAATTGAACCAAAACATCACAAGTACTCATTTGAACATGACTCAACCCTTGGTTTGACCCAATTTGACCAATTGGTCAACCTAACCAAATTTTACCTATATGAGTCAAATAGAGCCAAACACACCCAAACCAAGTCCAAACCCATTGAGATCTTATCCAACCCATCTTAAACTGACCTTGGGTTAGCCCCAAACTAGCCCAATCCCATTGAGACTCGATTCAAGCCATTGACCAATGGATTAAGCTCTCCACATGGGATCAAACCCATTTTTGGCAAGTCAACCCCCTTCTTTTCACCTGGCAGTCACTTCACCCCCCAAAATAGCACCTAATCTACATTCCTAGACCAACTTAAGTGGGCTAGGTCGGCCATGGATGAAGGGGAGGTGAGTTAACTCACCTCCCCACACCTAGCCGAACCCAATGGATCTAAAGAGGAGGGCAGCTGCCTTAAGCCACCCACCAACCAAATTGAGCCACCTCAGCTCAACACTGACCTCTCCGATGCCCGGATGGTGGCTGATCGGTCAAATTCCTGGATTGAATCTGAGCCATCCGATCCAAAGAAGTGGGTATGTACCCCTCCCCCACCCTCTCATTTTGACCCAATTCCAACACTTACATCCTCAGAGAGCTTCTAGAGGCCAAAATAAAATCCTCAAAGCATTCTCCAAGCCTCCAGCCTCCCCATTGCTAGAAATCATCAAGTAGAAATAAGATAACCTCCACTCAACCCAACTCCACCAATACTCAACTAAACTCAAATTAACTTCACCCACACACGCCCCATACTCCATCGAGCACAAACAAAACTTCTCCCAAGCTCCACGACCACTAGAGGTGCGACTTTGATCAACATCGATGTGCAAAGCGAAGGTTTGTGGTCCATAGAGCCAACCGCAAGGAATTAGTGTGTGTGCTATTCAGTAGGGCCTCACCTTATCTAGTAGAAGCTTCCTCAAGTGTTGCGCTACTGGTCTTGAGCTCCGACAAGATAATTTCCATTAAAATTGAGAAATCTTAAAAAATTGTGGGCCTTTTCAAAGAAAATTTGTATATCATGTGATTTTGACCTTTGGATCCCTTTGGATCTTTCTTGTGAATGTGTGGGATTATTTTTGTGGTCATTCAAGCTTGAGAGAGCTCAGATCGAGCGAAGAAAGGTGGATGGCATTCATCTCTCATCGCTCAGGGGATGATAGATCATGTGCCATCTATTCCGTGTGATCATAATGGATGACCATGATTAATCCATTATATTTAATCCATTTTATCATTTAAGAACTGAGGGTTTAATCTCGACCATCCGATCTTAGATTGGACGGTGGGGATGAAACCACATCTGCTGCCATCCACATAGGCACTAAGTCGGAAAGGTTTACATGGCCAATCTTGGGGCACCATGTGGAAAGCACACCACATTAATGGTCTGCATGGCACCGATGGGATTAGGCATAATTATTTAGCTTTAATGGCTAAATCTTTGGAAATTTATAACAAATTATAGAAAAATCCACAAAATATAAATAAACACTCATTTGAAAGGTAAAATAGAGAAGAATTATTTAAAATTAATTCCAATTAACTTTGAATAGTGATTTAGGCTTAATTAAGTTTTAATTTAAAAATTAATTAGCTTAATTAACCCTTAATTACTTTAGTAATTAATCCAAAACTTTGTATGTTAGTTTAATGCTATGACCTCTACCTATCATAATTTTCTTGAGATTTATTGTTTGATTAATTAAGAGAATCGATCATTTATGCCCTAATAACTTTCTTAGTCCACTTAATGGTTAATTAACACCCTAAATAGTAATAATTAAATAAATTAATTCACTCATCACTATCTAACGTGAATGGACAAGGGAAATGGGGTTTGGACCTCTTTCCTAGCTTCTTTTCTTAAGCCCATTTCATTTTAAAAAATTATTAATATGAAGATTAATTAAAGGTTAATTAGTAAATTAAGTGGCTTAATTAATCTAATTAAAATCACAATCACATCAGATAATTAAGATTGAAATTAAGGGTTTCTCTTTATATGTTTAATAACATAAAGACCCTTAAGGAAATTATGATTAGCCCATAAGTGTGGGAAAATCATAAAAGTACTTAATTAGGTTCTTTAATTTAATTAACCTTTAATTATGAGCCATTTGCATTAGGTCCTTGTAGGATCATTACAATTTTATTTCCTCACATGTTCATGTCATTTGTGGCTCATAATTAAGTGGTTAATCAAATTAAATAAGCATAGGTAAGGGTGATTAATCGATTTAATTAAAATATCCAAGTTAATTAATTCATAAAATCCACCCAGTTACCTCTTCTTAAACCAATTAAGTTCACCAACATGGATATGAGATTAAAACAACAAATAATTCTTCTCTTATTTAAATTTAATCAAAATCTCAACTCATAAATTAATAAAGAAATTTTGGTTTTCTTTAAATGGGATTATTTAATGTGATTATCCTTAGGAATTGGTTTACTTGAATGAACCATGTGGTTATGCTTAATTATTTCTCTCCAAGCACATTAAATGTTGTATGTCATTTGAAATTCATATCTTCATGCATTCAAATTCAAATAAATTAAATGAATTTCTTTTATGTTAGCATGCATGTGTTGGCTTAATTAAATATATGTGTGGCTATTATCACTAATAAATTCAAAGCTATTTTCTAAAGTTTATAAATCAATTATAATACTTAGAGTGTTGATAGTTATGAATACATATAGGATTTACATGTGTCTATTGCTTAAGCATATTAAATGAAGCTCTCTTTCTTATGATTCATGTATAGATTTACATAGGTTTGAACAATAGTGGGTATATAGTATGGACATCTCAGAAATATGAGGCTTTAAGTAGCCCCAAGGAGGTCATTTGATCACCTCACTTCCCCAGTTTAACAACTTCACATACTCATTTGGTTTCATTCTTATGTATTTTTATATTAGAGTTTGGATAGAGCTTTAATTCATATGTCTAAATAATTTAATTAATGAGAATATAATCTTTGCATGGTTTTCATCCTTATAGTTGTGTATAAATTCATATATATTTAAGATAGCAAGTGTTTAGTCTAGACATCCTGGGAATAAGAGGCTTTAGCTAGCCCTAGGAGGTCATTTGATTATTTCACTTCTCTAGTTAACAATGACATGTACTTGCTTACATCTTTTATACACGTGTAAGCGTGCATAATTAAAAGATGAAAATCCCCTTTTGTTGTTAAAAATGCATGCATCCATATTCACCTAAGTTGTTAGCATATGGTATATATGTAAATTAGTGCTATCTTTTTCATGTATAGATATACATAGGTTTGGAATGTTAATAAGTATATAGTCTAGACATCCCGAGAATACGAGGCTTTAGTTAGCCCAAAAGAGGTCATGTGATTACCTCACTTTCCTAGTTTACAATGACACATACCTATGTTATTCCATCCTTATGTATTTTGGTATTAGAATTTGGATAGAGCTTTAATTTATATGCTTATATAACTTAACCAAAATGAAAATATAAATTCCACATACACACATACATCATCATTTATGTGTGCTAAAACATATTGTATTTATAGATGTGCCAAGTATTGGATCATATGCATGTTACATGTGATGGAAAGGAATGATTTAATATATGTCATGTTATAGTAATTCAATGAGATTAATCTTAAGAAGCCTTTCACATTAGATAAGATCATTTAAAGTTAACCTAAACATATGATTAATTAAATTTTATTTAATAAGCCATTCACCTAAGAAAACTAAATAAAATTAATATGCTTTAGAAAGTGGCTTAAGGTAGGGATGGAAGAGTGTAATCCTCTTCCTTCTCTATATAACACTTAGTTGCTAAGTGTAAGTCACATAAAATAGAAAAAAATATAAATTAAAATTCACAAATCAATTAAATAACTTCAAATGAAACCCACCATTATGCTAATTTGAATAATTTCCAAACTCAAAAAAATACAACTCTAATGCTTATTTGAGACATACCACACAAAACCTTAACACGCATATTAGAATTAAATCACCACTTCTAGATCTATGTTAGAATGGTGTATGATGTGATGTATGTTTTATTTTATGATGTAATGCTTTAGACTAGATGTTGGGGTGTATACTTAGTAGACTGAATGTTAGGCTGCTCTTAGCCTAAACATGTCTTCTATAGGGGATTGTGCTTAAGAGGATGCTTAAATATAAATACTCTCTTTCTAGATTGACAGGTGGGCTCAGTTACCCATATGCAGGGTGCTAAGTCCAAATTATACATATAACTACTTGGAATTGTATGTATGTTTAGCTAATATATATTTAGTAGGTGTAGCTAGATTTACTTTTCCTATATTAAATGTAATTTTGTAATAGAAATTAGGATTACTGCTATGGGGGATTAGGATGAGTTGTGGATAGAAGGCTCAGTCCTGGGAGGCCCTGTGATGCCTTTGAAGCACAAACCAAATCAAAGGAGGAAGACAAGATGGGCAAGAAGATATGAAGATTGAAGACCCTCATAACATGTATTCATCTCTAATTATAATTATTAGGTCATATATTGGGTTGTATAAGGGTAGAGCTCGGCTACCCATCTTTTCTTTTTTTGGGTTGTATGGCAGTACCCGACCGCACTGGCCTGTTATTCTTTTACGATAACTTATAAAATTAATTAATGATTTGTTTAAATTGTGCATTAGGATTGCATTCTTTTCATAGCTTCTTTATGTTTGATGCTTTAATGTATGGCCTAAATGCGGTAGGCTCTTAAAATAAAATAAATTTTATACCCAACTAATCACTCATAACTAAAGTTTTAAACAACTCATAACCTCACCATAAAGCTGAAGCTATAATCAAGAGAACTTAAAGATTTAACAACCCCTTAGCTATATGTTGTATGTCTCACATCATGCATATCATCTTGAGTCACCATTGTAAAATGATGGCCTCCGTCCTTACATAATAAGGACCACTTGACCTTTGAGAGCAACCCCTGACAATAGAGCTTCATGCTCTTTCTCTTTTGATTTGGCCAATAATCAACTTTCATGATGTATTTAGGCATATAAAAATTCCAAAGCCTTTGTCTAAATGATGTGTCAAAATGAAATAAAATTTGAAAAGATTTTACATTTGTAGATTAAGTCATATACTCATACGACTCATGCTCTAGTCTCTTAGGGAGTGGGTTTAAGATTTTAGTCTCTTTCAAATTAAATAATTACCCTAGCTATCTTATAATTCATAAGACCAGAAAGACCTAACTACATGGTTTTAAAATTGTAGGAGTTAGCTGGCGGCCCCTCCATGATGAGTTTACTCTCTCTTATGGAGATAAACCTTTATGTCCACCTATCGCTTAGATTTAGGTCATGCTTTAGCTTGTACTAAAGCTGACTAAATTTAGGATTTAAGGTACATGTTTCCTTCAGGCTACAAGCATAAATCTTCACCTCTTAGGAATTTCCACATCTCGTATTGTTGGATTATAAGCCTTAGCAATCTAATAAAAATTCAACTCAATTAAATATCTTCACTTTCAAATATATAAAGCCCAATCATAGGGTATATTGGAATGCTCACTAGGTCTCCTAATATCTTGAGCATTCCCTACCTATTCCCTTTGAATTCCAAAAATAAGTCTTCTTCTTGAACTTTCCTAATTAACTTTTCAAACATAACTAATCATTTGATAGTCTAACCTTGAAATCTTTGGAGATAATAATTATCTACTTTAATCGAGAGTATTCTTATTAAATCTCATTTCTTAGGATGTAATTAACTATGGAGGCTTATCTCCATAGGGAACTTAAAGAACCCCACTTAATATAAACCCTACTTTACTTTTCCATGTAAAGTAGGGGGAAAGATCTATGGTATATTCGAAGACCCATCATGCCTTAGGAGTCCTTATTAAGTGATTAGATCCATTGTAGGGTAATGTTTCTATCTTTCAAGATAGTACATTATACCTTAATGCCATACCCGATCAGTTCAATAAGTACCCCATAAGATTTGTGTGGTGTCCCCACGTCCATAAATAAGCACCATATATACCCATAAACTATTTCAAAAGGTGACTTATGGGTGGATCTAAAAATGGTATTATTGTTGCCAAATTCAGATTTAGGTAAGGTTTTATCCCAATTTTCTAAGTTCTTCCTAGCTAAATATCTCAATAAGTTCCTAAGGTCCTACTGACTACTTCAATTTATCCATCGATTTATAGCTGAAATGTGGAGAAAAATTATAGTTACATTACAGTTAACATTCATAGGACCTTCCAAAAATAAGAAATAATTTTAATATCTCTACCAAAAAAATTTGATATATATATATCAAAAACTATGGTATATTTGATTCCATGTAATATCATAACCTTTCTAAAGAATAACCTTACTGTGTGGGATGCATCATTTGATTTTGAATAAGGTCAAAAATTATGTCATCTTAAAAATATCTATTAATGGCTACAAAAATGATGTCACGTCCTCTAGGAATCTTTGGAAAAACAAAAATAAAATCCATTGATATTTCTTCTTAAGGTTAAGAAAAAATAATAAAATATGTGTAATATCTTGCAATTTTTTTTTGTAGCCTTAGCTTGATGACAAGTATCTCACTAATTTACAATATGCTCAACATTCTTTCATAGAGATGGCCAATAAAATCTTTACTCAACTAGCTTTGGCTTTTTTAATTTAGCAAAATGTCTTACAATGCCCTAAGAAGGAAGTTTAGAGATGAGGAACTCTCTCATGGATGTTTTAGGGATACATAATCTCTTGCCTTTGTAAAGATAACCATTAATAATGAAAGGAGCTATTAAAAGTTAAGGGTTTAGATTTATACTCTAAAAATTATATAAAAATTAGAAAGAATCTTATAATCTTCCATTAAAGTCTTAAATCTATAGATTTTAAATTCTAAGGATGAAACTACTAAAGATACCTTAAATAGGGCATCTATTAGTTTTTCCTACCCTAAGTTTACGTTCAATTACAAAAAAAATTTCTGGAGGTATTCGACCCACTTAGCATGCCTATAGTTCAGTTTATTTTAGAAGTTGATGAACTTTGATGATTTGTATTCAGAATAAACTTCTTATGTAAAAGGTAGTATATATAGTACTTACAAGTTTGAATGATTACATAAACTCGTGATCATATGTAGAATAAATTTTATTTATGATCATTCAATTTCTCACTAAAGAATACAACATGATGGTTTCCTTGACTTAATACTCCACCAATCCCAACACTTAAAGCAACATAAGTTACATCAAAAATTTTATTGTAATCAAGAACTTTTAATCCTGTGAAGAGGTCATAAAAATTTTAATTTGTTCCATGGCATTTTTCAGTAGTTGAAGGCTAAGCAATTTTTTCTTGATGTCAGTAATGAGAGTTACAATGGTGCTAAAGTCCTTAATGATCGTTCTATAAAAGGTGATTAACCCATGGAAGCTCTTAACATCTATAAAAGAATTTAGAGGCTAGTCTATAATTGATTTGATCTTTGATAGATCTACCTTCAACTCATCAGCAGATATAACAATGCCTAAGAAGATAACCTCAGGCTAAAAAAAACACTTCTTAGGGCTCACATATAATTTTGTTATCTTAACTTCTCTAAAACTATTCTTAGGTAATGTAAAAGAGACCCTCATTAGGACTATAAATATTGACATCAATATAGATCATAAGAAGATAACTAATAAAAGGCTTTAGAATAGTGTTCATCAATCTCAAGAATGTAATAGAAGAGATTGAGAGTCTAAATAACATAACTAGCCATTCATAAATACCATCAAAATTCTTACAAAGTTATCTTCCACTTATTTCTTAATTCAACCTTTATCTAGTGATACTCACTCTTTAATTCAATCTTAGAGAATAAAGATGAGCCAAAAATAAGATCTAACATATCATCCAACCTAGTTCTAGGATACTTATATTTTATTATCATGTTATTTTCTGCTCTACTATCATCATATATCCTCCAAGTTCCATTTCTCTTAGAGGCCAGATGAGTAGGTATTACACAAGAACTTAAGCTTTCTTAGATAAAACCCTTTTCTAAAGAGTTTACAAAATTATCTTTTCAATTATGCATGCTCGGTTGGGTTCATTATATAATGTGCTAAATTAAGTATTCAAGAACCATGAATCAAATCTATAACATGTTGCATATCCCTTAAAGATGATAGTTCATCAAATAAGTCATCAGGGGTCAAATAAATGAATTAAAATAAAAGATCTGATATCATAGTAGGTATGTGGTGCTCTTTATTATCAAAGAAAACGTTTTTAAGGTGAGAGATGAAAAAAAAGTAGGATCAATGAATTTCCTTATTAAACTTTTAAACCCAAAGGTATTGATGTGAATATCATGAGATTTAAGACTCCTAGGGTGTAAATCAAAAGTATCCTTCTCATCACTAGGAGGGATACCAAGATCAACTGGAGTTTTAAATTTTCTTCTCATTGGTTTGAGTTATAATTTAGAACTAGACTTACATATAGTTATAGGAAAAATTCTTATGTTGGGGTTTGACTAATCTCTTTTTAGTTGGTTCTACTAAGAATAGCTTAATGGTTCTATTATTGTAATTGAATATATAAGTATTTTCTCAACCATAATGAATCACGTTAAAATCATAAAGCCAAGGCCTTCCAAAATAATATGAGTGATCTCTATAAAAATCACATCACACCATATTTGGTTAACTTAACTACTTATCTTGTTATGAACAAAATATCTAGATGTGTGGTTTACCCAAATAATATGGAATGGATTTGGAAGAGGTTCAATCTTGAGATTTTCTCTAGTTATATCATGGGTAGATATGACATTTATAGCACTATCTCCATCTATTATTATCTTGCACCTCTTCTCTTAAATAGAACATACATAGAAAAAAATATTCCTCTTTCTCTAGCCTTCCTCTTCTTTAGATGTAGTTTCACACCTTATAATTAACACTTGCTTATCCATAATGGGATCCACTTCTTCATTTGATAAGGGTGTAGTATCTCTTCTATATTATCTTCTTACTCTTCTTCATTAGTCTCATCAAAGAACATAATTTTTTCCTTGCACTAATTTTTCATATGTCCCTTCTTATGACATTTGAAGCTGACTATATCTCTCATAATTTTAGAGGCAGCTTCAGTGGAGTGTTATATGATTGGGAATTAAATTTGAAAGGATTAAGTCTAGTAATATACCTTTGAGATTAAAATATAGAAGTGTGGTAAAATGAAGTTTGACTCTTTATATTAGATGTGGGGACTATTTTCTTATGCTTTTCGAGGAGAAAAAATAGTGAAATGTGTCATCATGAAGCTTTACCTTATTCCTAACATCCACTCTTAAGCTACATACAAACTAATTAGCTAACTGCCATTCCTAATCTATGTAGTGTGTCTTAGCTACTAAGTCCTCAAATATATTCATGTACTCTACAACTTGCATGCTTCCTTGTCTAAGAGTCATTAATTGATCAAAGAGATTCTTATCATGGTTCCTAAGACTATATGTACCCCTTAATACCACATTCATTTCTACCCATGTTATGAAATATCTACTAGACTTCCTCTTTTGCCAAAATATTATTCCAATATTTTTTGTGTGGTCCAAAAATTACATTTTAGTAAATGAGGTTCTTTGATTGTCATGTATATGATACGAGTCAAAGAACTCATCCATCTGGGTAAGCTAGTCCATAAACTTGTTGGTGCCATGAACACTATCATATGTTAGGGCTTTTACCTTTTAAAAAAGCCTAAAATTAAGATTCCATTAATAATTCAAAAAGATACAAATTTTAAAGCCTTCAAGAAGTAGGCTCAAAAAAGAAAGGATCAATCCCTGAAAAAGTAGGAAGCCTTTAAAGAGCATTATAAAAAGGCCTAGATTGCCTATTAGGGATTGATACCAAAAATTTAAAAATGCAAATAAACAATATAACCATTTAAATTAAATTAAAAGTGATATAACATATCTTGTGAGATAGTAAATCATTAAGATGATTTTCTTACTCTAATAGTTAAACATCCAAGTAGTTTGCTTTAGTTTGTATTTATTCCTAATTTACTTATTTGTTGCCTCTAGAACCTTTAAATTATCAAATTGTTTGAAATAACCTACTCTTCTCTTCCTTAGATTAGTGGCCTGGTCCCCCTACGTACACCAGGAGATTAAGGGCATTAACAAAAAACTAAATTAGCTAAAATCATATCTAAATTATTGATATAAAGTAAGGAGAAAACAATAGTATGACTTAGTTGATTTCTAATATTCCAAAATTGCACTTTAAGAATTCTCCTCAACTTAGGTTTATCCATTATATTCAGCATGAGAGACTTAAGTGACTTATGAAATTCAAGAGAGTTAAAATTAATGTTAAACCCATTTCTCTAAGAAAGAAAAAAATAATTTCATGAAAAACTTATGCTTGTTAGTGGCTGAATCACAATCTCCTCTTGTAGTGAACATCTTTGTATTCTCCCCCGTTGGCATTAGTTAATGAAATTCCACTAGATAGCAAAGCTGATCCTAGCTAAAGAGCGACCCATTTTGAACTAGAGTGTCTTCTACTGAATTGGCTTCTGTTTAGTCTTTGATTAGTAAATCTTTACTTACCTTGAAGTGTTATAGACCATATTATGCTCCTTGAGGTTGAGAATCTGAAAAGGATCAAATTATGAATACCATTACTTACACTTTTATGCCATACTACACGAGGGGACCCCCTGCCCTAAAAGAAGTATGATGAAACTCATTCTTCAGAGTCTAAAGAGGAACTCATATCACTCGAGAATAGGGGGGTATCACAAACCACAAAGGTTTCTTTATCCTTCTTAACTGCCTCATCATTTAATTAGAATGAAACACATCTAATAAATTCAAATAACAAATTCAGGATGAGAACATGGATTAAATTCATCTGCCTATTATAAGTAGGTTTAAATGTAGAGAAGTTTAATCCATAAAATAAATATAAAAAAATAATTAATAAATTTTATATGATGATAGAAGTTATTTTCAAAACCTGAGAAGCTCAAGCTCAACAAAGAGTTAATAATTAAAATTTGATGTAACTTAGTTACTGCATTCATTTGATAGGCCAAAAAATTTGAGAAAGGGCAATAGAGCAAAACAGCTACCAAACTCATAAAATCGAGGGAAGCATAACTAGGGAATGGCTACCAACAATCTCATATATATATATATATATATATCATAGCCATCATGGCCTTCTGGTTTAGAAACCATCTTTCCAAAAAATAAATTCAAAAATTTAAAATAAAAAGCTAGCGAATTAATTAGATGTAGATACTAAAAAACCTTCCAGGAATTCGAGAAAGCCTAGCTTATTAGAGTTAAGTTAATATGATAACAACAATCCTGTATAAAAAAAGGGAAAAAAACAAAGTAGAGATTGAAGAAATTAATAGGAAGCAGCCATAAATATAGATATGATATGTTCATATGGTTTAGGATTAAGGGTAAAGGACTCAAAATAATTAACCAAAACATAAAATTAAGTAGGTTGCCAAAGTTTATGAGACAAGCAATTATCATAGTCTTTATGTTAGTTTTCTTGAAATAGCTGTAGTTATTGATGTTATAAGTTATAAGCAATAGTGTGTTAAACTTGACCCACAAAACCTAGCAATAGTTGATCGTAACAAAAATTGTGCAAATAATTCAATTTTCAAAAATAATCACAATACAAGTGCCATAAAATAGAGTTTAATTACTTATTCAAGTTCAATAAATTTCTTATAATTCAGTAGTTCATCATCAATAGAATGAAAGTAATTGTATTGAAGGAAACATCGCTATCATTATACAAGATAATGGGAAACAAATACCATTTCAAAAATTTGAGAATGTATATATAATTGAAATGGATAAATTTATCATAGTTATCATCATTAGCAACATACCTTTACCATGTACAAGTCAGGATCACAACTTTTGAAATCATAATTTTTAGAGCTTTGGAAGAATAAACTTCACCTATTACAGAAAGATAATCAAGACAAATGAGCATACACTAGAAATAACCCAGAAAAATGGATATCATTGGATAGTCGATCAATACAAGACTTGGAATGAATAATTAATTGATTCTTATATAAGACAATTCCATTTCATCTAACTTTATAAGACCTCCATGTAAGTATTGGCACACCATGAGGGGGGTGTGAATTAGTGTGCTTTTAAAATTTACTTAAAGTAAAAAATTAAAGTTTAATTTTAATGAATAGTAAATGAGGGATTCAAAAGAACAAAACCAAAATTTCAAAACACAGAGACCTGCACAATTGTAAAAGAAAGAAAAGAGAAAAGAGGGTACAAAGATTTATAATGGTTCAATCAATATAACCTATATCCACTCTCCAAATATCCTATATAATCCACTATCTCTCCTTCAGCACAACCAGCCAAAAGTAAAGAACCCTCTCTTCTTCATGAGTAATGGAGAAACTTACACCAACTCACCTTCTCTCTCAAGGTAAGAAGGGTGCCACTCTCAAAAGGTACAAAGAAAATCTTTTGCGACAAAAATTTCATACAATCTCTCAAATAGAACAAGTCAAAAATTAAAGCATAGGACTCAAGGTAGGGTGAAGGAAATGAACAACCAAGTGAAAGTACAACCTTATGAACACACAAGTCCTTAATGAAAAGAAGGAGAGAGAAGTCTCCCTACTTTTCTCCTAAGCTAGACAATATTCCCTAAGACTCATTTAGGATTACTAACATTCTGAATTATTGAGGTTAAACTCCCTAGCAGAGTGTTTATAGTGATGAAGTTGAACACAAAATTATTTAAAATATTTTCCAAAATTCAGTCCAATCATGTTGAATCCATATGTGTCTTCGGATGGAGGATGAACCTTCTGAGATACTTGAGAAATAGGTTTAGATAAAAATATTGCAAATAAGAAGACAAGAAAGTAGAGAAGTGCAAGAGAAATAACAAATTTTATTCCTCAAAATCATACTACAAAGATGAGGGGAATAGAGAAAAAGAAAAATAAAGGTCTCCTCATAAGAGAGGAGTTTCCCTTTTATAATACCAATTGGTGACTATACATAAAAAAGTACATGTAAGCTAAATCGAGTACAAGTGGATGTTCGCTAGCTAGCGATGGGTATACATGTGAGCAAGTATAGACCGGGGGAGCAGTAAAGAAGAGTAGCCCATCATCGAGTGAATACGTGAGTAAGGATTGAGCTGAGAGGAATAAGCATCTTACTCCTTTGGTAATTCGTCCATTGCTAGGGAGTTGATTAAAGACTTATTCTCTACATCATTATTTTATTCTCTAAGTCATTAACTTGCTGGCTCAGGTCAATCCTTCATTATTAGATGACCTTTCTATTGAGTATAATTATTTTAGTAGCCTTCATTATTGAGTACCCTTTAGGGTGAGTATGTTTGTCTCGATAACCAGACCTATCAGGTTGCTTAGGCCTATCAGCTACTTTAGGCATACATTTAACTCATCGATGCTATTGCTCTTTGTAGAGGTACAACAAAAGTATAGAATAATGGAAAAGATGATTAGCTATTAACATTTAATGATCTATATAAAAGAGAAATCTTATGCAATTTTGAGAGATCACTTGTAAAGAAGCTATGGCACCCAAGAGGGTGGGTGAATTGGGTAATTAAAAAAATTAATTTAAAAATTAAATTTTATAGAAAATTTAGTTGCAATGATCTTTCTAATATATTGTAATAAATAAGCAATCAATCAATTAAATAAAAATACAAAAAAGAAAAGCAAGGAGGCACTAAGATTTTTATATGATTCGTCTAGACCTAAAAATTGGCCTACATCCATGCCTCATCACTGTGACAAGGAATTCACTAATCAAAATGAGATTACACCCAATCTCCCATACTTTCTTACATTGGGCAAGTATAACCCCAACTCTATACTTTCTTACAATGGACAAGTATAACCCGAACACTTTTATAACAAAAGTTATAAAAGAAAAGTACAATTTTATGTCTAACTCTCAATTTTAAAAAGATTTTGCAGTTAAATCCAACTAAATAATATTAAAACAAATAAGAAAGAGAACTCAAGTTTGTATTATATTCTTTAATAAAATCGAAACAATGCAATGAATAACTTTTTAAAACAATATTCAAGAGTTCAAAGTGTCTGAAAGCCTTATGAAAAAAAAAAAACACGCAAACTCAATCAATTCAAAAAGAAATTCTTTCAAATCTTTTGAAGGGTCAATGAAAAGAGATCAAGAGAGTATTACAATAATAAAATGCATAAAACTTTTCATTCAAAACCAACTAATAAACTTAAATACTCAAGGGAGAAAGTAAACAATAATTTTCAAATCACTTGCATAAAATATAATCTTTTAAATCAAAGGAATCATTAAATCAAAAATGATAAACTGAAATAATCCTTTCAAATTACTTGACTTGTTATAAATGAAAAGAGAATAAAGAAGAGTTGGGACTTAAGAGCATATGAAACTTTTCATTTAAAGACAAGCCAATGAAATCACAAATTTAAAGTATTGAAATAAAATTAAAGTTCTTATGCAAGTCTTGATTTATGATAGAAGAAGAAGTTAACTTGATCTTAAACCTTTTAAATTTTTGGAATGGATACTGAAAAAGGTTGAAGAGAGTCTCCACTTGATGATTTATGAAAATAATAAGTGAGGAGAAGGTCTCAATCAACAAACCTTCAAAAGATCTTAAATTAAGAGTCTCGACCAATGAAGAAAATAAGCAAGGATGAAACTTTCACTTTGCTTCAAACAAATCCTTATGCAAGAATTAAGCCAAGAGAGAAATTAATGAAAGATGGATGAGAGCTTTACCACCTATAACCCAAAAGGCTTTCAAAGAAATTAATTTGTAAGAGGTCCACTTAATAGAGAGAGTTAAGAGAGAGTTCGAGTTGATTTGAATCTTCTTTTATAAAGACATGAGTCATTAGGTTTAGCCGAGATGTGAATAAGAATGAGAAAGAATTTAATATTTGGTAAGAACTTGAAATTTGAATTCAAAAACATATGTTTGAAATCCCATAGGTTCGGCCAAGATTTAGTAATGAATGATGAAGCTCTTTAACATATAGGACCATAAGACAAATTAGAAGGAGTCCAATGTGGCTCACATCCAAGCCAAGAAGAAATAGGAGGAAAACCAATTATGATAAAATTTTAAACATTTGATCATAGAGAGGCTGTGATTGGTCAAAGATGTTTGAGTTGGGTCAAATCAAGAAGATTTTGGCCAAGGCAACTTGAGCAAAATTAAAGAGAATTGGAGGGAAGAAAAATTAGGCAAAATTTTGAATTTATTTGACAAATGCATAGAAAATTTGAAATCATAATATGGGCAAGTCAGTGGGTTTCCAAATTTAATTTCAATCATGTCACATGATGAATTAATTAATTAGTTAAATAGATACAATTAGGGCAAGCCAAATGAATTAATTGAATAAAATAAATCTTGGAAAATTAATGATGATTTTCAGTCAAGGGTATTCAAATAATATCAAGATCCAATCAATTAATTAAATCAAGAGTGAATTATGTGAGATCAATTAAGAATAAATTTGAATTAATTTGAATAAAAAAATCATTCAAAAAATAAATAAATATAAATATAAATGGACCCATCCAAGGATATTCCAAAATAAGAATCCAATTTTGAAAAAGTAGAAAATCAAATCTCAATTTGAATTTAAATTTGAGCTAACATTGATTAATTCCACACAATTAATTTATGATAAATTTAAATAAAATGAAGGTTGGGAACAACATGCCATAAGTGAATTAAACACATTTAGAAACTATTTAATGCAAAATACAACATAAAATTCAAAATAATTTAAATTTAATTTTCAAACAAATATGAATTTAAAAAATTCTATAAATGAAAAAAAATAATATGACAAAAATTTTAATGAATCCCATAATAATTATCATAATTAAAAATTTAGGAAAAATAAGATTAAAATGAAAATTTTGTAGGAGAGAACAAAATTAGTATGATAATTCATGCATAATTTCACTCTCATGCAAAATAAATGGATAATTAACAAGACTAAGCATGGAAATAATTAAACAAAGTGTGAAATAAATTGAACTCAATTTTAAATAATCCCATGAAACTCTTTAAATTATTCAAAAAGAATAATTTAAATATAATTGAAAATATGATACAAATAAAATATGAAACACTATGTAAAAATTCAAATAAATAGTATAGAATTATTTAAATAATTATTTTTATATTATTGAGCTCTTATTTTTCTTATTATTGTATAACCTAGGAGGTTTCTCAAATTGCACTTACCTAGTTGATCTTGACTTTCCAATTGACCATGCTTACTGAGTTTGGTGAGCTCTCTGAAACACTTGCAATAAAATATTAGTTCCATCCAATTATATGTTTGTTATCATCAAAATCAATTGCATAAGAAATATGACTCATGGAGTCAACACACATCACCTTCTGATCGAATCTATTTTTCCAATGCCCTAGAGGTTACAAATATATCCTTTTATCCTTTTTTAACACGTTCAACATTTTTTTAGCTACTTGCTCGAATAGGTTTTTTAACTTTAGTGGTTAAGTCTGTGAAACTAAGAAAACATAACTACTATAGATGCTAAGAGGCTTCACAATGATATTGACCTTGCGACTCTATGGGAAAATCTTTGAAAGAAGGCTAGAAAACTCACCATGTTGAAGGGTAGGTTATTGCAGTGAGTCCTCACCCTTTGAGACCTGAGAGTGTCCATGGGGAGGATGAACCTTTAATCCAATGTAGGAAGCTATTGCTGTGTGGGATAGTTGGATCTTCTACCATGAAAGTAATTATAGAGTAATGTCTTGATGAGGTGAGACTCATCGTTTATTTTATATTGGGAGTTTCTCTATGCATATTTTTGAATTTTTTTCTTTGATCATAGTTGAGCGTGACAAGAATTCAAGCCTCAGTAGAAGATGGTGAGGGGGCACTCGCCAGCCTTTCAATCTATTTCCTCCAATAATCCAAGTAGCCTTGTTAAATCACCTCACATTTTCAAAGATAAATTTAAAAATAATATTAATTATCCATCTAATGTCAATCAAAATACTTCCCACCTAGTAGTTGATGATTAGGGATATTATCATGACTATGTTACTGTAAGGGTTCTGGTTTGCCTCTTTTTGAAAAACTCACTAGGACTATAGTCATAGATGGTGCTTGTATCATACCAGGATAGTTTTCTTTTCTAGACCACAATATTTTTATATTCACCTTTTTGGAAGACCCTCCATTACCCCCAAAGATGATAGGGTATGACTCTAGCGATATGACATGTTCATAGGTATAAGTTCATTACAAGCTTCGATGAATTCTTTATCTTTCCTCCTAATGAACTCTTTGAGTTTTTTTACCTTTATAAACTCATCCACTAGGCTCTTCAAATGGAAACAATTCTCAGTGTTGCACTAATGGTCACGATGATAAGCATAATAACTTGATTGATTGCATACTCCATCAGCCTTCATATGTGGTGGTTGTTTAAAATACTCTTTATTTTTAGACGCCTCTACCAACATGGCCATTAACATTCTAAAAGGATTTTCTATAGCAAGTTGTGTATAGTTGGCTCCTAGATAGCTAGTTATCAAACTTTGAAAGCCTCATCCTAGTACATGTACTTCTAGTCACCTCCTCTTATCCACACCATTAATATCCATCGTTGGGCAATCACTCTGAAAATCTTTTCAATGAGTCTTCAGTCCTCATCAATAATGTTGGTTGGACAACTTCATTATACTCTTTAGGATTTACATGGTTATTTATAAGCTTAAGTAATTTAGTAAGTGTCTGGGTTTTTTAGAGCCCCAAAGCATATCTGAATGGCCTCTCCTTCAAGCCTTGAACAAATGCAGCTTGGGTGACTATGGGTTTCAAGTCTTTAACTTCTAGCATTTAGAAGCAAGTATTGAACTTCCTAAAAGCCTCATCAAGTTTCTACTTCATCTGCAAGAGAGCTTGGAAACTCTTCAGTGGCTTATGAGTGCTAGTGAATTATGTTGTTAAAATTCTTTTAAAATCAACAAATGATATTATAACTCCCAGAGGAAGGCATGAGAACCATCTAAAGGCTGACTCTTTCAAAGTGGTAAAGAAAATTTGGCACTTCATCATGTCATCCAAGTCTAGTAGTGATGTTGTTGACTCAAAATATGATATATGATTTGTTGGACCTATTCAACTTTTGTGTGATTCAAGATGTAGGATCTTGAACTTATGAGGAGGTCAAGCTTCTATGATCTTTATAGAGAAAGCATTACGTGACTGCAACTACTTTCTTTGTACATTTATTTCTTCATTTATGTCATAAGATTCATCATCAGAGTTGAGAACCTTCAATTGATCTCTCCTTTCTTGATAAGCTTGGTGAGTAGCCAATCTTGTGAATCATTCATTCTCTTTAGCTCTAGGTTCTTCATGATGTGGATTCTCTATGGCTGCCTGTACAAGGTGAGTAATTTTGTCTTCCATGTCTTACAAATCTTATTATGTTGCAAATTATTAGATTTTCTACCCTATGTTTGCTGAACGATCTTGTGTTGAGGCCATTGCTTCACTTTATATCTAGCTTTTGGTTCTTAACCTCATCCACGCTCACTACACCTAAAAGATGTTGAATTCAAATTTGTCAGTGGATGGATGACTAACCTTCTGAGATACCTTGGAAATAAGGTTAGATGAAAATACTACAAATAAGAAGATAGAAAAGTAGAGAAGTGCAAGAGAAAAATGCATTTTATTTTATGAAATTAAAGTACAAGACTACGGGCCTAGAGAGAAAGAGAAAAAAAGGTATCCTTGTAATAGAGGAGTTCCCTTTTATAATACTAAAGAGTGATTATACATAAAAAGTTCATATAAGATAAATCAAGTACAAGTGGATGTCTGCTTAGACTAGCAGTGGGTATATATATGAGCTAGTATAGACCTGGTAGATAGTAGAGATGAGTATCCCATTATCATGCAAATACATGAGTAATGATTGAGCTAAGAGGAATAGCCTTCTTATCTCTTTAAGTATTCACTCACTATTGATGAGTTAATTCATGACCTATTCTCTAGGTCATTATTTTATTCTCTAAGTCTTTGACTCACTAGCTTAGGTCGATCTTTCAATATTACATATCATTTCTATCGAGTATACTTATTATGATAGCTTTTGTTGTTGAGTACCCTATATGATGCAAATATTAGTTTCAGCAACTAGACTAATTAGGTCACTTTGGCATGCCCACTACATTGGGTATACAAATCGTATTGTATGATTTAAATCATACCATACAATTAGTTCATTTTATTAGGGGTAGGGGTTCTCAATGATATGATCATCTAAGGGGCTGCATTATTCATATCGTATGATCAGTGATCATACTATATGAATAGTACAAAATAAAAAATTAGCCGTCTATTTGTTCATCATGTACAATCCCATCATAGAGTATAAATAATCAAAGAAAAAATTCTTAATAATCTTATTCATAAAACTTAAAAGTTAAATTAGTAATTACTAAAATTAAATCATATAGTATAATTAACATCATAATGTTTGATCAACTAATATAGACATAAATTATTATTAACTTATGTAATCTTAATGGTTGAGATAATTAATAAAAAAAGGATTATATAGTATGATCATTGTTAAATCCAAATTTGTCTGTAGATGGAGGGAGAACCTTCTGAGATACTTGAGATATAGGGTTAGGAAAAAAAATCGATAGGAAGAAGACAAGAAATAAAAGTAGAAAAAAATATAATCTTTATTGCTCAAGATGTCCAAAGTATGAGTAAAGAATTTAGGAGTCTAGACTATGAGCCAAAAAGTCTCCATGTAAGAAAGAAATATCCCTTTTATTAAATTTTGATTTATCATTTTAGACAGGCTTGGGAGGTATTTATGCCTACATGTATGATGAAATGGAGTTATGGAATAAATCAAAGAGAAATGGGTGTTCTGCACTACAAGGGAACTACTATCAGAAGTCAAGCCATGTCCTTTATTGGTCAAGAGTGGAGACACCCTATATATAATAAATGAAATAATATGTATTCATGGTGTTATAGCATTCATCATAGACATATTGGTTGCTAAATCTTTTATCTTGATTAAATTCCTAGACTTTAAAATGTGATTATGAGTAAATTAATTTTAATTGGAATTGATTAATGGGGTACAAGTTTAAGTCATTAAAAGAGCCCACTGTATCTAGGCCATATAACAAACATACACACTTCAAGAAACTTATTAAAATTACATGTCATTTCTATCATACAATCAATGTGAATATATCAACCCTTTAAAAAAAATAAAAGGTTCAAATGGCTGGGTACTATTGTACACTCCATAAAAGAAAAAAGTTGGTTAACTGAGCTCTACCATTATATAGCTCGAATTACAATTAATTTATAATGAAAATAAAATTATGGAGGTCTTCAATCTTCGTCTTCATCTTCATCTTAATCTTCATATATTAGGCACTCCAGGGATCGCAGTGTCTCCCAAGTCAAGGCCTTCTAGCCACTACTCTTCCTAAACCTGATAGTTCTAATCCTAAACTTATTGCAAAAAATTACATTTTTAAAAAATTAAAATCTAACCACGCCCATGAAATAAAGGTTAGATTTACACATTCACATCAAACAACTTATATAAACTCCATATAATGGGGCTTAGCTTCCCTTTCTTAGGTTATCAAGACCAGCTGTCATAACAGATTATGCTTAGGGACTTAAGAACACCTCAAGTAAAAAAAAATATTATTTTATTTGTTATGGCAATCACTTAAGCACAATCTGCCAAAGAGAATATCATTAGTTTAACATTACCTTAACATTCTAACTATGAGCATTCACCCTAACATATAGTCTAAAATAATATATCATAAAACAAACATCAAATCACCTAAAGCACTAATATAACTTAATTCTATTATTAATGACTTAGTATTCAAAAGAGTGTTCTAGGATTATGTGGTGTGATAAAACTTTAATTTATCACAAAGGGGTGATTACCATTTAAGTGATTAATGACTTAGAAAAACTTTTAGATTTTGATTTAGTTTAATGTTTCCTTTGAGTTTAGATTCTTAAGAGTATGAAGTGGGAAGAGTCCCATACCCTACCCTACCCTATAACTATGATACTCTATGTTGTAATGTGATGTGCATTTAATGTCTTTGTGGTGTACTGCTTTAGACAACATGTCTAGTATTATTTTCCCATTATACCGGATGATAGGATGTTCTTTTTAGATCTAACATTATCTTTTATAGGGGCTATGCTAGAAAGGACTACTATCATAATAAAATTAAAATAATATTTTCTTGCAAGTGTGCTTAAGTCCTTAAGCATAGCCTAATAGGACAAGTTAGCTTGGCAAGCAGCTAATGCTAAGCCCGTATGTTTGTAAATTATAACTAATGTATGTTATTTGTATTACTTGGCTTATGATTAATTTTAAAATTTAAAATGCAAATTTGAGCTTGAAATTAGGTTAGGATCTATGGGGCTAGGATTAGCAAGAGTTGACACTACCAATAGATAGGTGAGTGTGAACCTTAGTGGAGATCCCTAAAGAAGGAGACAATCCTAGAAAGAAGACTCATAGATCTAAAATATAGTTCTAAACTAGGATGTATAAGGGCATAGCCCAGTAGCCCATTTGTTCTTTCATCTAGGGTTTACAGTGGTGCTCAACTGCATTAACATTTCCTTAAATTTAAAATTGACTTGATTTATTTTAGATGCACAATAGAATCAACCTTCTTTTCTAGGTTTCTTTCTATGTTGTGCTTTCTATGATGAATGCTTGGGCTTAGGCTCATAGAAATAAATTATATTTTCTATCAAACATAAATCTAATCAACTCAACCACAAAAATAAAGAAACTTAAAACTTCACATAAATTAAAGTCGTATGAATAACTTAAAATTAATTAGAAATAATTAGCTCTCAAAGATGATACAATCATATTGCTCTAACTCCTAAATTGGGCACTTCACCCATTGCACATAAGGGGCATCTGACTAGTGAAAATGATCACCTTCTTAGGGAAGTCTACCTTTCTCTTATTGATTTGGCCTATAACCAATTCTAATTACATGACATTTATGCATAAAAATGCATATCCAAGACCTTAATAAATCATAAGTAAAAACATATAAAATCTAAAAAATGTGTATTTGTTAGTGCATTTCATACCCTATGTGATCTTAGGGATTAGGAACTGAGTCTAGGTTGTTAAATTCTTTCCTAAAAGGAGAACAACTTAGCCATCTTGCATACATGAAACTTTGCATCATAGATTTAAAATGCACTTAGGTGGTATTAGCTGGCAGCCCTTCTAGGTGGGTTGTAAGTCCAGAAGAGTCAAGGATAAGTTTGTTCCCTCAAGTGAGAGGAATGATCAACAATTCCCAGAAATGAAACTAGGTCAAGTATCTGATTTATATTAGAATCATTTATAGACTTAGGTTCTAAAGCATCCTCCTTGGAGTAAATCTTTGACCCTAGACATTTTATGCAATCTTGTGCGACAAGAATCTAAGCCCTAGATTTTTAATAAAATGTCAACTCAAAATCTAAATTAAATTCCAAAATTTAAAGACCAATGGTAGGATAATTGAAATGCCTATTAGGCATCCTAATATCAATAGGCATTTCTTACTTTCTCACTTTGGGCTTCCAAAAAGAACTCTTCCCACTTTGTATCATTCCCAATTAAAATTCCAATTATCATTCCTTTGAAAACCAACTTAGAAATCCATAGAAATAATAACTTAATTTTTTTTAATTGAGAGTATTCTTAGGAAATGACCCTTCTTCATGAGATGTGATTAACTATAGGGACTTGCCCTCATAGGGAACAAAGAACCCAGTGTAAAATAAACTCTACTCTACTTTCCATGTAGTTCAGGGAAATACTCTCTAGTACATGAAATACCCATTAGCCTTAGGAGTCTTTTATGAAATGATCAAATCTATTTGAGGATAACATATTTATCTTTCGAGAAAATATATTTACTCATTAATGATGCATTTACTCGGATCTCCAAATATCCATCATATTTGATGGATAATGTTTGTCTCTTATCACAGAAGAACGGGAAATGATCTCTACTACCCATTCCTTCTATTTGGAATGGACAACCAAGATCTAGCCACATAATCTGATTCATCCCCTATTGGAAATGTGGATTTGATTGGACAATTTAGATCAATCCAACGTGGCACCCCTTTTGATGGGCTATCAGGTGGATTCCGTGTAGCCCAATGGCACCCCTCAATGTGGAAACAATGATGTGGCATTTAAAATGGCAATTATCATTTTAAAATAATGAAAAAAATCATTAAAATGGGCTAGAAGCTTCAATATATCATACTAAATAAAATATAAATCTTAAAAATGCAAATGAGGGCTCTATGGATTTATCTCAATGAGTAAAATCTATTAAACCCAAATTCCCCAATTATTTTTTTGGTAATTTTGGCTTAATTTGACTTTAAATGAAATTAATTCAACTCAATTTTATCATGAATCATTAATCCAATTGGAATTAAACTTTGAGGAACTAAAATTGAGGTTCAAATACTCCTTAGGAAAAATTTTCTTGAATTATGCCAAGTAATTTAAAAGATATCAAATTTCAAATCTCAAACTTCAATTTTAATAAAATAAACTAACATTAAATAAAATAAATCATGGAAATGAATCAAATCCCTCCAAATTGAAAAACCTTAATGAAATTAAATACACCAATGAAACCCTTTGAAACTTAGTAAATCAAAAAATGACCTAATTTTGTAATTAATTTACTAGAAATTAATAAAATCACAATAAATCAACCAAGTTTCCAAAAATTATGAATGAACACACTATGGAAGCATCTTCTAGATATAAATCAAAGAAAACTAACCCACCCACCCCCCACCAAATAATCCTCATTAAAATAGGCTTAATTTGGCTTTTAATGAAATAATTAAAACCTTAGTTACACCCTAATTATGCACCTGATAAAAATGAAACTTTGGTAATATGAAATTGGCATGGAACCACACTTTCCATAACAATTTCAAGTCAAATTGACCTTTGGTTTGGAAATTGTTGAATTTCTAAATCTCTAGGTCAATATAAATCAAATTAATAAATTAAGAAAATCATAAATCCCAAAATTCAAAAAGTAATATAAAACACTTTCATCAATACCAGAACATTCATGGATAATTCTCCAACATTCTAAACCAAAGATCTTGATCACTTACATACTTCAGGGTTAATGAAAATAATGAATGTTAAGATTAATCAAACCTTAAGGTTAATGAACTCATAATCAAATCATTTATAAAATCTTAACCGATAATCAATATAACCTAAGAATGGATTAAAACATAAACCTAAGTGTCTTAGGTTAACATAATTCAAACCAAATAAACATGAATTCAACAAACATAAACATAATTCAAACCAATCATTAATGAAATAAATGTTAAATCAATTCAAATAAAATGAAGTAAATCAAATCAAATTAAAAATAAATTAAATCAAAGAAATGAAATGAAGAATCAAATTGTAAAAGAATTGAAACTATAAAACTTTAATCCAAATTAAACTCAAAACCCAAATCATTTAAATGAATCTAAAAGGATTAATTAAGATACTTAAGGTTCTTAGTTAAGATTTTGGATGAATCTTTATCATAGGATTAAGGTTTCATTTTATTAGGGTTTAGTATGTTGAATGGAATGGGTTTCCACCACCTATTGTAATCTTCATTCTTGAAAACCTAAACTTCACTTTAACATAAAAGTGAACTTGAAAATGAAAACAAAATCACTAAATCACTTGATTTGAAACCATCAAAAGGTAAACTAAATGAACTCAAAAAGACAAATTGAAACTTGAACTAAGCAGACTTAGTAAAGTCTTGTCGCACAAGCCTATTCCTTTCAGACACTAGATCATTTAATCATGGACCCTAGAATTGGTTAGGTCATTTCATGAATCTTTGTGATACTCTGTGTTGTGATGTGATGTGTTTTTCATGTCTCTGTGGTGTACTATTTAGACTACATGTCTAGGATTGTTTGCATGTTAAAGTAGATGGCAGTATGTTCTTTTTAGAATTAATAACAGGGGCTATTCTAAAAGGACTATTATCATAAATAAATTAAAATTTCTATTTTCTTGCAAGTATGCTTAAGTCATTAAGCATAGTTCAATAAGATAGGTGGGCTTGGCCAACATCTAATGCTAAGCCTATATATTTGTAAAATATAATTACTGTGTGCTTTTTGTAATTTTTTGACATTAATTTTACAAGGCTTAAATTTTATTTTTAAATTTAAAATGTAAATTTGAGCTTAAAATTAAGTTAGGATCTACGGGGTCTAGGATTAGCTAATGTTGACCCTACCAATAGATAATTGTAGAGGTCACGTATGAAGCCCAATAAAGGTCCCTAAAGAAAGAGACATTTTTGGAAAGAAGACTGATAGATCTAAACTATAGCTCTAGGTCAGACTGTATAAGGGTAGAGCTCGACTGCCCATTTGCTCTATCTTCTGGGGTGTACAGTGGTACTCAGCCATATTGGCCTTTCTTTATATTTAAAATTAGCTTAATTTATTTTGGGTGTGTAATAAAATCAACTTGCATTTCTGAGTTTCTCTCTATGTTGTGCTTCCTATGATGAATGCTTGGTTGTAAGATAATATGAAACATATTAAATTTTCTACCTAACTTAAATCTAATCAACTCAAACACAAAAATAAAGAAACTTAAAACTTCTTAGAAATTAATGACCTAGGGATAACTTTAGAAAATAGAAATAATTATCTCTCAAAGAACATGTAATCATATTACTCTAACTCTTGAATTGGATACTTTACTCATTGCACATAAGGGCCATCTAACTTATGAAGATGATCGCCTTTTTCAGAAATTTTGTCTTTCTCTTTTTGATTCAGCCCATAATTAATTCTAATTGCATACAAAATACCTTAATTGAATCATGAGTCAAAACATCTATAAAATTGAAGAATGTGCATTAGTTAGTGCATTTCATACCCTATATGATCTTAGGGATTAGAAAGTGAGTCTAGATTCTTAGATTCTTTCTAAAGAAGATGACAACTTAGCCATCTTGCATACATGAGACTTGGCATCATGAATTTAAAATGTGCTTAGGTTGTGTTAGTTGGAACCCCTTCCAGGTGAGTTGTAAGTCCAGAAAAGTCAGGGATAGATCTGTTCCCTCAAGTGAGAGGAATGACTAATAATTCCCAAAAGGGAAACTAGGTCAAGCTTCTGACTTATATTATAAGCATTTATAGACTAAGGCTCTGAAGCATCCTCCTTGGAGTAAGTCTTGACCCTAGGCATTTCTGCAATCATGTGCTGCAAGAATCTAAGCTCTAGATTTTTAATAAAATACTAACTCAAAATCAAAATTAAATTCCAAAATTTAAAGCCCAATAGTATGATAGTAAAAATTCCTCCTAGGCATCCCAAAATCAATAGAATTTCCTACTTCATCCCTTTCATCTTTTAGAAATAACTCTTTCCACTTTAGATCATTCCTAATTGAAATTCTAGTTATCATTCCTTTGAAAACCAACTTAAAAATCTATAGAAATAATAATTTATCTCTTCAATCGAGAGTATTATTAGGAAAAGACCCTTCTTCTTGAGATGTAATTAACTATAGGGGCTTGCCCTCATAAGGAACCATGAACCCAGTTTAAAATAAACTCTATTTTAATTTCTATGTAGTTTAGGAAAAAACTCTCTGGTTCATAAAAGACCCATTAGCCTTATGGGTTTTTTATTTAATGATAGAATCCATTAGAGGATAACAATTTTATCTTCCATGGTAATATGTTTACTCCTTAATGACGCATTTGATCATTCAAATAAGAAATTTCTAAATCCTATGTGGTGTCATGTATTTTCCCCACGGAGATATTTATCAGCAACTCAAAACCCAAAAAATAAATAAATATCTTTAGGAGAATCTAAGAGTTTGTTTACCTTGATTCTCAATCACTTTTGAAAGCTTTAAAGGAATCTCTTGATCTTTATTGGACCTAGGAGAAGGCCTTATAAGTTGTTGATTCATGTAAAAGGAACAATAGAAAAAATAATGAAAATGAATGAATTACTTATTCATACCATACAAAAGAAGAAATTTTCATTTGAGAAGCATGTTTGACTTTGGTTTTTATTGCCTAGGGAACTAAAAAGTCACATGCAAGCTCAAAATATAAAATTTTCAAGTTAATATCATATGATGTCTTGGGTCAACTCTAGTTAATCCAAGTTAGTTTAGGATCTATGGGGTCCAAAATGTATCCAAATCCTTTTTCAAAAATACACTTCAACTCTTTGAAACCTTCTTCACTAAACTTCTTTATGTGTAAGAAGCATTAATGGAACCAAGAAATGGATGCAAACCTTCCAACACCTCTCACTAGTTAGACTAATTAAGTAAAGATCAAGTCCATGTGACTCTTTCTTACTATTCAAAAGACTTGAGGATTAAGAATTAAGTCACTATATCATCCATAGGTTAGAAATAAGTCCTTTGTGGAACCTTTCCTATATATACCTTTAGTTGGGAGCAAGCCCTTTGTGGCACCATTATCATGTATTCCTTATGAGTATGGAGTAAGCCTTTGTGCACCATTTTCATAAGCTTATAGTAAGCCTTTTATGGAATAACTCTTTCTTTCCTTGAGATGGGAGTAAGTTAACTTCTGAAACCCTTCTTATAACTTCCCATAAGTTTGGAGCAAGCCTTTCATAGCACCATTTGTATTATTCACATGATAGGATACATTAAGACCCCTTTTATGTCACAAAGGCTAATTAGATTTGAATTAAGTCATGAAGATCCCTCTTCTATTTGCAAAATAATGAGGATCGGATTAAGTCATGAAGACCTCATCCTCTTCTTTACTTCTAAGTTGGATTAGAGTAAGTCCCATAGTAAGCATCCTTCTAAAGTGATAAGGTTATGATAAAGTCATTAAGACCCCTACAATATTTCTCAAAACAAAACAAAAAATGTGAGGTTTAGGATCAAGTCATCAATGACCCATTTTCTCAATCCAAACTATCTAGGTTGGATTAAGCCATTAAAGGCTCCTTCCTAATAGCTAGTTAGAAAGAAATAAGTTCCTTAGTATGCTAGATTTGATTTTTGATTTGGTTTTGATTTAGATTTGATTTATTCATTTGATTTAATTTAAATTCATTTTGACTTATTTGAATTTTTTTAGTTTAATTTAAGTTTAGAATTTTGGTTGAATCATATCATTGGGCTAGATTTTGGTCGTCTATTTCTTGATAAATTAATGAACTCACAATGAACTCATAATCAAATAATTAATAATATCTTAGCCCATATAACCAAAGAATGAATTAAAATATTAACCTAAGTGTCTCATGTCAACATAATTCAAACCAAACCATGAATTGAACAAAATAAACATAATTCAAACTAAACATTAATGAAATAAATGTTAAACAAATTAAAATACAATGAAGCAAATCAAATAAAATTAAAAATTAATAAAATCAATAAGATTTAGTTAAATCAAAGAAATGAAATGAAAATCAAAATTTCAACTTTATCTATTAATCTACCAAAAATAGAATTTTCATATTTTCATGTTGAAATATAGAAATTTCACCCTTAAGAGTCAATCCTAAGGTCATGATTTTTTTAGAAGGATTGAAATCTTCATTTGTTTTTAAGATTTGTCTTTAAAATTAATTGAGTCCATTTATGAAATATTAATCATTAAATGGGAGAAAATTCCCATTAGGAAAGTAGATTTAAACTTATTAGGTTCAAATTTTATTCATTTCAACTTTATCAAGAGAATCAAAATTCTCTTTCGCTACTCTCTATTTCTTTTTTTTATTAGGAGCAAAAGTGAGATTTTTATCATGTCATTTTTTGTTCATAATATCATGTCATCTTCCTCTTTTGACTCTCTCATAAAGTCTTAAGGATTCAGAGTTTCTGGAGGGTCTAAAGAGGGTTACCTCCAAGTCACACCCTATAATTGGCCAATCAGTTTGAACAACTGATTTTTCAAAATCCTAGTAGATGTATGGAGTTGAATTAAGATTAAAGTTGATTTGTATTTATGTAAATTTCCTTCTATAAAGATATAAAACTCACATTTAAATTCTTAATCGACCTCTGTTTAAGCTTAATAAGGCATTCTTTTAGGATAATTGTTTCATATCTATCCCTCTTTTAAAATTTTCTTTTGAGTTGATTCCTTCTTAGAATGCAATTTAAGCTTCAATCACGGTGGTAAGATGTAATAGGTAAGACTGTGCCCACTTCCTTTAATTTAGATTTTCTCAAAATATGAAGGAACTCCTTCATTTTAATATACATATTTAGGTGTTCATTATCTTGGAATGTATTAGAACAAAGGGTATTAATTTAAGGACCCTATCCTAATTTTATTTAGCTTTAGTATGAAGCAAAAGTAAAAATCAAGGCCAAATTTAACTTTGAGATTTATTTCAAGATTTTTTAAAAAACATTTAAAGTTATTTTCAAATTTTTTTGAACATAAAATTTCTTTTCCATAATGGAATGATATCAAATTCATCTTAACTAGACTCAATTCTATCAAAAATGACTTAATTTTCATTTATTTCTTTTTTTGTTTAAAGGGGTTGATTTTAGGGCCTAGTCATTTAACTAAGGCCAATGAAGAGTTCTAGAACTTTAGTTAGGATGTTGGATGAGCTCAACCAAGAATGAAATAGAGACACATTAAATAGAAAGGAAGAAATTCTTGACCCCTGAGTGGCACAAGTACGCTGTTGATGTATAGAAAAAACAACTTATCTCTAAAGATGGAGAGAGGAACCATACCCCAGTGAAGTCGCCAAAAAATATCTCTATGGGAAAATTTATGACACCATATAGAGTTTAGGAATTTCTTATTTAGATGATCAAATGTATCATTAAGAAGTAAACATATTATCATGAAAGATAAACATTTTATCCTATAATGGATTCGATTATTTAATAAAAGACTCCTAAGGCTAATGGGTCTTTCATGTACGAAAGAGTTTTTCCCTGAACTATATGAAAAGTAGAGCAGAGTTTATTTTAAACTAGGTTCATGGTTCACTATAAGGGTAAGCCACTATGGTTAAGTACATAGGAAGATGGGTATCTTCTTAAGAATAATCTTGATTAAGGAAATAAATTATTATTTTTATAGATTTCTAAGTTGGTTTTCAGAGGAATGCTATTTATAATTTCAATTACATAATGATCCAAAGTGGAAAGAGTTCATTTGTAATCCAATCAAGATAAAGTAAGAAATGTTTTGATACTAGGATGCCCAGTAAAGATTTCAACTATCCTATCATTGGGCTTTAAATTTTGGAATTTAATTTAGATTTTGAGTTGACATTTTCTAAGAAGTCTTGGGCTTAGATTCTATTAGCACAAGACTGCAAAAATGCATAGAGTTGAAGACTTACTCTAAGAAGGATGCTTCAAAACCTAAGTCTACAAATACTTATGACACAAGTCAGATGCTCGACCTAATTTTATTTTGGGAATCATTGGCCATTCCTATCACTTGAGGGAACCAACCTATCCCTAACTCTTTTAGACTTACAACCGCTTGGAAGTGTTGGCATCTAACAACACCTAAGCACATTTTTAATTCATGATGCCAAGTTTCATGTATGCAAGATGGCTAAGAAAATATCTTTTTATGAAAGAATCTAATAACTAGACTCACTCTTTAATCCCTATGATCATGTAAAGTATGAAATGCACTAGCTAATGCACATTTTTTAGATTTTATATGTTTTGACTCATGATTCATTTAAGGTCTTCGGTATGCATTTTTATTCCTAAATGTCTTGTAATTAGAATTGGTTATGGGCCAAATCAATAAGAGAAAGGTAGACTTCCCCAAGAAAGTGGTCATCCTCACTGGTCATATGCCTCTTATGTGCAAAGGGTGAAGTGCCCAATTCAAAAGTTAGAGTAATATGATTGCATGATCTTTGAGAGCTAATTATATCTAGTTAATTTTAAGTTATTTCTAGGGCTTTAACTTATGTGAAGTTTCAAGTTTCTTTATTTTTGTGTTTGAGTTGATTAGATTTAAGTTCGGTAGAAAATTTAATTTTTTTTGTGAGCCTACATCCAGACATTCATCATAAAAAATTTGAAAGAAACCTAGAAAAGCAAGTTAATTCAATTGCACACCCAAAATAAACTAAGCCAATTTTAAATTTAAATAAAGGCCAATACAGCCGAGTACCACTGTACTCTCTAGAAGAAAGAGCAAACGGCCAGCCATGATCAACCTTTATATAGCTCATTCTAGAACTATAGTTTATATCTATGGGTCTTCTTTCTAGGATCATCTTCATCTTCAAGGACATTCATTGGGCTTCAAAAAGGACCTCTACAACTATCTACTGGTAGGGTCAATTCTTGCTAGTCTTATACCCCATAGATCTTAATCTAAATCTAACCTCAATTTTATATTTTAAACTCAAAATTAAATCCTAAGCCCTCTAAAACAAATGTCAAGAAAATACAAATAATACATAGTAGTTATATTTTGTAAACATACAGGCATAACATTAGTTGCTTGCCAAGCTCAGCTGTCCTATTGGGCTATGCTTAAAGACTTAAGCATACCTACAAAAAAATAATATTTTTAATTTATTTATGATAGTATACCTTTTTAACATAGCCCCCTACAAAAGGCAATGTTAGTCCTAAAAAATTAAATTCTACCATCCAGTCTATCAGGCAAATAATCTTAGACATGCAGTCTATATAGTACACCACAAAGACATGAAAAGCACATCACATGAGAACATAAAGTATCACAGAATATCACAGATCGATCTAACCTAAGTCCAGGGTATGTGACCTAATGATCTAGTGTGTGAATGAAATAGGCTTGTGTGGCAAGACTTTGCTAAGCCTTTTTAGTTCAAGTTTCAATTTAGGTTTATTTAGTTTACCTTTGGATGGTTTCAATTCAAGTGATTTAATGATTTTGTTTTAATTTTCAAGTTCACTTTTATGTTAAAGTAAAGTTCAGGTTTTCAACTATGAAGAGTAGAATAGATTCTACTTTGGGTGGAACCCATTCCATTCAACATCTCAATCCCTAATAGATTAAAACCTTCATTCTAAGATGAAGATTCATCCCAAAGGCTTAACTAAGATCCTTAAGTATCTTAATTAATCCTTTTAGATTCATTAAGATGATTTGGGTTTTGAGTTTAGTTTGTAATTTCAATTCTTTTAAAATTTAATTGTTCTTTTCATTTCTTTGATTTGATTAAATCTTCTTGATTTGATTTATCTTTTAATTTGATCTGATTTACTTCATTTTATTTGAATTGGTTTAACATTTGTTTCATTAATGTTTTAGTTTGAATTATGTTTATGTTTATTAAATTATATTCATTTATTTTTAATTATGATACCCTAAGACACTTAGGTTAGTGTTTTAATCTATTCTTAAGTTACATTGATTATGGATTAAGATTTTAATCATTGTTTGATTATGAGTTCATTAGCCTTATGGTTTAATTAATCTTAACATTTATTATTATCATTAACCCTTAAGTATGTAAGTGATCAAATTATTTGTTTAGAATGTTGGAGAATTATCCTTGAATGTTTAGATGTTGGTGAAGATTATTTAAAGTTATTTTATGAGTTTTGTGATCTATGGTTTTTTTAATTTATTATTTAATTTATATTAACATAGAGATTTGGAAATTCAATATTTCCCAATCTAAAGGTCAATTGGGTTTGAAATTTTTATAACCAGTGGGGTTCCATGCCAATATATTTCCAAAGTTTCATCTTAATCAGATGCATAATTAGGGTGTGATTAAAATTTTAAACATTTAGTATAACATAAATTAAGCAAAATTTAGAAAGAATAGTTTTAAGGGTTTTATTTTTCTTTAATTTCTCTCTGAAAAATCCAACAATCGAGGGTTCATTCAAAATTTTTAGAAACTAGATTGATTTATTGTGATTTTCCTAAGTTCTAGTTAATTATTTGAATTAATTAATTTAATTAATTATCAAATTAAGCCATTTTGTAATTTATTAAGTTTCAATGGGTTTCATTGATGTTTATAAGTTAATTAGGGTTTATTATGTTGATTAGAAATGATTTGATCCTTTTTCTTAATTTATTTTATTTAACATTAATTTATTAAATTAAAATAAAAGTTTGGAATTTGAAATTTGATATCTTTTAAATTACTTGGCAATAATTCATGAAAATTTTTTCTAAGGTGTATTTTACCTCAGTTTTAGTTTTCCAAAGTTTCATTTTAATTGGATTATAAATTTATGATTAATTTGAGTTTAACTAATTTTATTTAAAGTCAAATTAAGCCAAATTTATTCAAAATTAATTGGAGATTTTGATTTTAAAGGATTCTACTCATTGAGATGAATCCATGGAACACTCATTTGCATTTTTTGGATTTGTATTTTATTATTATGATTTTTTAAAGTTTCTAGCCCTTTTCAATGATTTTTTTAATTATTTAAAATGAGAATTAACATTATAAATGGCGGCGTTGATGTGGCGATGTTCCCATGCGGCATAGCGCCATTAGGCCACATGGAATCCATAAAGCAATGACGTCAAAAATGGTGCCATGTGGGATGGGTCTCGATCATCTGATCTTCTATCAGATGATCCTAATTTGTTCTACAATTCTCATAGGGTTTGAATTCAATTGTGGAGCTAATCTTAGCTATCCATTCTAAATAAAAGGAACAGATGATGGAGATCACTTCCTGTTCATCTTCGATGAGAGACGAACACCATCTATCAAATCTGACATATTTCCATCAATCCATGATCAAGTTTAAGGTGATTTTGATTGCAAAATCATCAAGGATCAATTTGCAATTGATCTATATGATTTGATCCCCATGGGGATTAAATTTGTTTAAAAATGACCAAAACTGCAAGCTTAAAAGGTGGTGTTCATGGTATACCTCAACTCGATGATGGGATTGACTAGAACATCTTCACCTCAATGGGACGAAGGCATGGACGTGATTTGGTGGCTTGCCTACCTACCAAACACCTTGGAGACCAACGTGCAGTAGTTTTTCATTAGGTTTGATCATTCTCTGGCTCGATAGTGGTGACGAGCCTCAATGAGGATTCAATTGAGGTCACCTTGACCTCTAGAATGTGTAGGAAGCTCAATTTGAGGCGAAACACTCCCCCTCTCATTTTTGCATTAGAGGCTGAACGATTGGCCAATAGATTTGGCCAAACTTTGTCTTGCTGATGATGAGAGATTGGTGGAATGCTCCAATTCTCCTTCTCTTCATCTTGTGAATGATTTGAGATGAAGAGAGGGGGATAATAGGATCTCTCTCCTCTCTTTCAATACTTGGTTAAGAGCCATCTATTTAAGCTTCTAGGTGGCTAGATTCTAGCCACTGACAGTAGGAGGCTCGGCTAGAGGGTGAGTTTAGTCACCCTGGGCCTTATGAGTGTTTTTGGATCAAAATTTGAGGGGAGGAAGTCATTTCTTCCCCTTGGCCAAGAGAGTTGCCTCCATGGACTTCTCTCTTACTCCTTTGCTTTCTCTCTTGGAGGAAGCTAATTTCCTCTTTTCTTATGAGTTGACCATTCCAAACCTTGGAACCATCCTCCAAGAGGTGTTCAAAGATTACTTGGATAAAATCCAAGTGATTTTGGATGAAGGGAAGAGTAAGAATCACAAAGCATCTTTACATGGTCAAAATCTCAACTCATCTCTCTTTGATTGCACTTATGGCTTTTGGCATCACCACCAAAACCCTTAGGCTAGTGTTTAGCTACCTAAATGAAACTTAATGTGAGTTTGAGGTTAAATCAAAATCCATTTGAATTTTATTGGACATTTGCACCCAATAAAAGCCATTTGGAGTCAAAGTGTTTTTATTTTGTTTATTTTGATTTAATTCATTTAAGTTTGGGTATTATTATTTAGTTGATAATTTTTTAAGTTTTAATGTAATTTATTTATTTAGGATTTGAGTTAATTTTCTATTTCATTTCACTTTAACCCATTTAGGCTTAAATGGGTTAAGCTTGATTTCAATTGGGATCAAATGACCCATTTGACTCAATTGAAATTTTTTTGTACTCCAATCCTATCTAGTCACATGTGTGTGATGATTTGGAGTGGTTAATTTTATTTGATTTCAATTTCATTTCTATTTGAACCCATTAGACCCAAAGTAGGCTTAATAGGTTAAGCTTGGGTTCATTTGGGTGAAATGACCAAATTGGTCAAATTGGACACCCAATGATGGGTTGGATTATTTTTTATTATCATTTCAAAATAATTTTGAGCAATCAAATTGATGATTTCAATTTCATTTAGGTTTGAACCTAGTAGGACCCATTTAGGTTCATTTAGACTAAGTGGTCCAAGTAACCTAAGGCCTAAATACATTTAAATTTCTTTGGATTCATGATTAAACTTTTTTATTTTATCATTTGGAATGATTTCATTTGATCAACTTTTGATGGTTGACCTTTGACTTGGTGGGACCCATATAAGTCAAACTCATGTCGAAAGGGTTAACTAGATTTGATTTTAATTTAAATTTGGATTCATTCATTTGATTTATTTGAATTAATTTTGATTTATTTAGATTTATTTTGATTTAATTCAAGTTTAGAATTTGGGTTGAGTCTACCTAAACCTATCAGGTTAGATCAAACCCAAGGCAGGTGCACTAGGTCTAGGTATAGTGTCTTGAGTGCTTAATTAGGAGATTCTTATCTAGGATTAGGTTTCCTAATGATTAATTTCAAAAATGATATCAACCTTATCAAAAAATGAGGTCAACACCAAGTTCTTAAAAGAATCTTGAGTCAAAGTATCTAAAAAGTTGAAAATGTGTATTGGTTAGATGAGTTCATACTCTACATGATCTTAGGGATTAGGGAGTGAGTCTAGGTTCTTAGATTCCTTTCCTAAAATACAATAGCCTATCCATCTTGCATACATGAGACTTGGCATCATGGATATAAAATGAACTTGGATGGTGTTAGTTGCTTCCATGAAAGTTATAAGTTTAGAAGAGTCAGAGATAGGTCTACTCCCTCAAGTGAGAAGAATGGCAGATTATTCCCAAAAATGAAACTAGATTGAGCATTTGACTTATGTCAAAAGCAATTATAGAATTAGGTTCTGAAGTATCCTTTTTAGAGTAAGTTTCAACCATAGATATTTTTATAGTCTTGTGCTACTAGAATCTAAGCCTTAGATTTATAAGAAAATGTCAACTCAAAATCCAAATTAAATTCCAAAACATCTTATCAAAATTATATCTCCTTGTATCAATCATTAGAAATGATAGTGTTTTAAAGTTTATAATATTTATTGAGGCATGAGGATCAACAAGGACACTTAATAATCTTATATTCTCCACTTTGATAGAAATGTAAAGAGGTCGATTGTGATTTGTGGTTCTTAGAAATAAATCTTCATCGGAGAAAGTAACCCTTGAAATCTCTTTGAAGTAGTAAGTTTCATCTGATGAAGTTACTAATAGCTGAGTTAGACATTTGTCTAGGTCAAGTGATGCTTAAACTAATGACTCTCTCATTTTTTTTAAGATAGAACAAAGGCATCCTAAATGCTTAATCTAGCAGGAAGTTTACTAAGATGGGCTAAAATATTGTAATCGACCTTGGGAAAAGCTGGCTTGACTATTGAATCTTTTTGTGAATGTTCTAGATTTTGATCAACAATTTGTTTACCTCTATCTTTAGGAGGAGGCAAACAAGGTGGAAAAATTATGATCAACTCAAAGATGCCTTCTTACTTTGTTTCTATCACTCTAAACATTGAATTTTGAAAAAAAGTACTTTTATTAGAGAAATATATTTAGATTTTTTATTTGAAGTATTCTTGTATATATGCATCTCATTTATATATTAGCTTTCTTTAAGTTAGGATTTGCATATGAATTTTATTAAATGACATTAATTTTATTACATCAGTATACATACAACTATACATAGCTTAATATTGGTACGCGACATTATTAAACCAAGGAATAAAAAAAATCTAAGGCCTCATTTAGACCATTAGTCATGTGCTCCAAGATGTTCGAACTATATACCTATTTAGCCAAATGTGTATCTGTGTGTGTGTGTGTGTGTGTGTGTGTGTGTGTGTATTTATGTGTGTTTGTGTTTATAAATATGCAAGCTAAAATTAATTAATTTTAGGATATTAATTTTCAAAGTAATCTAATCCTCATATATATATATATATATATATATATATATATATATATATATATATATATATATATATATATATATATATATATATATATCACTACACACCTTTCAACGTACATGACAATGTTAAACTAGTAAGTTGAGACCTCCTACGAACCAGTTGCTCTGAACTCCTAGGATGTCCAAACTTAATATTTTATTTAAGATTTGTATATTATACTCATAAAAAATATATTTATTTTATTCATCTTCATCAAAGCTTAATTTACAATATATATATATATATATATATATATATATATATATATATATATATATATATATATATGATTATATATAGCAATTGAAGCAAAGTAATCAAGCATCATCATGAACTAATCTCTTTAATTCCATTAAATCCTAAGGAAATTCGTACAAAAATAATCACACTTAAGCTTAACCAAGTTTCCTTAATACATTCAAATTTTAAGTTAATTAATCCTAATGAGGAGATAAGCATATTAAAATTTCCCCTTGAACCCTCTTTGTTCATTAAGTAATTTAAAAGCTATTTAACTGATTTTAATAATTTAATTAGAGTTAATTAATTATGATTTTTAATTAAGCCCAAAAGAGCTCAAAATTTTAATTAGACCTTAATTATAAGCCCATAAATTATGAGAACTTTATTGAGCATAAAGAAACATAAAATAAACATTCCCTAAATGTTCTAATGCAAAAGGGATTATATTTTTGGACTAATTGAAGAAATAAGGAAAACCTAAAATCATCAATTACCCCAAAATACACCAAATCAATTTAGATTTTGATTTCATTGAAAAACTCCTTGTTAACTGAACAAACAGAGGTTGACCAAAATTTGTAGAGACCTCGGTAATTAGTTATGAATTTTTTAAGTTATAAATAATTAATGATTTAATTAAATAATTCAAGTTCTTTTAAAGGTGATTTTAGAAAATAACCAAAGGCTTTAATTATTTTCTCTCATCATTATTAACATTCTAATATACATTTAAGCTTCCACAATAATTTTCATAATTTTCTAATTTTAGAAATTTATTACATGCATAAAATGGCCTCTTAGGGTTTAAAAATTTGGATTTCTAAAATAACTCAATCAATTGACTTAAAATAACTATGAGAGGTAGAAGTCATCCCATGGAACATTTACCCAAATTCTCAAGTTAATTAACCAAGTACTTGGAGTTTAATTTATTTAATAAAGAAAATATTCAAACCCTAATTAGTCATTGTAAAAATTAGGGCTTTTATTTTTCTTAGATTATCCTCTGTCTAAGATTTCCATAAAGTATTTATCTATATTTTTTATATTTTTTTAATTAGCTATAGTTTGTAAGTATTTTCTATTTAAATCTATTCAAAATTAATTTTACTAAGAATTACAAATGTGATGATAACTCAGATGCGCTTTACCCTTATTGCCACGGGATTGGTCACTTAAACCATCCCATATGGTAGCTGAGTCAGTTGGCATCGGATGCAAATTTATGTTAGCCATTCGATCATGGATCGAATGACCATGATTAATTCTATAGTTTAAGGGATTAAATTAAATAAATCGAACATGAATTTATCATAGCCGTCCATTCTGATCATGCATAATGAATGGTGTATAATATTCCATCAATCTCTAGTGAGAGATGGACACCGTTCATCCCTCATCACTTGATCCAAGCTTGTTAAAGCTCATTTCACACCAAAATAACTCAAAATTTATCAGGGAATGATTCTAGGGAGGTCCTATGGCTTGATTCACATCACACAATAATTTTCTTCATAGAAGACCAACTTCTTATAGCATTAATCAAGCTTATAGGTTAAAGGAATTACCTCGCTTAAACTAAAGATTGGTGGTTTGATGACTGAGGCAGCTTTATCTAGTGGAGGTGAAGCTCTTTTGAGAAGCTCCCCCTTTACCTTCTAGTCAAACATTCTATGGACCATGAACCAGTACAAGCTCATCGGAGTTAGTCTAGAACTTCCTTCCCATGCTTGAATTGAGTAGTTCTTGATTCTTTTTCACTCACCTAAGTGTGAGAAAGGTGTGGTGATAGTTAGTTTGGTTTTGGTTAAGCTTTGGTGGAGTTGGGTGTGGGAGTCCTAGGGTTTAAAGTCATGTTGCTCTTATTAGCGGCTAAGTGCACAAGAGGATCTAGGAAATTAAAGGACTAGCTCTATAACTCTAAGGAGTGTGTGTGTGTATTGAGTTTTAATTGGAGATGATGTGTATACTTTCCTACCTAAGTTAACCACCATTTCGGGTGGGTTCAGCCCTTGGCAACCACCCTGGTAATGGATAGTGCTAAAGTAGCTTAAGACTGCTGACCTAGACCTCCTCCACTAGATAGAAGATATTGGTTGCAAGAGATGAAGTAGATAGCTCATGGGAGATAAACCAAGGTTTGACCATAGTGAGAGGTAACTCACATTGGTCAATGGCTAGTCAAGGCTAGCTTGAGCTAGTTGGTAAAGGCTCATTGGGAGCTAAGAGTGCTACCTTGACTAAAGGGATTGGATGGGTTTACCATTTTAGGATTTTGTCTTATGTGAGGAGGCTTGGTTCACATGGGTTAAACTAAATTTGGTTAACCATAGGCTAGGCTCAGTTGGGTTGTTCAAAGGGGGACAAAGGATGAGTCATACCGAGTTTGGTTGGGCTTAGACTTTATTCAGTTGGCTTTGGGTCAATTGGATCCATATAGGTCAATTTGGGTCTAATTGGGTTAGATTGACCGATTGAAAAAATTGGGCCCAAAAGCTATTAGGTTAGGTTCAAATGATGATTTGGGATGTATTGGTATCATTGGTTTGATTTAATTTGAGTTATATTTAGATTTGGTTCATATAGTTTTATATGGATTAAATGGGTTAAGTTGATCAATCAATTTGGCAAAATTAGGATGAATTGAAGGTTGAGTCATGTTTAATTTCTCAATTATAGATGATTAAAAGCTTTCAATTGATCCAATTTAGATGAGATTGAGTTTTGGTTAAAATTAACCTTTTAGATCAAATTGGACTAAATAGGTCAATTAGGTTAAGTTGGTCAAATTTGCTTTGATTGATGCTTGAGAAGTGTTTAATAATCAATCTGAGAATGATTGTAAGTGTTGGTTCAATCCAATTTAGTTTCAATCAAGCATTAGCTTAATTTTACTTTTTAGGTTAAATCAGGTCAATTTAGGTCAACGAGACAAATTGGCTCAATTGGGTTAAATTGATTGCAACTGAGTGATTGGTCATGATCAATAATAATTTTTGGAAATGATTAGAGTATTTGATTTGATCCAATTTGTGTTGAATCAAATTCGACTCAATTTGGGCTTTTAGGTCGAATTGGGTCAAGTGAGCCAAGTGAGTCAATTGATCGAATTGGATTGTGATTAAGCTTCAATCAAGTTCTTGTAAGGTTTAGGAAGGTTTTGATAGATTCAAGCTTGATCTATTTTGGGTTTACCCTTTTTAAGCCCAAATTGGTCATATTGGGTCAACTTAGTCAATAGACCAAAATAAGCATGATTGGGTTGAATTGAAGTCTTGACTTTCAAATGGTCATTTGATAGAAAGCAATTTGGTTTTAGTTTGATTTGTGCTCTAGAGACCTATATGGGTCAAGTAAGTTAATTTTGCTCAATGGGGTCCACGAGCTCATTATCCCAAGGCATTGGCTTTAGTTTGGCTTTGGTAGTCAAGATGGTTTCTATTTGAGATTAAGATTGATCTTGGTATTAGTTTGGTTTGGAATTGGGGTAGGTAGATCCCACCTAGCCTAAGTCGGGGTCTAGAGTTAACCCATATGAGTCTTCTAGGCATAGGATTGGTGTTCATTTAGCCACTATAAGTGTCTTAGCTCTAGGGAAGCCTTAGTGCTTAGGTTGGATCAAAGGTCTAAAGAGGTGGTTTTCAGCCTCACCAAAAGTGGGGTTAACACGGTGGAATAGAGGACCGAGCATCTTAATTCTATGAGAATACAAGAGTTGTGTATCCCAGTAGCCCACTTTAGGAATGGGTTTCAACTTCCCCTTTCATGCAAGTGGATAGACATTTGTGACCTCTTTGGAGTGGTGCCCACATAGGTCCTACCCAATTTGGTTGTGAGTATCACAACCTTCAACCCATTCCTGCGGGAAGAAAGTATTCTGTAGAGTCTGGATATTTTCTACCGCTTGTTAGTGGTGATGTGTCACCAAAATGACATCGTGGTAATTTGGAAAATCTCTAAAAGATTCCAAATCAAACACATAAGTAAAGATAAATATTAGATTATGATTATCTTAAGATTCCCTAATTACCTAATTTTTGTTATAAACCCAAAGGAATTAAATTAAATGAAAATAAATCCAAATATCTACAAATAATTAGATCAATTAAATAAAATAAAATTAAATCCAAATTAAAATTGATGGTAACCTTTTTTCAAACATTTTGACTTATATGATCCCAACCTAAAGGTCTAACCAAAATTTGACCAAATAAAATCATTCTAAATGGTTAGGATGGTGATTTGAATATTTTGACCTCATTTTTGGATGAGGTTAACTTGAACTCTGAAATCAGTAATTATGATATCCTAATCTCAAATAATCTCTCCATTTAGTGCTTACACTACCTGGTGGCCTAAGAAATCTTCCTTGGGTTTGATCTAACCTGAGCTTGGATTGACAATTAAATTTGGATTAAATCAAACCAAATCCAAATAAATCAAAATAAAATTAAATTAAAATAAGGAAACTAAATCCAAAGTCAAATCTAGTCAACTCACTTAATAAAGGTTTGACTTAGGTGGGTCCTACCAAGAATTTGACCAAATTAAATCACACAAAATGTTCCAAATGATTAATCAAAAATATAAAGAAATTCAAATTCATTTAGGCCTTAATTGGGTTAATTAGACTACTTAATCTAAAATAAACCCAAATGGGTCCTATTAGGTTAAACTCAAATTAAATTGAAATCAACTCAATTAGATCATTCAAAATCATTTGGAATTGGTAATTATACATAATCCAACCCACCATTGGGTCTAATTTGGTAAAATTGGTCATTTTACCATAAGGAAACCCAAGCTTAACCCATTAAGCCCACTTTGGGTCAAATGGGTTCAAATTGAAATCTAATTGAAATTAAATGAAATCAGCCACTCCAAATCATCTCACACATTTGATCAAGCGTGATTGGAGTCCAAACCCAATCAAATTGAGTCAAATTGGTCATTTGAACCCAATTGGAACCAAACTTAACTCATTTAGGCTAAATGGGTTAAAATGAAATGAAATTCAAAATTAATTCAAAATTAAATGAACTAATTAAACTAAAACTCAATTGATCATCAATTAAAGATGATTGAATCCAAAATTACAAGAATTAAATTAACATCAAAACACTTTGAATCCAAATAGTAAGTTTGTTTTCAAATTCCCAATTCAAATCAAATTAGGTCTAAAATTGAAATCAAATCCATTTAAGCTTGATGTGGGCAGTCATACATTAGTCTAAGGATTATGGTGATGATGTCATAAATAAAAAAAAAGAGGAAGAATGGAATTGAAAGAAGAAAAATTTGAAAATGCATAAGAAGAAGGCTAGTCTCACTTCCCCTCTTCCATATGCCTCATCTTATCTCTTGACTTCAAGAGATTGGATGACTGCCATCAATTGAAGGCGACTAAGCCAAAAAAAATGGAACTTTACTTCTTCCCGAAGAAAGGAGAAGAAAAAGAAGAAAGATGAAGAAAGGAGGAAGATGGCTCAGCCAAAGCAAGAAAAGAGGCTTCAAGCCATCCTCCTTACCCAATTCACAACCAAGCTTTGTCACAAGGCCAAGGGGGATTCACCCCTTGGCTGGCTTTTTCAATGTCGGTGGCCGAATTTTAGCCACCAAGAAACCAACAAATCAAGCTCTCAACCATTCATGGAAAGAGGGGAGGGAGAGCCTATTCCCTCCATTTTTTCATTCCAAAATGTCCACCAAGGTAAGAGATGAGGGAGGGAACCCTTACCCCGACCGCTCGCCACCGGCAAGTCAACGAACAAATGGAGATCGAGCCTCTCTAATGGTGAAATCAAAAGGGTAGTCTCTTTCATCAAATTGAACATTCCAACACATTTTAGAGGTTAGGCGACCACCTAACCCTAATTGAAATCGAAAATCAAGTTGACATTAGTCTAGGGATCAATCCATTGGGAGGCAAGCCATCAAACTTCATCCACACTTTTGCTGAATCAAAATGAAGCTAATGGAGTTGATCCCATTATCGGTCATTGCTTCAATCAAGGTACGCTCCCTCGCCACCTCCCTAGGCCATCGATTTTTGGTCATTTTTGAAAGAAAGTTGATTGCCAAGTGGATCAAACTATATAGATAGGTCCTAAATTGATCACTGATCAATTTTCCTTTGAAATGGTGATGCAAATCATCAGTGATCGCTGGTGATTTGGTAAAAAAGATGCATAATCTCCGTCTCTCACCTGAAAAATGCAGTATTGAATCAGGATCGTCTGATCCTTCTATAAGGAACGGATGGCCTTAATTTAGGAAGATGGATCAATTTAAGCCCTTAAGGACTCTACAGATCGATCGGGACCATCCGATCTTTGAGGATCATCTAGCCTGGCACCGCTTTTGATGCGAATAACACACGAGATCCGCATGGTGGACTCGTGTCATGCCACATGGCGGCTGTGCCATGGGAGCTACCATGTCAGCCTGCCATTAAAAAATGACTAATCACTTTTAAAATTAATTAAAAATCATAAAAAATTCAAAATTTCATAAAAAATAAATATAAATCCAAAATTGCAAACTTGGGCTCTATGGATTCATCTTGATGAGAGGAATCCATAAAAATTAAAATCCCTAATTAATTTTGGGTATTTTAGACTTAATTTGGGTCTAATTAAAAGAAATTAAACCTAAATTAATCTCAAACCATTAATCTAATTGAAATGAAACTTTGGGGAATTAAAATTGATGCTAAAACACACCTTAGGAAAAGTTTTCATGAATTATTGCAATATAATTCATGAGAAATAAAATTTCAAATCCAAAGCCTCCATTTTAATTAAATAAATTAACATAAAATGAATTAATTAATGAAAATGAATCAAACAACCATAGATCAACTTAATGAACCTTAATGAACATTAAAAAATTAATGAAGCTCATCCAAACATAATAAATCACAAAATGGCTTAATTAAGCAATTAATTGAATTAAATAATTTAAATAATTAACTAGAATTTAATTAAATCATAATAAATCAATCAAATGTCCACAAATTATAAATAAACTCTCTTTGGAAACATCTTTCAGAGAGGAATCAATGTAAAATAAAATCTTGAAATAATTTGCATCATTATATAATCAAAGCAAAACTTTGGAAACATAAAATTGGCATGTAATCCCACTTGCCATAAAAATTTCAAACCCAATTGATCTTTAGATTGGGAATTGTTGAATTTCCAAATTCCTAGATCAATATTAATCAAATAATGAATAAAGAAAATTCATTAATCTATTAAATCATGAAACAACTTGAATTAATTTCAATCAATCATCAGAAATACTTAAGAAAGTTCTCCAAACATCCTAAGTCAAAAAAATAATCAATTTCATACTTAAGGATTAATGAAATTAATAAATCATATTAAGAATAATTAAACCTTAAGTTAATAAATTCATAATTAAACAACCTAAATCAAATCAAATGAAATCAAACCAAAACCTAAATGCTCAAAGTTAACATGAATCAAACTAAATGAAACCAACATAACTTAATCCAAAACATAAATACAAATCAAATGAAATAAACCAAAGTCAAAACACTAAATCAAACCAATTCACATAAAATAAAATGAAATAATTCAAACCAAACTAAATTGAAAACTAAATTAAGAAGGAAAATCAAATTAAATTTCCAAAGAAAAGAATCAATCCAAATTCAAACAAACTAAATGAAATCAAAAGGATTAATTAAGATACTTAAGGGTGTTAGTTAGACCTTTGGGATGGAATTTCATCTTAGGATGAAGATTTCATTTCATTAGGACTTAGGATGTAGAATAGGGTGAGTTCCATCCAAAAATGAAATTCATTCTACTCTTCATTCTTGAAAACCAAAACATTTAAACTGAAACCACCCAAAGGTAAAATTCAAACAAATTCAAACTCCAAATTGAAACTTAAACTAAAGAGGCCTAATAAAGTCTTACCACACAAGCCTATCTTCTGCACACACTAGATCATTAGGTCACGAACCCTAGACTTAGGTTAGGCCATTCTGTGATTCTTTTATGATTCATTGTGATGTGTTGTGAGATGACATAATTCACATGTCTTTATGGTGTACTATTTTAGACTACATGTCTAGGATTGTTTGCCCGTTAGACTGGATGGTAGGACATTCTTTCTAGATCAAACATTGTCTTCTTCAAAGGGCTATCCTAGAAAGGATTTCTATCATAAATAAAATTAAAAATGTTGTTTCTTGCAAGTATGCTTAAATATTTAAGCAAAAAACATAGGATAGGTGAGCTTGACAAGCAACTAATGCTAAGCCCAAGTTTGTAAAATATAACTACTACGTACTATTTGTATTTTGTTGACATTTATTTTGCAGGGCTTATGATTAATTTTGAAATTCAAGATGTAAATTTGAGCTTAGAATTAAGTTAGAATCTATGGAGTCTAGGATTAGCAGGAGCTGACCTTAACAGAAGATAGGTGTAGTAGTCCCCTATGAAGCACAATGGAAGTCCATGTAGAAGGAGACTATCCCAAAAAGAAGACCCATAGATCTAGCTTGTAGTTCTAGGCTGTATAAGGGTAGAGCTCGGCTGTCCATTTGCCTTTTCTTTTGGAGTGTACAGTGGTACCCATCCGCATTGCCATTTTTTAAAATTAAATTGGCTTGATTTATTTTGGGTGCATAATAGAACAATCTACTTTTCTAGGTTTCTTTATGTGTTGTGCTTTCTTGTGATTGAATGCCTGGACGATTAGGCTCATAGAAAAAACTAAATATTATACCCAACTTAAATCTAAAAAATTAAAATAAAATTAAATAAAATTTAAAACCTCACATAAGCTAAAGCCTTAGGCAAAGCATAAAATCAATTAGAAACAATCAGGTTTTGAAACCATGAAATCATATTGCTCTAATCCTTGAATTAGATAACTTCTTCCATTGCACATAAGGGGAATCTAACTTAGGAGGATGACCATCTTCATGAGGAAGCCTGTCGTCTATATTAATTTATTTCAAGGCCATTTTTAATTTCATGGCATTAGGCATAAAAATGCATACCCAAGACTTCAAATAAATCTTTAATCAAAATATTTAAAAATCTGAAAAATGTACATTAGTTAGATGTATTTTATACCCTACATTATTTGAGAGATTAAGGAGTGAGTCTAGGTTCATAGATTCCTTTCTTAAAAATGAAATAGCTCGGCCATCTTGTATTCTTAAGACTTGGCATCATAAATTTAAAATATGCTTATGTGGTGTTAGCTGGCTACCCTCTCTAGGCGGGTTGTAAGTCTAGAAGAGTCAGGGATAGGTTAATTCCCTCAAGTGAGAGGAATGACTGATAAATTCCAAAAATGAAATTAGTTCAAGCATCTGACATGTGTTAGAAGCAGCTATAGACTAGGTTCTAAAGCATCCTTCTCAGGAATAAGTCTTTAACCCTAGGCATTTTTGTAGTCTTATGCTACTAGAATCTAAGTCCTAGACTTTTAAGAAAATGTCAACTGAAAATCTAAATTACATTCCAAATTTTAAACCAACTACATGATAGTTTATATGTCTATTGAGCATACCAGTATCAATAGGCATTTCCTACTTCATCATGTTTGGTCTCTAGAAGAAGTCTTTCCAATTTAAACCAATCTTAATTGAAATTTCAAAAATCAATCATTTGAAAACCAACTTTGAAATCCTTAAAAATAATAACTCCTTTCTTTAATCAAAATTATTCTTAGGAATAGACCCTTCTTAAGATGTAGTTAATTATATGGGCATACCTCTATCGGGAACCATGAACCCAGTTAAAATTAAACCTTGTTCTACTTTCCACGTAGTTCAAGGGAAAAACCTCTGGTACATGAAAGACCCACAAGCCTTAGGAGTCTTTTATTAAATGATCGAATCCATTATAGGAAAACATGTGTTATCTTCTGAGATAATATGTTTATTCATTAATGGCATATTTGATCATCCAAAAAAGAAATTTCTAAACTCTATGTGGTGTCACAAATTTTCCCCACAAATATATTTAAACATGAATAAAAAAGAATACAAGTCTAATGTGGCCTTAATTAGGCTAATTAGGTCATTTGACCTAATTGGGCCTAAATGGGTCTTATTGGGTTCAAACTCAAATAAACCCAAATCAATTGCCCAAAGTCATTTAAAAATGATTATTGACCATAAATCAACTCATTATTGGGTCCAATTTGGCCATTTAACCCAAATGAACCCGAACGTAACCCATTAACCCCAATTTGGGTCAAATGGGTTCAAATTGAAATAAAATGAATTTAATAACTCTAAATTATCTCACATATATGAATAACCATAATTAGAGTGTGAACATAACTTTATTGAGTTAAAAATGGCAATTTGACCTAAATGGATTCAAACTTAACAAATTTTACCCATAAGACCAACATGGGCTAAATTGAATTTCAAGCCTTAAATAAATGGAATGATTTGATTAAATGCATTCCAAAGTACTTGGATTACCTTAATTAAAAACTAAATACACTCTAATTGAGTCAAATAAATCATTTGACTCAATCAGGTTCAACCCAAATCTATATGAATTAAAATTAGTTAAGACATAAAGTAAGTAATCCATGAACTTTAAAATCTTTAAAACCTTGGTTAAAGAGTTCATTAATAACTAAATGAACATAACCCAAGAATTGAAACAAGGAAAATCAAGCCAACTAAATAGATCTTAAATGACATAATCCTAAAGGGATTCGAACTCAATCTCCAACTAATCCACTTGGAAGTCACTTAAATGTCTTCCAAATAGATTAATGATTGATTTTCAGCTGAAACTAAGCCATCTAATCAGACCCAAATGGAGCCAAAGCCAATGAATATGCCATGGAAAATCAAAGGTAGATGGAGATAGAACCAACCTTGCCTAATCTTATTCCTCATTCTCCACTCCACCTCTCTTGTTTAAGATAGATGTTAGGGAGGTAGGAGCCATGGAGCGAGCTTTCAAAAGCCTTGATCACCTACAACCACACAAGAGAATAAGAAATGAAGCAAATAACTCTCAGTTCCAATGGCTAAAATCACCCATACTAGTTCCCATGCAAAATTGACTTTTCCATCATCTTTCCCAGTTCAAACAAACCCAAACCCGAACTTCTCCATATCATCTCACTACCGAAAAGCCGGAGAACATCTCAGGCTGATGAAATCCTAGTCGAGGTTGGTCTAGAAGTTGATCCATAAGATGATAGCCCAACTACTTACACGAGTTCCCCACATCATTCCGAAGCTAGTGGAGTAGACTACACCGCTAGAGACTGTCGAGATCAAGGTATTCCATTAATAACCTCTCCAAGCTTTCAATTTTATCACTTTTTAAAGGGAGTTTGATATTAAGTCAGATCAAACCATTTAGATCATTACGATTTCATCCACTAATGGATATGTCATCAATATCGTGTGATTTCAATGATCAGATGGCCAAAATCATGCAAAATTGATGGACAACCCTCAGCTTTTATCTTTCTTGAAGGAGAAATAATCTCTGATGTTTGTTCCTTCTATTTGGAATAGACATCTCTGATCTAGTTGCATCCCTGATTGAATCCGATAAGGAGAAACGCGAGACAAATCATGACAGTCTAATCAAAGATCGGAAGATCATGATTAAATCCATATGAGCCACCAATTAAATGTGGGATCCATGTGGATCCTGTATGGCCAAATACCATGGTGCCACATCTGATCCACATGGATCCAAGCAGTTAAAACATAAATCCTAGATTTTCTTAAATAAAAAAAGGAAATTGCTAAAAAAATTCAAAAATTTAGAGGAAATTAAATATAAATCCAAAAATTACAAACTTGGGCTCTATGGATTCCTCTTAATGAGAGGAATCTATTAAAATTAAAATCCCCAAATTATGTGTGTCTGTGTGTGTGTGTGGGGGTAGGGGGGGTGCGGGGTATTTTGGCCTTAATTTAAACATAAATTAATACTAAACTATTGATCAAAATGATTTGACACTTTGGAGAAATGAAATTGATGTTAAGACACAAATTAGGAAAATTTTTCATAATTTATTGAATAATAAATCTTAATTTTTGAAATTTAAAACTCTAAATACTAATTTTTATAAAATATTTATTATTAAATTAAATAAATTATGGAAACAAATTAATTCAATTGAAAACATCATAACACATCCCAATGAACATGAATAAATCATTGAAACCTATTTAAACTTAATGAATCACAAAATTAGTTAATTTGGCTTTTAATTGAATTAATTAATTCAATTAATCTAGCTGAACTTAAATAAATCATAATAAATCAACCATAATCCCAAAAATTAATAAACCCTCTTTGGATGCATATTCTATAGGGGAATCAAGGAAAAATAAAACTTCTATTGCTCTTCACTAAATTAGGCTTAATTTAAGTTTTAAAAAATAATTAAAACCTCAATTACATTCAAACTATACATCTTATTAAGGTGAAATTTTGGAAAAATTAAATTGGCAAGGAACGGCACTTGCCATAAGAATTTTAGACCCAATTGACCTTTGGATTGGGAATACTTGAATTCTCAAATCTCTAGGTCAATTAAACGAAAATAATAAATCAAAAAAATCTCAAAAAATACAAAACCCATAATACAAATTTAAAACATCATAATTGGCATTAGAGCACTTAAATAAAAATAACCAAGCAAACAAAAAGCAATGGAACCTAATTGATACTAAGTTAAGGGTTATGAATATGTAAAAATATGGAATTTAATTATATTCCAATATTAATAACCTCTTAAATTATAATAAACCCATTAGTGAACTGACATATAAAATTCATTAATCTCTGAACTTTATAAGCCATCAACATATAAATAAATTAGAGCCATTTAGATTAAAGAATAAAGTGGCACAAATGCAAGTATGAAAGATTAAATATAATTGAACTATATGGTAGGTTGAATTGAACTTGAAACTATAGGGTAGGTTGAATTGAACTTGAAATGACATAAAACTCTAAAGTAGCATAGGGAAAGTTTAATGCACAGGAAAATAACCCTTCTTTAAACTCCTTAAGTTATAATAATTAAGGGAAATCACATTATGCTAAGTGATAAAAAGAACTTTTCAAATAACATAAGCATCACTCACTTTAAATTAATTAAAATGAATTGAACTATCCCATAATGTATGAAATCATAATCTGGAAGTAATCATCTTAATTTAAATTCATTAACAAACATTAGAAAATTTCATGAAATAAATTAAAACAAGAAGGAATCATTGATGCAAATGGATTATAACCAATGAATAATCAAATCAAGATAATAAAAATTGTGCAAATGGGTTATAAAATTGAAACATAATAAATTGAAACATAAAATTGAATATAAAACTACATAAGTTAATAAACATCAATGAAGATGAATAAAAGAAATTAACCTGAATGAATGAATAAGATACATACACCTAAATGTAATAACTAAACTAAATCATTCCAAAATTAAATGAACAAATAAAAATGATTATTATTTAAATGAAACATAATAATAAAACTTAGTGAAACATTAAGTTAAATGAAATTAAACATAAAGATCTACCCTACATTAAAAATAACAAAACTTATGAACAAAATGAAAGAGTGAAAAATATAATACAAAATAAATGAAAAATAAATTAAAAGAAGAAATAAATCTTAAAAAGAATGAGAATCACAAACTTAATTCAAATCAAATCATCTAAATGAACCCAAAAGGACTAATTAAGATACTTAAGGATCTTAGTTAGACCTTTAGGATGAATCTTCATCTTAGGATGAAGGCTTTATCCTATTAGGATTTAGGATGTTGAATGGGTTCCACCCAAAATGGAACCTATTGTATTCTTCATTCTTCAAAACCTAATCTCATGTTAATATAAAATATACTTAAAATGGAAATAAAATTGTAAATCATTAAATCATTTGAATTGATGCCACCGAAATGTAAAAATAAACAAACTTTAAAATTCCAATTGAAACTTGAATTAAAAAGAAGGCTTAACAAAGTCTTGCCACACAAACTCCTATTCTTCACACACTAGATCATTAGGTCATGGATCCTAGACTTAGGTTAGGTCATTCTATGATTTTGTATAATATTATGTGATATTGTGATGTGGAAAGCCTTTTTATTATTTTGTGTTGTACTATTTTAGATTGGATGGCTAGGATTGATTTTTATTAGTCTAGATGGTAAGAAATTATTTTTAGAATTAACATTATCTTCTTTAGGTCGTTGTGCTAAAAGGGACTACCATCATAAATAAATCAATAAAATTATTGTTTGCTTGCAGATGCTAAATAGCACTTTAGCATAGCCCAATAGGGAAGGTGGGCTTGGCAAGCAACTAATATTAAGCCCGTATGTTTGTAAGATATAACTACTATGTGTTGTTTGTATTTTCCTAACATCTTTTTTGCAGGGATTAGGATTTATTTTTGAATTTAAATTGTAAATTTGAACTTATAATTTACTTTAGATCTATGAGGTATAGGATTAGTAGGAGTTGACCTACTAGAAGATGGGTGCAGAGGTCCCGTGTGAAGCCCAATGGAGGTCCCTAAAGAATGAGACGATCTTGGAAAGAAGACTCATAGATCTAAACTTGTAGTTCTAGGTTGTCATATGAGCTTGTTTCTGCCTGCTTTTCTTTTGGGATCTACAATGGTACCTGGCCACATCTACCTTTCTTTTACTTAAATTTGCTTAATTTATTTTAAGTGCACAATAAAATCAACCTTCTTTAGGTTTCTTTCTATGTTATGCTTTTTGTGATGAATGTTTGCACGTAGGCTCATAGAAAAAAATAAATTTTATACCTAAATTAAATTTAATCAACTCAAACACAAAAATAATGAAATTCAAAACCTCACACAAATTAAAGCTTTAGGCAAAAGTTAAAATCAATTAGAAATAATTATCTCTCAAAAATCATGTGATCATATTGCTCTGAATTCTCGAATTGGGCACTTAATCCATTGCACATAAGGGCATCTAACTTGTGAGGATGATCACCTTCTTGGGTAAGTTTTCCTTTCTCTTAATGATTTGACCCATAACATATTCTAATTGCATGGCATTTAGGCATAAAAATGCATACCATAAAGCCTTAAATGAATTGTGAGTCAAAACTTTTAAAAGTTAAAAAATGTGCATTAGTTAGTACAATTCATGACCTACATGATCCCAGGGATTAGGGAGTGAGTCTAGGATTCTTAGATTTCTTTTCTAAAAGCCAACAGCCTAGCCATCTTGCATATATGAAACTTGGCATCATGAATTTAAAATGTGCTTAGGTGGTGTTAGCTAGTCGCCCATCCAGGTGGGTTGTAAATCCAAAAGAGTTAGAGATAAGTTTGTTCCATCAAGTGGGAGGAATGACTGATAATTCTCAAAATAAAATTAAGTCAAGCATCTGACTTGAGTCAGAAGCATTTATAGTCTTATGTTTTGAAGCATCCTTCTTAGAGTAAGTCTTCAACCCTAGGCATTTCTACAATCTTGTGCTGTTAGAATCTAAGCCCTAGATTTCTAAGAAAATGTCAACTCAAAATCTAAATTAAATTCCAAATTTCAAATCTCAATGATAAGATAATTGAAATGCTTACTAAGCATCCTAATATTAGTAAGCATTTATTACTTCATCTTGTTTGTCTTCCTAAATAACTCTTTCACTTTGGATCATTCCCAATTAAAATTCCAAATATCAATTGTTTTTAAACCAACTTAGAACTCTATAGAAATATTATCTTATTTCTTTAACCCAGAGTATTCTTAGGAAGAGATCCTTCTTGAGATGTAATAAACTATAGGGGCTTACCCTTATAGGGAACCATGAACCCAACTTAAAATAATCATGCTCTATTTTTGATGTAGCTTAGAATAAAAACTCTCTGGTACATGAAAGACCCATTACCCTTTTGAGTCTTTTATTAAATTATTGAATCCATTATAGAATAACATGTTTATTTTTTGAGATAATATGTTTACACCTTAATGATTTTATTTGATTATCCAAATAAGAAATTCCTAAATCCTATGTGGTGCCATAACTTTTTCCAACATGGGAGAGTCTCTATCACCTCAAGTAAGTTTGATTTTCCTATCTACTCGCTAATCCTTTTATAGCTTATATACCTTATTCTATTTGTTTCTTTGTGTGTTTCCAAAGGGGTGACTCCTACTACCTTGGAGTTTATCCCTGAAGTGCTCTAATTCCTCAAGGAAGGGGAGTATGAGATCGGTAAGCGAGGAGCCAACCTCTCTCAAAATCAGCAAAGAGGAAGAGGAGAGGGAGCCGAGTGAGGCTCTAACTAAGGTTGCTAATGATATTGGACCATGTTCCACTCACAGGAAGTTTAAGAAGCATGTAGCAAGCTCAACTCCTTGTAGTCGCAAGTAGAGTAGCGACTCTAATAAGGAGAAAAAATGAAGGCCAAGTGCATAACTTCTCCCCAAACTTATGTGACCCCTTCTAAGAAGCCTATGAGTTGGGCTACTACATCTTCTTCTATGATCTCTACAAGCTCTTGGGAAACCTCCTAAATATTTGCTTGCCACATGCTATCATGATAGCTTAGGAGATAATATGGAAATCAATTTGGAAGGTGTGCCATAAATTTCTTGGGAAGAGAAAGGAGGCCCATGGAAGTAGAACCCAGTTGGCACGAACAAAGAAGAAATTGGCCACTCTTGAAGCTTAGTATAGGGATCTTCAAGTTGAGGCAGCTCACTAGGAAGAGGAGAAAGAGGGGGGAAATCATGGAGCTTCTCACCTTGTAGAGGCAAAGAGAGGGTTAAAGGAGGAACTCTCCCATCATACTAAAGAGTTTTAGAGGAGAGAAGCCTACTTCATTGGATTTCTTAATTCTTACGAGTACCTATAGATCTTATAGTAAAAGTTCAAGAATGGATCAAACTTTCTCATTGCCAAATTGGTGAAGCATGGTTACCTTGATGCTATGTTCCTAGACTTATTGAATTTACTCATGCTTTCGAACTCAAATGATGATGACAATGAGGGTAGTTAGAGCTAAAACATTTTTTCCTCCATCATTATAACAAAATTTTATCCCTTCTTTATATTTCTCTTCTTGTTTTAGCCAGTATGACATCTATATCTTCCTCACTTAAATGTAAACAACATTAAGAAATGAAAGTTACAAATACATTTCTAATTGAATATACTTATCTAAATAACAACTTCATTCATATCTTTACTGAGTATTTTTGGATGAATGGGCTGATACTTGTTGATTAATATGCAAGTGGATCTGCATTTAACTTAAAATATTTGAGTCATTGATCAATAGGTTCATCTCTTGGTAGTTCTTTTAGCATGTTCAGTTTGTGTATGCTCATTTATCAATATGTGAGTAGCATCTAATTATAGTACTGACCATAAAGGAGATTCATATCTTGTGTTGACTTGGTAGTGTGATGTTCATTTATTTGAATGAATATGAACATGACTTAGAATATTTTGAGCCATTAACTAATAGAGGGTGTTTCCTTGAGTAATTATCTTAATATTTTGAGTTTATGCTTATTGGTTAGGTTGATACACACTTATAGATGCATGATTAGCTCTGCTCATCTTATATGGCTTTCAGTTTCATTCTTTGTTCATCTCCCCTTGGATTAACCTTAACTTGTTGATTAGAAAACCATCCATTCTTATTCTTTTTAGTTAACTAAAAAATAGTTGTTGACCATGTAGTCTTACACTATAGTCTCAATCTTGAGTGTTAGACTTCTTCTCTTTGTGTGAAGAATTTTAGCAAATGAGTGTTAATAGTCAACATGATTTAATCTCTGGTGTCAGTCACCAACTATATAGTATTTGTTAATTTCATTAATTATTATACTAAGCTTTAATGATTTATGGTTAGACTAGACTTCTCGACAAAAGAATGGCATGCCAAGAATTTTAGTCTCTTATCCAGGCATTCGTCACTCAATGAGTGTGATGATTTCATGGGCCAAAGATGGCGCATCAAGTATCCTAAGTCACCATGCTATTCCATGTGTTTTAAGGGTTTACTTTGCTCGATAATAGTTTTTCTTGGGCTAATAGTGGCATGCCAAGTACTTGGATCTCCTACTCGGGCTTTCATCACTAGCTGAGTGGGACACTTTCATGTGCCAAATATGGCTTGCCAAGTATCCTGAGTGATCATGTAGCTCTTCGAGTATTAGTTTCATTTTTCATCATTCGTGCGGGCTTCTTTGGAAACCCTTATGATCCTACCAATGAACTCATTTAAGGAGAAAAATATATTAAACTTCATTATTAAAAATAGGAACATACATAATACTTGAAATTAATAGGGTGAGTATAAATGATAGAAATTTACTTCAAGGATAGAAATTCATTAGATATATGGTGTTCTATTTCATCGATATGTCTTCACTAGAATAAAATTATAATTGGTGTGAACCAGGACTGACTTGCTCTTTCATTATGAAAGGCATCTCTGAATTGTGGGTGATCTTACCTAGGACATTCTATCAAGCAATAGTATATATCTTCATCAGCATGAGATCATTGCTTTTGAAATGCTTCTCTTCTATGTAGCAATTATAATACTTGAACATTCAACCTTTTTTTTCTCTTGCCTTAATGACGCCTCATATCTGAGTTCTTCGAGTGTGTTGAGTGTGTCTTCCATAGCTACCAAGTTCTCTTGCATCCACTCATCATCTCCATCTTTTTTTTCTCATCATTTGCACTCTTTGAGTTGGGACTTCATACTCTACCGGTACGATAAAGTGTAGGGCAAGTGTCGTGTGGCATCAGTGGGAGTTATCCTAAGTGGCCAAAGTACTATGGGCGATGTATCTACCTACTTAGCCTTTATGCCTTTGACCCTTTCCTTGAGCAAATTGAGTATCTTCTTGTTAGCAGCTTTCACATATCCATTACTCTGCAAGTGATGTACTAATGTGAATTTTAGTTTGATCCTTTGGGACTCATAGAATTTCTTTAGTCCTTTCTTAGTGAATTAAAGAACATTGTTAATTATGACTGCTAGTGGCAACCCATACCTGTAAAAAAGGTTAGTCCAATTAAAGTTTCTTATTACCTAAAAGGTGATTTTTATAAGTGGATTAGCCTCAATCTAATTATTGAAATAGTCGATCATGACTAGGACAAACTTTCTTTATCCACTAACAAGCAATGAACCTATCAAATCCATTCCCCAAATAGCAAATGACCAAGGACTAGTGATCGATTGTAAAGGTTATGATGGATATTGCTAAAGTGCTACAAATTTTTGACACAATATACATCCTTTTGCAAATTCTTCATTTTTCTTTCTCAGTATGGGCTAAAAGTACCTTGCCTTAAATTCCTATTGGTGAGTGTCCTCCCTTTTGAGTGACTACTACACTCACCAAATTGTATTTCCTCTAGGACTTTCTTCTATTCAGCCTCTTTCACACATCAAAGGTTGAGTCAGGTCTTCAACCTTCAAAATAGTTCTCATCTTATTAATAGTTATTGAGTTGCTCTAATCTTGAACCCCCTCAAGTTCTTCATCATGTATCCAATTTCTCTAGTATACAAGTAGTTCTTGATAGGGTTAACCTAGCTTGGCAAGTATCCTTGATCTACCTACATTAGCTCTTCTTCTTCAATGCTTTGCAAGGAGAGTGGATGACTGCATGCTCTATGAGTCCGCTAACCCTGGATAATATGTCAATGAGTTAGTTCACTTTGAAAATTGTTCGACTTTGAAATATTCAAGTTGTCTAATTTTTTCTTTTACCCTAAGTAAACATTTCATCAAAGACTCATTTTGGACCTTATAATCTCCATTAACTTAGCTTACCATGAGTTACAAGTCTAAGTAAGTTGTCACATGTGTGGTTCCAAGTCCTTTAAATCATAATTTGATGAGTAGAGCTTCATATTAAGCTTGATTATTTGTCACCTTGAAGCCAAATTTGATTGACTATTTGATGGTGATTTCTATTACACTCTTTAACATAATACATGCCCCCATAATTAGTTTGCTAGAAGAGCCATCAACATATAATTTCCATAAGGGCTCCGAATTGGCAAAATATTCTATGAGTTGTTGAAGTCCAATAGGAAATCCAAGAGTGCTTGGGCTTGCAACTGAAGGCAAGTAAGATATATCAAAATCTCTCAGTTTTACAAACCACTTGAACAATCTTCTTAAATGATCAGTTTGGCAAGCACAAACTTAAGTGGATTATCAGTAATGACTTGTATGGAGTATTCTTAAAAATAAGATCATAGTTTCTTGGTCGAGGTAATTAATGTGTGTGTTAGTTTCTCCATTGGCAAGTAGTTCAACTCGATAACTTGAATGGATTTGTTGACATAGTAGATGGGCCATTGTGTCCTACCTTCTTTTCTGATTAGGACTGAGCTAATTAAATCTTCTCCCACTCATAAGTATAGCAATAGGACTTCTCCCTCCTTTGGACTCTAAAATAAAGGAGAAGATGCTACTAGGGTCATCAAATCATTAAAGAATTTTTTGCATTCTAAGGTCCACTCAAACTTCTTTGCTCCACTGAGAACTTTAAAGAAGGCCATGCATCATTCCACATCCTTTAAGATTTACTAGTTTAGTCTTGCTACTTGTCTGGTAAGTCGTTCTACCTTTTCATGCTCATAGGTGAGGACATGTCAAATATAGCCTTCACCTTATCTAGGTTCACCTTTATTATTCATGGGTACTAAAAAAACCCCAAAAAATCTCTCGCATCTGCACCAAAGACACACATCAAAGGATTAAGGTGCATGTTATGCCTTTTGAGTGTGGCAAACATCTATTTGGTGTGTTAAATATGTTGTGTTGGTGTCTTTCTTTTGATGAGCATGTCGTTGACATATACTTCTACATTTCTACCCTTATATTCTCTGAAAATTCGATCTATAAGTCTGTGATAAGTCGCACTTATGTACTTGAGCTTGACATGAATCAATATAATTGTTCTATAGTGATGAATGTGGTCTTCACAGAGTCAACAAGATGCATTTAGATTTAATGATATCCTAAAAAGGCATCTAAGAAACTCATCTCCAAGAATCTAGCCACCGAGTCCATAAGTTCATCTATTCAAGGGAGTGGATACCCATCCTTTGAACATGTTGAGTTCAAGTAAGTGAAGTCAATGCACAACCTACACTTATTGTCCAACTTTCATACCATCACTACATTCGACACACACATGGGGGTATTGAACTTTTCAAATAAAGTTAGCTTTCAGCAGTTTATCGACCTATCCCTTGTTATGCTTGATGAGTATGACTATCATTTTCCTCATCTTATGCTTTATGGGTTTCACTTCTATGTGAACATTCAAGTGATGTCAAGTAACATTGATGTGTATATCAGGCATCTCCATGGCTATCTAAGAAAGCACATCTACATTTTCCACCAAGGTTCAGAAAAACATATAGTGGTCCTCCAGTGGGCATGAGTTTAGAGTTTGCTAGGTTTAGTTTATCGAAGATCAATTTAAAAAATAATATTTATTGAGCTGCCAGTGTTGATTATGATTGTCCTTACCTAATATTGGTGATTAGGGCTATCACCACAACTGCATCATTGTAGGGATTCCTAATAAGCGGTTTATCCCTTTCTAAAAAACATAATAAGATTATGGTGGTAGAGGGTACTCATGTCATAGCAGCTAAGCTCACTTCTCTAGATCATAACCTTTTCATGCTTATCTTTTTAGAAGATTCACCATCACCCCCAAATATAGAGGGTATGACTCCTATAATAAGGATTGCATATGTAGGCACAAGTTCATTACTAGTTTTGTTAATCTCTTTGTCTTTCCTCCTGATGAACTCCTTAAACTTCTCTACTTTTATTAGTTAATCCACTAAACTTTTCAAATGGAGACAATCTTTAATGTCGTGGCCATGATCACGGTGATAGGCACAATACCTTGAGCAATCACATACTCCATTAGACTTCATAGATGGTGATTGCTTACAATAATCTTTATTCTAGATAGCCTTTATAAGCTTTGCCATAGACACTCTTGAGTCACTAGAGCAGGCTATGCATAGTCATTACTTGGATAGTCAGTAGCTAAGTTTCTGAAGCCTTGCCCTAGTACTTATGGTCACCTCCTATTATCCACTCTTTGATGAGCCCTTTACCCTAGTCTATGATATTGGCTAGACCACTTCATTATACTCTTCAGCATTAACATGGTTGTTAGATAGATCCAATAGTTCAGTGAGTGTCTTTGGCTATTGGAGACCAAAGGAATACTTGAAAGGCCCCACCTTCAGACCATAGGTGAGTGCTACTTGAGTGACAGCAGGATCAACGTCTTTGAATTTCATCATTTACCCTAGAAGCGGACGAACTTCCTCACTGACTTGCCAGGTTCTTGCCTCATTTGATAGAGAGTTTGAGAACTCTTTAGTAGCTTTCGAGTGCTTGCAAATTATATGCCAAACATCCTGTTAAAGTTGGCAAATTACATAATGACTCATAAAAGAAGGCCCAAGAGCAACCTGATGGCCAACCTTTTGAATGTGGTGAAAAAAGGTTGGCAATTTATTATTTCATCTAAGTCTAATAGTATTATGGTCAACTCAAAGTAGGATGTGTGGTTGGTGGGGTCCGTCCAACCTTTATAAGATTCAAGATGAGGGATCTTGAACCTTTGAGGAGGGCTAGCTTCTACCATCCTCATGAAAAAAAAAGCATTGGTAAGTTATGGCTATTTTTTGACACACCTTCTTTGCTAATGTCATAGAAGTCATCTTCAAAATTTAAAGATTTGAGTGGCTGGGTAATGGGGTCCTTAAATAGCTATCTTCTCTCTCGATGAGCTCAGTGAGTAGCTGATCCCATGGATCCTTCATTCTCTTTTGGCTTAAGCTTTTTGTAGAGTGGTTTTTTGATGGTAGCCTACACTAAGCAAGTGTCCTTCACATCACATAAATCCTTTTGAGTCAAAAATTGCTAAATATTTTTCTCAAAGTTTATACAGTGATCTCATGTGGAGGGTCGTGCTTCACTTTATATCTGACTTTCATTTCTCATCCTCATCCATAGTCACCGAAATTAAAAGAATGTTGAATCCAAATCTATTTATTGATGATGGGAGAACCTTCTAAGATACTTTAGAAATAGGGTTAGGCAGAATGATTGATAGTAGGAAGATAAAAAAGTAGGAAAAGTAAAGAAAATATAATCTTTATTGTTCAAGATGTGTAAACTGCAAGTACATAATATAGGATTCTAGATTATGATCTAAAAAGTCCCTTCATAAGAAAGAATATCCTTTCTAAAATATCAAGGGATAGTCAAACATCAAAATATCATATAAGGTAAGTTTATTACGAAAGATTCTTGAATAAATTGATGGTGGTGAGCGAGTAGGATTCATCGAGCATGTGGGTTAGGATGAGATGGAGGGCAGTAATTGTATTGTTCCTTAGCCTAGTCACCAGATGCTAGCAAGTAGAATTAGATCTTACTTTTGAATTATCATACTCAAGCTCTTCGCTCGCTAGTTTGGATGTATCTTCCCTTATCGAGTGCTCCTTCTGGCTATTATTTTTCATTTTGGGTTATTAAGTACCCCTCATGCGATTATCCTTATCTTAACTTATTTGCTCTTTTAGGCCTACCAATTTTTTTGGTTATATAATCATGATCGTCTTGTATGATAAAAAATTATTTTGGTAAATTCTCATTGATAATCGACTTAATTATGTCAGGTAAAATAATAACAAAATCAATAATAACACATGATGTGCACAAGGTGCCAATCAAATGAAGAAATGAACCAACTTTAAAACATGAAGAATTAAAGTGGCACAAGGTCCCAATCAAGTGATTAAATAGACCATATTCATGAACTTGGAAAAATAGTCTTAGGAGGACTTAATGTTTGATGCATGAAGACTATTATGGAGGCTATATATATATTTGTATTATGTATTGTAAGTAGTATTAAATGATGTATTTAATCATATGTAATTGTTGTAACAAAGTAATGGTTGAAAACTTATGAGTTTACGTGTTTAATTTAGCACCTCGATGCTGCACTCTGTATATTTTGTGTGTGGGAACCAAGAAGCTAGAACATTAGCACTGGGATATGTCGACACAGCGCTGGACTATGGCACTGTGGTGCTAGTTTGTGGCACCACGATAATGGTTTGTGCCACCATAGAACTACAAAACATATGTTCCAACATTTTGTTCAGTTTTTCTAGTTTTCTCTCCAAGAGACGCATCCCTTAGATTATTGCACTTATTTAAATACATATTTTGAACTAATGAAGAACTTTTGGCTTCATGTGTGACATTTGGTATGAAGACTTTTTGGTTAGAGCTTGGTGGTCGACCATCTGAGAGATTTGATGATCTCTCATTACCATTCTACTTGGGTGAGTAGAACTTCTAACTTCTTCCACTTTGGTGAGTGGAAGATCTCCATATTATTCTCAACAATAATTAAAGAAAATAATAAATCTCAACTATATATCTAGCATATAATTCTAATGTTCCTTTTCATACCTTAAATTTTACTTTACTAGTTTTAAATGGTCAATTTGGTAGTATGAAAACTTCAATAATTATAAGTATTACTAAATGGTTTCAAGCTAATTATTCTGGAGAAAGTAGAGCATATCTTTTGCAAGTGGAACCACATGATGATATGCCTAAACCTATAGATACTCCACCATTAATTACATTTGACTCTAACTCTACAGTAGAAGAGTTCTTCGGGGTCCAAGGCAATTGATGTGGCATAAGGCCCCAATCAAGTGACTAAATGGATTATATTCAGGAGCTTGGAGAAAGAGTTTCAATAGGACTTGATGTTTGATGCATGATGACTATTATGGAGACTTTATATATGTGTTCTATGTATTGTAATTTGTATTATATGATGTATTTAATCATGTGTAAGTGTTGTATTAGAGTTTTGATTGAAAATATGTTATTTTGTGTTTTAATTTCATTGGTCTCAGTATAGCGCCTCAGTGCTACTTTTCTAGTGCCTTGGTGCTGCACTCTATAAATTTTAGTGTGTGGCCTTGGTGCTAGAATATGGCACCATAGCACTGGACTATGGCACCGTGGCACTGGTTCGTGGTGCCACGATGCTATAAAACATCTATTCTGACTTTTTTATTTAGTTTTTGGTAGTCTTCTCCCCATGGGATGCATCCCTTGAAGCATTGTACTTATTTCAACACCTATTCTAATATAATGATGAACTTTTGGCTTTGTTATGACATTTAGAGTGAAGATTCTTTGTTTGGAGCTTGGTGGTCAGCCATCCAAGAGATTCGGTGATCTCTCACTACTGTTCTACTTGTGTGAGTAAAACTTCTAACTTCTTCCACTTTTGTGAGTAGAAGATCTTCATCTCTCTTCCACTTTGATTAATGGAAGCATCCTTATCTCCATAATTACTATGACATTATATCTTCATAATCAACCCTTCACTAATTTTGGTATCAGAGCCCAAGGTTATGGAGGCGTGGAGAAAGTGCTTAGAAGGAACAATAAGAAATCATTATTTATATTTACGTTATTGAGCATTCATATTTTAATTTGACCATTTATCTTTGTCATAAACTTAATTATAAGGTGTGATTTAAAATTCTTCCATTAGACAGCTCAATAATAATTCAAGATATTTTAGATTAGTTGCATGATATAATAGAAGTTATTGATGATGCTAAATAAAACCATGAGAACTTTAAACTGACTTAAAATCTTATAAGAAGAAAAATGACTCTTGCGAGACAATTGAAAATGATATTACTACTAAATTACAAGAAAGTAACCTTAATGATATCATTAGTTAAGTCACAAGAATGTAACTTTAATTATACTAATATAGTTGAGTTACAAGATAGTAACCTTCATGATATTAACAAAGTTGATATGGTTAATTTAGTTTTCTCAACTATATATCCAGCATATAATTCTAATGTCCATTTGCACACTTTAAATTTTGCTTTACAAGTTTTAAATGGTCCATTTGCTACTATAAAACTTCAATAATCATAAGTATTAATAATTTGTTTCAATCTAAATCCTTTAGAGAAAGTATAGCACATTTAATGTAGGTGGAACCACATGATGATCTGTCTAAACCTATAGATACTCCAGCACCAGTTACATTTCACTCTAACTTTTTAGGAGAAGAGTTATTTGGGGTCCAGGAGAATTGATGTGGCACAAGGTGCCAATCAAATAAAGAAATGAACCAACCTTAAAACATGAAGAATTGAAGTAGCACAAAGTCCCAATGAAGTGACTAAATGGACTTTAATCATGAGCTTAGAGAAAGAGTTTCAAGAGGACTTGATGTTTGATTCATAAATACTATTATAGGGACTTTATAAATGTGTTTTATGTATTGTAATTAGTTTTGATTATGTATTTAATTATGTGTAAGTATTGCATTAGAGTTGTGATTGAAAACATGGGAGTTTATGTGTTTAATTTCATAAGTGTGGGTCTAGTGCCTCGGCACTACCTTTTTGGCACCTTAGTGCTACACTCTATACATTTTAGTGTGTAGGAACCAAGAACTAGATGCCTTGGCACTGGCATAAAGCACCACGATGCTAGACTATGGTGTCATAGCGCTAGTTCATGGTGCCATGGTGCTACGAAATGTCTGTTCTGACTTATTGTTCAATTTTTAGTTGTTTTCACCCCAAGGGATGAATCCCTTAGAGTATTATACTTATTTAAACACCCATTCTAATCTACTAAAAAAATTGTCTTTGTGTGTGACATTTGGAGTGAAGACTCTTTGGTTGAAACTTGGTGGTCGACTATCTAGGAGATTCGGTGATCTCTCACTACCGTTCTACTTAGGTGAGTAGAACTTCTAACTTCTTCCACTTTAGTGAGTGGAAGATCTTCATCTCTCTTCCACTTTGGTGAATGGAAGCATTCCTTTCTCTACAACTATTGTGACATCCTACTCTCCATGATCAACCCTTCACTAACATAATACAATTAAGATAATCTTGTATGATTAATATAAAATTTTCAAATTTTCTATTTAATTGACTTAATTATAGTGCCTCATAAATTAAATAGAAATGGTAAATTGTATTGTACATTTTCTTCAAAAAATTAAATTTAAAAATTTATTTTTATATTCTCTCAAGTGTGTGTGTGCTTGGTTGTTATTTATCATTCACATAACTTGTTCCTCAATTGTAGTCTTTATAGGATCTTACTTGGATAGTCTCTCATTATTTGTGCTCTCTCCTTGACTCTAATTAAGCTACATAATTTCAATTCATACATTGGTGGCTTAACCAAAACTTACACACTCAACTTATCAGTAATCAAAAGTGTTTGTGATCATTAAAACTTAAAATTTCACGTGAAAGCTCATGGGGTTAACATTCCTCCATTTTTATGATGGTAAATATTTTTGGTTGAGTTTTGGGAGTTTAATAAATACTAGAAGAGTGAGATATTATCCTTTAACTTATGCTTGTTGACCTCACTTTTAGTGAGGTTAACACTCATCACTACTTAGACCAGGGATTCAATCTAGGCACTAAGGTTTTCTCACTTAGAGTTAAGACATTTGTAATGATGGCTAGTGGGACAACAACCCAAAGCCTAGAATACTTACAAGGTTCAACGTTAGGTCTAGACCCCAAATCAAACTTGGTGGGATGCAACAAACTTGACTTCAAACTAAACCTTATATATATATATATATATATATCAAATTCAATTGATCTCAGGCCACCCACCCAAACCTATACAAATTATACCCATTAGTGTTCAATTTGGTCAAATGACTAAGCTGACCCAATGTGGCCCATTTGGGCCTAAAGTGTCTAAACCCAAAATTAAGCCAAATCATTTGAAATTTAACTTACCCAAACTACTTGGAATATTATTTGACCTTGATTGAGACCTCATTAGGATTAAATTTGTCCAATTTTCTCTCCTAGTCCAAGTAGACCTAATTCAATCCTATAGGGTCAAAATCATATCTAATTTGATCCAAGCCAAATAAAGTCAATCTAAAGCTTCATAATCATTTTAATCATAAACATGGACATCCCACTTGATCAATTGCAATACAATTTGGTCAATTAGCTAATTTAACACAACCTAGCCCAATTTGACTCTAAGGGTCAAATTGAACCAACCTCTAATTCAACTCAAATCAAACCAAACAAATCTCTACAATCACTTTTAAAATGATTATTGATCATATTCAAAAATCCAATTGAAACTAAGTAGGTCAATTTGGCTAATTAGCCCACTTAAACCTATTTGAACCAATTTGACCTAAAGGATCAAATTAAGTCAAATCTTGATTTGACCAAAATTGGATAAAATCAATTGTTGCAATCAATCTCATAATGATTATTGATCATTAACCAATACCTAATTGAGCCCACTCAACCCATTGACCCAACTTGACCTAATTTGACTAAAAGGATCAAATTGAACCAACTCCTAATCCCATTCAAATTAGATTCAATTGGCACTTACAATTAATTGTAAATTGATTAACACTTATAAATGACCAATTGAAGCTAGTTTGATCAACCAAACCTAATTGGCCAACTTAACCCAAATTGGCCTGAAGGGTCAAATTAATCCAAAATATAATATTAACCAAATTAAATCAAGTCAAAGTCTATAATCAACTCCAAATGAACAATAGGACATGATTTAACTCCCAATTATACCCAATTTAGCCAATTTGACCAAATTGGTCAACTTGACCCATTTGGCGCATATGAACCTCATGTAAGCCAAATTCAAATCTACTTCAAATTAAATCAAACAAATTACACCAATGTGTTCTAAGTCGTCATTTGAGCACAACTCAATAGCCCTTGGGCCCACTTTGGTTAATTGGTCAACTTGACCAAATTGAACCCAAATTGACATATATGAGTCCAAATGAGCCAAACTCAATCAAATCAAGTCCAAACCCAATCATATTTGGTATGACACATCCTCACATGTCTTTTGACTTGCCCAAGGGAACCTAAACAAAGATGAATCTAGTTTAGACTAAACTAAGTGAACTAAGTGTTCCAAATAGAATAAAATCTCATAATAAGAAGGTCCAACCTCTCTCATTGGCTAACAAAGCCCTTTTATCTACCTTGATCTCTCCCCAACTAACCCAAGCAGACCCAAGACTGGCTTGTCCAACCAGTGACCATGGTGAGCTCTCTCTCACCTTGGACATCCCTTAGTTCACCAACCATGGGTTGTTCATAGCACCATTGGCCACCAAACATCTCTAGCTAGTAGAGGAGGTCCAACTAATTAGTCAAAGCCAACATTGGCCCTACCCACTACTTGGCTAACTGTCTTGACCTGAACCAACTCAAATGGGTGGTTCATATGAGGAAGGAGGTATACACCTCCCCATCCCTCCAAACTTAACAAACACAATCATAACACTCCCAGAGCTAGTCCCAAGTATTCCCTAGAGCTCTTCAAGCACCTTATTGCTGGTGACACCAAGAACTTCCACAACCCAAATACCTAAACATTCAACATCACCAAACCACCTCTGAATTCTAATTAACTCTTCTCACACCTTCCCCACACTCCAGTGAGCAAGAACGAATCAAGAAACACTCAATTTGAGCACCGAAGATTGGTGTTTGATTGTGCTCTGACATACTCATGATGGAATTTGGTCTTATGTGGGAATATCAGAGAGGTAAATTCATTAAAATCCTAGAAAAGTGCATAGTTGTTGGTCTTTCATGAAGGATATATGTGATTTGATTTGATCAAGCTGTAAGAATCCTTAGAATTTTACTTCATGATCATTTTAAAGTCAATTTTTGCTATGGAATAACCCTTGGTTGGCTTAGATCAAGCGCCAAATGACTAATGGCATTCACCTCCTGCTAAAGGAAAATCATGAATTATAGGCCATCCATCTCACACGATTAGAATGGATAGTCATGATTAATTCATGTTACAAATTTATATTTTTATCCCTTTTGAAACTATCAGATTAATCTAAGCCATTTGATCATTAATCAAACAGCTTAGGATGAATCGCTATGCTATAATCCAAGTTAGTTGCCATGTTGGATTGGTTTCATAACCAATCTCATGATGCTCGACGTAACGTGCAGCCACATCAATGTTGACTATTCAAATTATTTATTTAAGAATTTAAATAGATTTAAATAGCCAATACTTCAAAAAATCATAATAAATGGTAGAATATTTTAAAAATTGCAAATAAATATTCATGGGAAAGCTTAGATAGAGGAGAATCTAGGAAAAATAAAATCATCAAATTTTGTTAAGTGAACAAAGATAAATTAAGGTTTGAATATTTTTATTAATGATGTATTTAAGCCTTAATTACTTGATCAATTAACTTGATATTTTCATTGAATGTTCTATGAGATAACCTCTGCCTTCTATATTTATTCGAAGTCAATTTGTTTAGTAAATTATGACATTAAGAATTTTACAAGTCCTAATTAGCCATTTTTGACTATTTAATAAATAATTTTAATTAGAAAAATATAAAAATTATCATGAAAGATCAAATAAGTATTAGAAGACAAATGATGATAAGAGATATTAATTAGGATCTTTGGTTTTAATTATCTCTCAAAATCATTAATTATGGGTTTTAATAAATTAAAAAATAATATTTTGATTAACTTAGGATTTAAAAATTCATAATTAATAGTAAAAATCTCCCAAAATTATAAATTAACACTTACTGTGCTCAGTTAATAGAGAGTTAATCAATTAAATTTCAAAAGTATTGTTTTTGGTATTTCAAAAGTAATTTACCTAATTAAGAATTTTCTTAATTAATTAATTAATTATAAAATATTAGCCCAAATGTCATGAAACTTTTACTATTTACTTTTTAGGTTATTTTGCATATTCATGAAGTTTATCATACTTTTTGGGCTATTAAATTGTGACTAATTAAATTTTAAGGTCTCTTGGGTATTAATTGTCATAAATAATTAAGAAATTTATTTAATTCTTAAAAATTACCATTTCACTTTTAAATCTTCTTAATAACTAGAGTTTTTCTGGGAGAAAATTTCATCATTTAATCTCTCTTTGATAGTTCTAACTAATTATAATTAAAATTTATTATTTAATTAATATTGATTAAGATTAAGTGCATCATTTTCATATGAAGAACCTTAGGGCTTGATAGCTTAAGTATATCACTTTATGATGTCCATTAGATACCTATTATTCACTTTCATATGATGTGCCTAATTCATTACTCATCCAAATTTATGTTTAAAGTTAAATTCCTTAGGTGCATGATATATAATAATATGATCATTATTACCATTAAAGCAAAAGTAATATTCCCATCATCTAAGTCAAAATAATTGTAAATCTAAACTAATAAAAGTAAATGAAACCCTAATGTATATTTCATGTGTATAATATACACTCCTTTAAAGTATACAATTTGAACACTCAAGGGTGCAGGGCTACTAGTTCAAAGGAGGTCTCAGATACCTTGTTTCCCCCAACTTTTACAATGGCACGAACCTAAAAAGTGGTGTAAGAAAATACATATGAAAATGTAAAAAAATTTTAACCTTTATATCTTAAAGATTTCAAAATTTTATTTCATCTATATTCATGTTTATATTTATGCATGAAAATGCATGTTATTTTAAAGAAATGAATTATTAAATGGTAAAGAGAACACATAATTTTTTTAAATAAATTTTCAAAACTAAAAAAATAAATACATAATTATTTTAAAGATTGAAATATTCAGATGATAAAATAAATACATAATTATTTAAAAATAAAATACTAAAATGATAAAATAAATACATAAATATTGAAGTATGGATTATTAAATAGATAAAATAAATATATAGTTATTTTGAAATGGAATGCTAAAGTAGTAGAATAAGTACATTATTATTTTAAAATAAAACAAATATGAGATATTAAAATGATAAAGAATTGAAAGACATCATTAAGTGAACCATCACTTATCCTTATTAGCCTTAAAATGTCTTTCATATGATTATAATTCCATTTAAGTTAATCTAAACTTAGGAATTAATAAAAGAATCTTAACACTTCATCTAGAAGGCCAAAAAATCATAAAATACATCATTAAAATTAATCTTAAAGTAGGGCGTTGAGAAGGAGTAAGTTTCACACTAAGTAAAACTTATAAATTTTCATACTCTTTAGAACACTAAGCCTAATTCAAATAAAAATTAAACTTACTTGAATTTATTATTCAATTCACAACATAAATATTAAAACTTAACTTTGTCATACCACACTAACCTTTATATATACAATAAATGATAGGTCACCAATCTTAGATTAAGGTTAGGTTAGTGCTTTCTTGTGATGTATTAATTTTTTTATTTGCGATGTAATATTTTAGACTAAATGTTAGGATTGTTTGTACACTAGTCTAGATGGACATTATTTTTTAGACTAATGATATTTTCTACATGGAGTTATGCTTAATTAAAGGGGTTGCTATTAAAAAAATTATATGGTCTTGCTTGTAGGTGTTTTTTCCTCTTTAAGCATAGCCTATTAGGACAGGTGGGCTTATCACCCGTGGGTGCTAAGTCTACTTATATGATATTATGAGAAATATTATTTCAAGTACCACACAGATCTTGCAAGTACTTATTTAGGTGATCAAATACATCATTAAGGAATAAATATACTATCTCAAAAGATAGAAATATCTCTCCATAATAGATTTTATCACTTAATAAGAACTCTTAAGGCTGATGGGTCTTTGATGTACTAGAGAATTTTCCTTTAAACTAATAGAGAGATAGAATAGAGTTTATTTTATTATAGTTTTTCATAATTCCTTATAAAGGCAAACCCCTGTAGTTAACTATATCTTACAAGAAAGAAAATTCTTTTAAGAAGACTCTTGATTAAAGAAGATGACCTTTATTCTTTGGATTTGAAAGTTTGTCTTAAAATGATAGTTAATTTTTAATTTCAAAATGGAATGCTCTAAAGAGGAATAATTAATTTTGGAAGCTAAAATGGATTAAGTATGAATTGTTTATAGATACTAGGAAGACAAGTAAGTATTTTAATTATCCTACTGTTGGCCTTTACATTTTCAAAATTGAAGTTATTAAGATTCTAAGTTGACATTTTATTAGAAACCTAGACTTTGATTCTAATAGCACAAGACTATAAAAATGTTTAAGAGTTGATGACTTATTCAAATAGGATGCTTCAAACCCTGATTCTAAAAGTGCTTCTAACATAAGTTTGAAGCTCGACTTAGTTTAAATTTATTATTTTTTTTGGAATTATGGATCTTCATGTCACTTGAAAATAATGACATTTTTCTGACTATTCTAAAATTATTTCTCACTTAGAAGCTTCCCAACTAACACCACCACCTAGGTGATTTTAAAATCATGAGGCTAGTATTATGCTATGCAAGATGGCTAGGATGTTATATTTAGGAAAGAAAGCCAAGAGCCTAAACTCACTCCCTAATCCTAAGATAATGGTTGGTATGTTATACACCTAACTGTTGTGATAATTTTTAATTTTAATGTATTTTGACTCATAATTTCATTTAAGGCTTAAGTATGCAAGTTATGCATAAAATGAGATGTAGTTACAAAAGTGTCATACGCTAAATCAATAAGAGAATACACACTTCCCAAAGAAGGGTGGTCATCCTCACAAGTTAAATGCCCCCTTATGTGCAATGGGTAAAGCATCTTATTCAAGAATTTTGAAGGAATATGCTCCCATGGTTCAAAAAGTCTAATTATTTCTTATTATTTTTAATTGTTTATGCCTAAGGCTTTAATTGAGGGAGGTTATGAGTTATCATTTTATGTTTGAGTTAAATTAATTTAATGGGGTAGATAAATTTAATTTTCTTTCCTAACATAACCAAGCTTCATCACAAAATATAGCAATCATAGAAAGAGACTTATGAAAAGCATATAGTTTTATTACACACTCCAAAATAAATTAAGCTAAATTTAATTAAATAAAATAGGCAAGTACGGTCGGGTACCCCTGTACACCCTAGAAAACAAAAAGTGGGCACTAAAGCTCTATTCTTATAAAGCCCATGTTAGAACTAAAAGTTTGATCTATGGGGTCTCCATTAACTTTAGGATCATCACCTTTTTTTAGAGATCTCTTTGAGCTCCATTGTGGACCATCAAATAAGTTACAGTCAACTCTTATTAATCCTAAACCCCATAGATCATAATTGAATTCTAGGAGCAAATTAAATTTTAAATTCCAAATAAAAATTCTAAACCCCACAAAATAAAAGTTAGGAAAAGAAAACAACACACCAACAATTTATATTTTAAACATATTGGCTTAGCTCCAATGACTACCAAGCCCACTTGTTCTATTGGGTTATGCTTAGTGACTTAAGTAGTACCTACAAGCAAATAGTATTTATTATATTTTATGACAGCGGTCCCTTTAAACATAGCCTCTGCATAAAATAGTGTTAGCCTAAAAAGAAAGTCCTAACATCCATACTAGATAACAAATATTTCCTAGTCATCTAGTCTAGAATAATACACCATAAAATAAAAAGGCAACACATCACATCACAAATCATCACAGATCATGAGCCTAACCTAAGTCTAGGATAGGTGACCTAACAATCTAATGTGGGGGAAAGAGGGGGCTTGTGTGGTATGATTGCACTATGCCTTATTTTGGTTTAAGTTTGATTTACATTCAAAGTTTGTTCAATTTATCATTAGATAGTTTTACTTTAAATATTTAAGTTGATTTTAAATTTTATTTTAATTTTAGGTTTATTTTTATGTTAAAGTTAAATTTAATTTTTAAAGAAAGAAGCATAAAATAAATTTTGCTTAGGGTCAAACCCATTCTATTCAACATCTTAATCCAATGTATAATGGAATCTCCACCCTAAGATGAAAATTCATTCTGAGGGTCAAATTAAGAACCTATGTATCTTGATTATCTCTTTTGAATTTATTTGAAAATTTTAATTAAATTAGATTTAAATTGATTAATGTTTGTTCGATTCAGTTATTGTTTAAAAGATTAAGTTTGTTGAGGTTGTTTTAACTTTATGCATTTTTATTGTTGATATTGATTATAAATTGATTTGATTTTAGTTTAATTTAATTAAAATTTAATAATTCAATTGATGTTTAATCCTTTTCTTTGAATTAATGTTAATTCCTTTCTTTGAGATTCATTTTAAAGATTTTATTGAACTTTATGTGACTTAAGTTGATCAAAAAAATTTTGTTTGAATTTAATGATCTTATAATTTCATTAAATTTTAATTAAATTTGAATTTGTTAATGTATTTTGATTTAACTAACTTGTAATTTGATTATAGTTCAAAATGATCTTCTAATTAAATTTTAATTAATAATGTAATTATTTGATTTGTATGTTTATTATTTTAGTTTGTTTAATATTTAGTCTAATTTAATTGATATTTTATTTTAGTTTATTTTATTTTTTTTATTTATTTCAATTTTATGCAAATTGATTTAGTTTGATATTGTTTGAATTTGATAATAATTGAATATGATTTATGGGCTTAGAGTTTATATTTAACCTTATGCTTATTGAATCTGATTTTATTTTCTTATTGATTTGCTTTGATAAAGTAAATTAAATATTTGCTTTGATTTCAATTGAATTTGATCTTTTGTAATTAAATTTTCATATAATTTGATTCGTTTGTTATGTTAATTACAATTTGGTTTATTTCCTTGATTAGTAGTTCATTTTTGGTTTGATTATTAAACTTATACATTTAATGGTTAATTAATTCATCTTATTCAAATAGATTACATTAGAAATAATTTGGTTTTATATTGAATTTATTAAATTTTACCTTAATTTCAATTGATTTGATTTAATTAATGTTCAATGATTAGTCAAGACGATTTTCCTCTATAATCAATTTAATTTAAAGTTTAATTAATCAAGGTTTAATTTAGTTTGGCGTATTGAATTTAAGTGGTTTTATATGGTTCAGATTTAATGCTTAATCAAAGTTTAATTAGATTAGTTTGGTTTATATAGTTAACTAAGTTGATTGGATGTTCATGATTGACTTGGTTACTTTATTTATTTGTTTATAATTTAATTTAAATGATTGATTTAATTAGATTTCTTAATCTTATCATGATTAACTTGATTAAAATGTAATGATTAATTGGATATTCATGATTAATTTGATTTACCTAATGTAGTTGGAGTTTGATTAATAATTGTCATAGTTTATCTTATCTAAACTAACATGTTCATATTAGAATTTACTTAGATGATTATTTATTTAATTAAATTAAGAATTATATAGGTTCAATATGATTAATTTAATAATTTGATTAACTCAATCAAGAGATTTGATTAACTTAAGTTTGATTTAAGGATTAATTTTGATATAACTTATTTAATTTAATTTAGATCAATTAAATGATGAATTAACTTAATTTGGAGTTTTATTATTAACTTGATTAATGGTTGATCCTAATTAGAAGTTTGATAAATTAATTCAGGTTTAATTTAATTAATTTTACTTATTATTAAATTAGTGATTAATTTAGCCTTTACTTTATTAAATGATTAATTTGATTAATAATTTAATTAAAACTTAATTTACTTAATGATCAATTAATTCAACCTTACTTATGTGACTATTTAGTTTCATTATTATTAGCCTAAAAATAATTATCTTCACTAAGTACTTGATTGAATTATAGGTTAGTTGATTTTAAGTTTATTTGATTAATAAATATTTTAAATTATTCATTTAATTAAGAATGGTTTGATAATCAATTAAGTTTGGTTTTTAATTAAGTGATATGTAATTGTATATATGTAATCTTATGATATATAATGTGCAAGTTGTTATAAGAACCTAAGACAAAAGTTCACTTAAGATATTTCTCAAGATCAAGATAGTATGCAAGAGAAAGAAAAATATTTGTACTTCTAAACTTACGAATCACTTGAATGCAACTTGAAATCAAACACAAAATATCTTCCACTTAAAGTTCTATGAAAATAAAAGGAGAGGAAGAGAACTTTAAAATCATAACCTTAACTAATTAATTCAAGCAGATTAGGCAAGATGAGATCTTCAATCACAAATACATTTTCTTTATGAAAACCATGATCATATGGATCAGCCAAGATGATAAATAAAGTGAGTTGAAGAACTTTACACCTTAAAATATATGTAAGAATCTTTAAAACTTTTGACCAAAGAGTGTTTCACCAATCCTTCAAGCTTTTCCAAGCAATCTTTTATTTAAATTTTCAGCTAAGGGATGATGAAGAATAATGAGAGAGTTGTAATGATGAATATGTCCAAGAGAAATATGTTGCAAATTGGAGAAGAACTAAGAAATTTTTCTAAATTCAAAGTCACTTTAAATAGAAAAGGAAAAGGTTGGCCAAGCATGAAGATATTGGAGGAAAATTTATTTTCAAAAGGATTTGATATAGAATTTATAAATTCAATCAATCTATCAAGGATTCTCCCTAATAATTTTGATCATGAGTGAAAGAAAGGGAAAGTAGATATTAGGAATAAATTGATTGAATTCAATGAGAAATGATTTAATGGAGAGAGAGAGAGAGAGAGAGAGAGAGAGAGAGAGAGAGAGAGAGAGAGAGAGAGAGAGATATATATCAAGAAAAGATAATAGAGTCATATATATTTAGATAAATTTAGATTTATTTTGAATTTGATATGAAATTTATGATTAGAGTTTATATTTCCTTATGCTTGTGAATCTGAATTTTCTTATTGATTTGCTTTGATAATAAAGTAAATTAATATTTGCTTGATTTCAAACAATTTGATCTTTGATAATTAAATTTTCATATAATTTGATTAAATTTTTATATTAATTTTAATTTGGTTTATTTCCTTGATTAGTAGTTCATTTTTGGTTTGATTATTAAACTTATACATTTAATGGTTAATTAATTCATCTTATTCAAATAGATTACATTAGAAATAATTTGGTTTTATATTGAATTTATTAAATTTTACCTTAATTTCAATTGATTTGATTTAATTAATGTTCAATGATTAGTCACGCGATTTTCCTCTATAATCAATTTAATTTAAAGTTTAATTAATCAAGGTTTAATTTAGTTTGGCGTATTGAATTTAAGTGGTTTTATATGGTTCAGATTTAATGCTTAATCAAAGTTTAATTAGATTAGTTTGGTTTATATAGTTAACTAAGTTGATTGGATGTTCATGATTGACTTGGTTACTTTATTTATTTGTTTATAATTTAATTTAAATGATTGATTTAATTAGATTTCTTAATCTTATCATGATTAACTTGATTAAAATATGACTAATGATTAATTGGATATTCATGATTAATTTGATTTACCTAATGTAGTTGGAGTTTGATTAATAATTGTCATAGTTTATCTTATCTAAACTAACATGTTCATATTAGAATTTACTTAGATGATTATTTATTTAATTAAATTAAGAATTATATAGGTTCAATATGATTAATTTAATAATTTGATTAACTCAATCAAGAGATTTGATTAACTTAAGTTTGATTTAAGGATTAATTTTGATATAACTTATTTAATTTAGATCAATTAAATGATGAATTAACTTAATTTGGAGTTTTATTATTAACTTGATTAATGGTTGATCCTAATTAGAAGTTTCATGAATTGATTTGTGTTTAATTTAATTAATTTTAGTTATTATTGAATTAGTGATTATTTAAGTCCTTACTTTATTAAATGATTAATTTGATTAAGAATTTAATTAAGAAATTTAATTTACTTAATGATCAATTGATTCAACCTTACTTATGTGTTTGTTTAGTTTCATTATTATTAGCCTAAAAATAATTATCTTCACTAAGTACTTGATTGAATTATAGGTTAGTTGATTTTAAGTTTATTTGATTAATAAATATTTTAAATTATTCATTTAATTAAGAATGGTTTGATAATCAATTAAGTTTGGTTTTAATTAAGTGATGTAATTGTATATATATGTAATCTTATGATATATAATGTGCAAGTTGTTATAAGAACCTAAGACAAAAGTTCACTTAAGATATTTCTCAAGATCAAGATAGTATGCAAGAGAAAAAAATATTTGTACTTCTAAACTTAATCACTTGAATGCAACTTGAAATCAAACACAAAATATCTTCCACTTAAAGTTCTATGAAAATGAAAGGAGAGGAAGAGAACTTTAAAATCATAACCTTAACTAATTAATTCAAGCAGATTAGGCAAGATGAGATCTTCAATCACAAATACATTTTCTTTATGAAAACCATGATCATATGGATCAGCCAAGATGATAAATAAAGTGAGTTGAAGAACTTTACACCTTAAAATATATGTAAGAATCTTTAAAACTTTTGACCAAAGAGTGTTTCACCAATCCTTCAAGCTTTTCCAAGCAATCTTTTATTTAAATTTTCAGCTAAGGGATGATGAAGAATAATGAGAGAGTTGTAATCTAATGAATATGTCCAAGAGAAATATGTTGCAAGAGGTCAGCCTATAGTGGAGAAGAACTAAGAAATTTTTTTCTAAATTCAAAGTCACTTTAAATAGAAAAGGAAAAGGCTAGGGGTTGGCCAAGCATGAAGATATTGGAGGAAAATTTATTTTCAAAAGGATTTGATATAGAATTTATAAATTCAATCAATCTATCAAGGATTCATCCCTAATAATTTTGATCATGAGTGAAAGAAAGGGAAAGTAGATTAGATAATAAATTGAATTTGAATTCAATTTGATATGAGGAATTTAATGGGTCTGCCAAGGAGGATATGGAGAGAGAGAGAGAGAGAGAGAGAGAGAGAGATAGAGAGAGAGAGAGAGAGAGAGAGAGAGAGAGAGAGAGATATATATATCAAATAGCATAAATGAAGTTTTGAAATATTCATATTAAGGTCATCGACTATTGGAGAGAAAATTAGATTTGGAAGATTTTGAATTTCAAATGGCATTGAAACAAAAATGAAAAATAGAATTGAATGAGAGTTTGGGTTAAGAGGATTCGCCACTAGAGAAATCAAGATGAGAATTAATAACTAGAATTTACCTTAACATGGCAATTTGCATAAGCATTTAAATTTTAAAATGATTGTTGACCAAGGAGAAATTCTAAGTAGGGATTTAGCATAATTTAGGTACATGATATGATGAAGATAATAAATTAAATAGAGCAATAATGAATAATGAAAAATATGAATTAGTTTGAACAAAATAATTACTAGAAAATCCATGGGAATTTCAGCCATGTCTAGTTTCCATAATTATGATGATCTCAATTTAATGTAATGAATTAATTAGCATCCAAGCTGATTATTTATTTTACTTTTTTTAAGTAATAAATAATATTTAAATTATTGTGGTCTACAAAATAAGTTCCCTAAATAAGATATAATTAAAAAAGGAAATATTTTAAATAAAGGTTGATCTAAGTTTAATTTTAAAATAAACCAATTTAATTTAATGAAACTCCAAATGATTAAATAAATCATGCTTGGGACGTCCAAAACATTCCATAAAATATTAGAATTAAATTTGCATAGATTTGGCATGAATTATGCAATTTATATTCAAAATAATTCAAATTCAAAAAAATCAAAATAATGAATTTTTAAAATTTATAAAATGGGGAAATTATTTATGGAAATATTTTGAATAAATCTAACGTGATTTATTAACCAAAATTCTATTAAAAATTCGGTTAATTCTAGAATAATTTAAATTTCTATAGAAAATAGAATAATAGGATAATTCTAGAATAATTTAATTTTCATGCAATAAATATCTGGATAAAAACTATGATTAAGCATGGAAATGATTTAATGAAGTATGAAATTAATTTCTCTTGGTTAAAAACACATTAAATGAAACTTAACTCATGCACTTAGTTCATATTATCCAAAAAGAATAAATCATGGAATAATTGTAATTATGAGATGTAGAAAATATGAATAGTTTTAAAATGCGATATTTTGAAATGAATGAATCATTTATTTTATTTTATCGAGCTCTTTATTTTCCTTAATATTACGATTCCAAGAAAAAATATCAACCAGTTCAACCCGAATAGCTTAGCTTTTTGAATTGACTAAAGAATCTAGAGTTGAAGAATTTTCCTACAACACTTGAATTTAAACCAATTAGTAGCATTTGAACATATATTTCTTATCATCAAAATCAATCTCAATTGAGTTGCGACTCATGAAGTCAACACTTGCCAATTATTTTTGCCTAAAGTTTCATCTTAATCAAAGGTGTCTTTTAAAACTAATTAAGATTTTAGTGTTTTCAATCAAGTCAAATTAGGCTTAAAATATTAAGAATTGATTAAAGTTTTAAATTTTCATTGATTCCTCTCTAAATGATGAATAAAGCAAGGGTTTATTTAGAGTTGTTGGATTTTTAATTGATTTATTATGAATTTTTCAATTTCAACCTAATTAATTGAATTATTTAATTTAATTAATCCTTCATTAAGCCATTTTGAGGATTGATGAGTTTCAGTGAGTTTGGTTAATGTTTATGGGTTTATTGATGTTTATTATGATGTATTGAGTTGATTTTATAATTTTTCCTAACTTTCTCTTTATATTTGGTTGAGAACCTTGTTGCTAGCTATGGCCAAACTTCACCTCAACAATAGGTGAGGGACCTTATGGAGGGTTCAAATTCTCACCTCTCCCTCTTTGGATGGTATGGGAATGCTTGGAATGGAGCAAGCCACATTCCTCCCTTCTCTCCAAACTTGGCTAATAGCTTCTCTAATGAAGAAGTAAAAATTATTGGCTATATGATTGCCACTCTTGGAAGCTAACTCAAGAGGTGGTTAATTGATTGGAGTAAATATAATTCAATTTAATGAAGAGATGGGAGGATTTGGAGGAGGGAAGAAAAAATTTGTTGAGTTCACATGCATTTTGAATTTTATTTGATTTTCTCACATGATATCATCTCATCTTCCATGACTACCCCACCCTCTTATATCCACCTCATCACCACTTTGGGTTGGTGATTGACTGCCCAACTCAAGCCAAAGTAGGCTATGAGTTGGGCTCAATCTTACTTAGTTTGTATTTGAGTTAAGTACCCTGAGTTTGATTAATTTAAATTTTCTTTAAATTGCATTGAATTAATTATTTAATTTTTGATTTGATTAAATCAAAGATTAAAATCAATTAATTCAAGTTTTGAGTGGTTTTGATTTGGTTTATGCTAATGTTAATCTATTTGACTTAAATAAGTCAAATTAATTTTCTTATCAAGATTATTTACTTAATGATTTAAGTTTGATTTCAATTATGTTTCATTAATCATTTATAGTATTTATGATAAATTGATTTCAATCAATTTGAATTAGGTTTTAAATTTGAGCCAAACTGGCCCATTTTAACCTAAATGAGTCAACTTAGCTTACTCAACACAATTATCCATTCTATGATTGAATTTCAAGTTAATTTATGTTCGATTATTCATGTGAGATCTTTGAATTTGATTAACTTTAATTGATTTAAGCTTGATTTTAATTTTTAACCCAAATTAGCCCATTCTGACTCAACTAGGCTAAATTGGGTTCAACTGAATCAAATGATCAATTTAACTCAATCAATATGTGTTTAAGCTCCAATCATATTTATTAAATGCATGATATGATTTGAATGAATTGATTTTTTTTATTTGAAGTTAATTTTTAATTTAGACTCACTTTGATCCAAATTGGGCTTAATGGGGTTATTTTGGGTGCACTTGGATTAAAAGATCAAATTAAACACAAATATTTGTTAAATTATGTTTATATATGATTATCAAATAATTTTGGATGTATGATTTGCATTAATTTCAATTTAATTTCAATCTAGTTTTAATAGGGTCCATCTGGGTCAATTTGGATCAAATGACCTAATTAACCCATTTGAGACCATATTGAATTCAACTTTATTTATATTTATGTTTAAATATATTCAATTGATTATTTTGAGCCTTTGAAATGACTAAATTTGGTCAAATTTTGGTTGGTTTACCTTTGACTACATGGGGTCCACACTAGGTCAAATGACTTGGTTAACCACATTAGCCCCCATTTGGATTTAGTTTTGAATTTATTTATGCTTAATTTTTTATTATCTAGTTTTTATTTGATTTTGATTTGTTTTTATTTTATTTTATTTTTCTTGGGTTAACTATCCCAACCACCTCAATATATGTTTAGTTGAATTTAAATTTCAATTCAAATGTATTGAATTTAGTTTTTAAATGAATTTTATTAGATTTAGGATTGTTTTTGTTCACCTAATCCAATATAGTTAGGTTAGGTCCTAAAATGGTTCACTAGGATGACTTGGGCTTTCATTTTAGGGTATTTGAATCTAATTTAATTTCATGTTTTGTTATGATTTCATATTTATGTTTGAATTAATTTAATATTTAATTTTGATGTGTTTATACACATAGTTACTAAGCATAGCATCCTAAGTGCATAATTAAAAGACTCTTAATCTAAGATTAGGGATTCTAATTATTAATATCAAAGAAGATGTCAACCTCATCCAAAAATGAGGTCAACCTCGAATATGTTTGGTGGACTAAATAGAGTACACCGTATATATTAGCTTTGTACAAACTAATCATCTTATCCTATAAAGTCTACTAGCAATAATGCTTATAGAGGTTTGAATTTTGGTTTGAAATTAAAATTTTAGATTTATCTTTAGTTTTGATTTGAAATTTTATTTTGAATTTGATTGTAAAAGATAAGCATGAACCACCTTATGTTTTTTTAAGTTAAAAAGATTCATTCTTAGAAGAATCTAACATTAGTCTCTAAAAAGAATAAAGATATTATTAAGAAATACTCACTATGAAATCTAATCCTAATATAATTGTGATAGTGAGAAAAGATGCCTTTAAGGGACTTATTCTTATCTTGACTATAATAAAGTTTATTTCATGTTTATTTCAATGGCTAACTTAGGAAGAAAGCATAGAAATTGATATCTTCAAAGGTGAAACTAGCTAAGGGGATAACCCTAATGACTAACAAACCTAAGGGGAGGGTCTATAGATGTCTATAATAGTGTAGACTAGATCCTAAGGTTTTCTATCCCATCAATTTTCAATGAATAACTTAGAAAGAAAGTATGGAGACTCACATCTTCCTAGGTGAAACTAACCAAAGGGTTAGTTCTAAAGACTAACAAACCTAAGAAGAGGATATAAAGATAGACCCTAAAGTTTACTTTCCCATCAGGTTTTAATGACTAACCCAAGAAAACGTGGACTCACATCTTCCTAGGTGGAACAAGACAAGGAGATTGCCCTAAGGACTAACCAACCTAAGGGGTTCCATCAATTTTTAATGACTAACCAAGAAAAAAAGAAAGGTGACTCACATCTTCTTAGGTGGAACTAGTCAAGAGGATTGCCCTAATGACTAACCAACCTAAGGGGAGAATCTATAAGATGTCAATACAAGGATACACTAGATCCTAAGTTTTATTTTTATTTCCAAGAAAGGATTCCACTATGGATACTTACTCTTATCTATGGGATAATAATGTGTAGGGAAGGCCAATTTAGGGGTAGGATCACTCCACTCATTTTCCATGTTTGGACATTCTCCTTACTGCTAGTTTTGGCTAATTTTTGGCCTGCTGGTTGCGAGAGACTTGAAGAAGAGTTTAGTTAACCTTCTTCTCACCTCTTGAGTGTGTATGAAGGCTTGGGGTTAAGAGAGAAGCTTCCTGCTCTTCTCTATATTTGGGCAAGAACTATCTTGCTGGCTATGACCAAACTCCACCTCATTGAAGGTAAGGGACCTCAGGGAGGGTTTGAATTCTCTTCTCTTCCTCTCTGGATAGTATGTAATGCTTGTAATGAAGTAAGCCACACTCCTCTCTCCTCTCCAAGCTTATCCTAGAGCTTTTCTTATGGTAAGTCAAAATTATTGGCTATATGATTTCCACCATTGGAAGCTAGCTTAAGAGGTGGTTAATTGATTAGAGTAAATCCAAGATATGAGAGGATATGGAGGAGGGAAGGAAAGATTTGTTGCTTCACATGCATATGGTTTTGGATTTTATTAGCTCTTCCCTCATGTAATCATCTCATCTTCTATGGCTACCCCACCTTCTTATCACCACCTCATCCCCACTTTAGGTTGGTGCTTGACTTCCTTAGTCAATCCAAGGTGTGATATGAGTTGGGTTCAAACTTACTTAGTTTGGATTTGAGTAAAGTACCTTGGGTTTGATTGATTTAAATTTTCTTTAAGTCAGGTTGAGCTAATTATTCTATTTTTATTTTATTAAATCATAATTCTAATATTAATCATATTCAACTAATCATTTGAAGATTGGAATCAAATGGTTCAGACTGTAAAAGGTTTTGATTTGGTTTATGCTAGGCTTAATCTATTTGATCTAAATAAGTCAAATTGATTTCCCTAGCATGATTGTTTACTTAATTATCTAGGATTGATTTTAATTATGTTTCAATGATCATTTGTAGTATTTATGATAAATTGGTTTCATTCAGTTTGAATAAGGTTTTAATTTTGGGACAAATTGGCCCATTTTAACTTAAATGAGTCAAGCTAGCTTCTTATACCCAATTAGCCATTTTAAGATTAAATTTTAAGTTTATTTATGTTTGATTATTCATTTGCAATGTTTGCATTTGATTAGTTTTAATTGATTTAAGCTTGATTTTAATATTTAACCCAAATTTACCCATTTGACTTAAACGGGTTAAATTGGGCTAAGTTGAGTCACATGACCAATTTGACATAATCAAGATGTGTTTAAACTCTAATCATATTTAATTAAGTGCTTGAGATGATTTGGAGCAATTTATTTTATTTGATTAAATGCAAATAGTTTTTTGAATTATGTTTATCTATAATTTGAAATGATTTTGTATATTTGATTTGAATTAATTTTAACTTAATTCAAATCTAGTTTCAATAGGGTTCATATGGGTCCATTTAGATTAGATGACCAAATTAACCCATTTAAGACCTTATTGAATTCAAATTTGTTTAGATTTATGTTTAAACATGTTTAATTGATGATTTTAACTTTTGAAATGACTCAATTTAGTCAAATTTTGGTTGGTTGATCTTTGATTGGGTCCACATGGGTCATTATTATGTCAAATGACCTAGTTGATCACTTTATTCCCCATTTGAATTTTATTTTGAGTCCGTTTATGTTTAATTTTTTATTATATGCTTATTTTATTTTATTTTGATTTTATTTGAATTTTCTAGGATGTAGTTGATTTTTTGCTTAAATGGGTCAATTGGATTAAACATCTCAACATTCTCAATATAAGCTCAATTGAATTTCGATTTATTTTAAATTTTATTAGATTTGGATTTGCTTTGGGTTCACCTAATAAATTAGTAGATTTCAATTCAAATGTGTTTGATTTAGATTTCTATTTAATTTTATTAGATTTGGGTTTGCTTTGGTTTCATCTAATGCAATTAGGTAGGTCAAGCCCTAGAGAGGTTCACTAGGATGACATGGGCTTCATTTTAGGATATTTGAGTATAATTTGATTTCAAATTTACATTTGATTTAATTCAGTGTTTACCTTTTATTTGTTTATACACATTGTCACTAAGCATAGTATCCTAAGTGTATAATTTGAAAATCCTAACCTAATATTAGGGATTCTAATTACTAGAATCATGAATGATGTCAACCTCATTCAAAAATGAGGTCAACAAATATATAATTGCTTAATTTGTGTGTGTTATACCTAACCTCTATTTTGCATATTTAGTTAAGACTTTTTAAAAATATTTAAATTTAATTTTATAATAGAATAATATTAGAGCTAAAAGGTTTAGGTTGAGCAGATGTTAGAAGGTATAAACTTAAGAGACTTTATGATGCCTGGAGGATCCAAGATTTGGAAGACAAGTGAAGATAAAGACCCCCATGGCTTGATTTAACTTTATTTATATAATTATAATCTAGGTTATATAAGGGTTGAGTTTGACAACCCACTCCTTTTCTTTTTTGGGGTGTATAGTTAAACCTGACGGCATTGGCCTATTTAATGTCTTTTAATATGATTACTTGATTGATGTGCTCACTTTGTTTGCACAATAGAAATGACATACTTTTCTTAGGTTTCTAAAAGTGTGATGATCATTGTAATGTCTTGGATTTTAGTAGACTCCTTAGGACTTAAATTTGCTACCCCAACTTAAAATCAATTTGAATTAAATAAATTAATAACTCACAACCTCATCTTAAAGCTTAGATCTATGATGAATGTAGAAACCAATCATGGATACATCTTCTCTTCCATTCTTGAATACGTGGGATCTTCACTCATTGCATGATAAAGGTAGTGCAAGACTGTTGACAGTAATCCCTTGAGTGAAGAAGACCCTTCTCACAGATTTAGCCCACGACCTTATTTTATCATGTATATAGGAATACTTGTCCACCTAACTATATTAAATTTAATGAGTTTAGAAAAAAATTATAAATTATGTAATTTTATCACATTAGCTAAGATAAGATTTTGCATCCTTCATGACCTAGGCTCTTAGGTTCTTCCATTTTAATAAATACTAGCTTAACTATCTTGCATTCATAAGACTTGGCCATATGATTTTGAAGCAGAAGAAGTGTTAGCAGTTATTCAGCTATAGCACCCAAGAGGGGGATAAATTTTTTTTTTAAAAAATAATCTCCAAAAACTTAATTTTAACCTTTATAGAAAACTTAAATCTTTAATAATAAAGTTTTAAAAAATAAAACAATAATTCATAATTGTAGAAAAGTAAAGTGCAAAAAATAAAGATAGAGAACCTAGAGATTTTTACATGATTCGGCCAAACCCCAAAATCTAACATACGTCCATGCCTAGCCACCCAGGCTAGGAATTCACTAAATCAAAGTTGAGATTACAATAAATTTTTTGCACTCTTCTTCACGAGCAAGTACAACCCAACACCATACTTTTCTTAACGGGAAACCACAACCCAACAATGTACTTTCCTTAACAGGCAAGTACAACCCATCAACGTACTTGCCTTATGGACAAGTACAACCCAATAAGACAAAACAAGAAAAAAGAATATGAAAGATCTAACTCTCAATTTAAAAGTATTTTGCTCTCACAACCCAACTACAATAATATTAAGGACAAAAAAAGTAAATATAGCTCACTTTTTTATATTTAAATTTGAAAGCAATGATTAAACTTGAAATATATATAGATATATATATATATATATATATGATGCAAATGAATCTTTAAACTATTTGATATGAATATAATAACTTGAAATCAATATGATTTAATTGATTATTTAAAATATAACATAATAAAGATTTGAAAACTAAATCAATTAATTGTTACAAAAGAGACTTTGAGTTTTCCAAAAGATCAAATGAAAAATGAAATATTAAAGCACATGAACTAAATTGAAATCTCTTTCAAAAAGAATTATTTATTATGCAAAGTATGAGACTATCTTAGAGGAAAAAAAACTTGCAACTTACAAGTGTCCTTTATGAACCAACTAACATAACATAAGTTTCACTTAAGCATAAGTAAGAGTAAAGAGAAAAGAAGAATTTTCCAAACACAAAACTTTAACCAAACATAAGTAAAGCTTTTAGTCAACTTGAAAAGATGTATGAAGAGATGAGTTAAGCACAAACTAAATTGACAAAATACCAAGGAATCTTATGCCCAGAAAGATATCAAGGTCTCACACAAGAATAACAACAAAAATAAAATAAAAGAAACTTTAAATAGCTTTCGACCAAGATGGATTTCCACCAATCCACCAACTTCTTTTGTGTAATCATCAAGGCAATCACTTGTAGGTTGGAAGATGGAAGAATGATGAATAGATTCACACTTGATTCACCAAGAAAGTATCTCCAAAATTTTTGCAATAATTTGGCTAAAAGAGAAAAGTCCAAGAGGAATTAACCTAGTATTAAGAACATCATATATAAGATAAAGGGTCAAGAGCATCGGCCATGAAGAGAAACATAGGAGGGAAACTCAATTGGAATTAATTAAACATAAGCCAATCAAAATCAAAATAAATTGTATGAGGGAATAATCAACCTAGGAAAAATAGGAGGAAATTTCAATTTGGAAGGTTGGTTAGATTTGAATCAACCAATTTGAAATTCAAAATTTATGATAAGGGCTCAGCCAAGGCAAGGAAGATGGAAAATTCATATGTGATTCAATTTGAATCAATTAAATTAATTAAGTTTTGCAAGATGAAGCATCGGCCAAGAGTATATGGAGAGAAAATTTAAATGGAAAGAAGTTCATTTTTATTTAATTTATCACATGACAAGATCTTCAAATCAATTAGGTCGTTAATTACCATGGGGGTCAGCCAAGAGAGAGAGAAGAGAAGAAAATTTGAATTATTAACAAACAAGTCATGACACTTAATTAGTAAACTAAAAAAAGGAATAATTCAAATTTTAATTAATTAAATCAAGCATAATATAGGGTCAACCAAAGAAGGTTTCTATGATGGTATTCAATTAGAAATAAATGCAATATCATAGAATATTCAATCAAGCTTGATAAAATCTAAAGAATCCTTGTTTCCAAATATGGATTAAATCTATTTTAATGCACTCAATTCAAATTAAATAATGATGAATCAGATATTAGAAGACTTGAAATTAATATTCATCATGTGATTAATTTGAATTTAGTTAATCATATGGCCGACCAAGAATAATTTCCAAAATTGAATATTTATAAAGGAAAATAGGAAAATCCATGGCTCTTTAATTAAATTTGAATTAACTCAAATTTATACAAATTTATTCAAATTAGCTTAATAAAAACACCATGTGGTCGGCCACCATCGATAAAGAGATAGGTTTAAATTTGCATAATTAAGCAAGATAATATTAAATTTCAATTCAAAATAATTCAAATTAAAGATTCAAATAAATGAATTTTAATTAAGAAAAAGATGGAATAATTGTTAAAATAATTTGATTGGATCTCAGATGTTTTATTTTTTAAATAATCATAAAAATAATTCAGCTAAAATGATTTAAAATGATATATAGGATAGGAGAGAGAAAATTAGGATAATAGGAGAGAAAATAATACATTGAATAATTTTTGGATAATTTAAATTTATGCACTAATCAAATGGATAATGAATAAGATTAATCATGAAAATCATTTAATGAAATGTGAACATAAGTTTATGCATCGAAGTACAATAAATGGAATACAAAGTTTCTGCATTTAGTTCACATTATCAAGAATGGATAATTTGAAGAATAATTACGAATATGAAATGTAGAATTTATGAATAATTCTAAAATAAATTATTTCGAAATGAATGAATGATTTATTTTATTTTCTAGATAGTTTCACTCTCTTTAGTGGAAATAAACCAAAGAATTATGTCGAGCTCTTAGCTTATGCTAGAGCACTTTAGACATCTGTTTATAGGCAACCTTTTTTTCATGAAAAGAAACTTTTAATTGATCACTTTTGAAGTACAAGTAATTCAAAAACAAAAGAGTAACTAAGACTTATAAGTTGGTAGTTCTAATGTAAGGTAACTTGACGTTGTCACTATCTACAAGAAGTTTCAATTGTGGATCCATGGAAAGTGAAATGCAAAAGGATTATGTATGCTTCTGGTACCTCTTAGTGAGGATTAACTTTCATCTTAGACTTAGAACCTTCTACACACTTGATTTTTCTAGTCTTAATACAAGTGATTAAGGAAACAAAAGAGACTTAGAGAACATAAAAGAGGATATAGTAGCAAACCAAAACTCATACCTATTCACTCATCCAAATTTAAGCTCATGTAAATCACAAAACCTCAATCCTATTCAATTGATCTTACTTGAATTTGATTTTCTAATCCTCTTTGAAAATTAACTTGGGTCTTAAACTTTCACATCACAATCCTATAACTTCTAGCCATTCAAATAACTAAATCCAACCTAATCTAACCTTAGAGACATTAGATCATAAGCAATGCCAATTCTTACCGCTAATTGAACTAAAGAAAAGTGACCAACCCAAGTTAGCCTATTTGACCTAAAGGGTTCAAATGAGCCAAAACTCAACTGAGGTCAAATCAATTACAACAAAAGCCACCAATTAACTTTAAATTCATCATTGAACACACCCCAACCATCCATAATCCCAATTGGCCCAAGTTGGCTTGACCAAGTCACTTAACCCAGGGTGACCTAAAAGAGGTGATTAAGCCAAACTCTTATTAAACTCATATTGAATCAAATCAAGCCATCCAATCCCTTCATTGATGATTGTAGATCATTATTGACCACTCCACTATAATCAATTGAGCTTAACCAAGCTAATTAGACTTTTTGACCCAAGTTAACCCAATTTGGGCTAAAAGGTCAAATTAAACCAAATCAAATCTTAAACCAAATTAATTGAAACCAATGCTTCCAACTAATTTATAATCCAATATTTAACATAGCCCAACATTCAATTAAACTCAGTTTGGTCAATCTAACCCAATTAGCCCACTTTGTCCAATTTGACCTAAAGGGTCAAATTGAACCAAATCATTCCATAATCCAAATTAAATCAAGTCAACTCTTCCAATCAATCACCAGTGAGTAATTGAACTTAAACCACACCCATGCTCAAGCCAATTTGGTCAAATTGGTCAACATGACCCATTTGACCCAAATTGAATCATATAAGCCAAATTCAAATCTAACCTAAATTGAATCAAATCAATTGCACTCACTGACTCTCAAATGACCAATTGAACTCACCCAAATCAATAGTTTGACCCAATTTGGTCAAATTGGTCAACTTAATCCAATTGAAGTCATTTGACCCATATGGGTCAAATTGAGCCAAACATAATTAAACCAAGCCCAAACCAACCAAACTTGGCATGACTCATTCTTGGATCACCATGGGCCATCCCAAGTAGGCCCAACCCATGGTGAACCCGATTTGGGTCAAACCCATTGTACCAAGCCAACCAAATGGAATAAAATCCTAATTTGGGTGGGTTCTCCACCCCTTACCCCGTGGAAGCCACCTTTAGCTCTTCTTGGACAAGAGGACCACTGACCTAACCTAACCCAAGGCTGTTGGGCTCACCCTTCGGCCATAAGAGGGTGAGTTCACCCATGGAAACCCATTGGTCCACCTAAAGGAAGTTGTACACTCCATGTCATACCACTACACTCACTCAGCCTCTCACCCTCAGCCACCTCAGCAATCCCCTGCCACCTCCGACCACCTACCCTGGCCAAACGACTACCAAAGGCTAAGCTAATCTCAACCATTAGTTTAACTATGGAAGAGAGTATACTCATCCCCATGGATTCAAACTAAACACACACTTTCTCCAAGCATTCTGCACAGTCCCATACCCTCACTAGTTTAACAATAACATGTACTTGCCTAAATCTCTAATACTAGTCTGCTTATGCTTAACTAAGGAATGGAATCATTCTTTTCTACCAAAATACATTCTTTAATGATCATTCAAGTGTGCAAAAAATATAAATATGTATTATGTGTATAAGTATGTACGTTTAATCAAATATCATGAATAATAAAAATGAAGAAATGTGCATGCTATTGATAATGGAAAGAAGTGGTAGAATGTTATCCATATAATAGTGATCCAATTTTATTAATTCTAAGATGCCTTTCATGTTTGAATAAAATTCCTTAAGTCTAACCCAAACTTAGCTTTAATAAAAATATTTAATATATGATTTGCTAAAGAAACCAAAGTCATAATAATATACCCTTAGAAAATAACTTAGGATAGAGATGAAGGGGGTCAAACCCCCCTCCCTTTCTTCTCTCCATAATAATTTGATATTAAGTAGGTATAAAATGAAATAAAAATAAAATTGTAAATTAAAATTATTCAATTCATTCAAAGATTTGATGCGCGGAACCTCCCCTAATGTTTAACTTGAACAATTCTGAACTTTAGATAATCACACTTCTAAAGCCTAATTAAGACACACCACACTAATCTTAGCACCTACATTAGAATGCTAAGTCACCAATTCTATCATTTAGGTTAGGCTAAAGTATGTTGCGATGTTATGTTTGATTTTATAATGTAATATTTTAGACTGAATGTCAGGATTTTTTGAGAGTAGACTTGATGTTAGGTCACTAATAGCCTAATGATATTTTTTGTAGGGGATTATGCCAAAGGGGTTGCTATAATAATAAGAAAATATAAAAGTTCTTACTTGTAGGTGTCACTTATCCCCCTAAGCATAATCCAATTAGAATAGGTTGGCTTCATTGCCCAAGTGCAGGGTGCTAAGTCCAAATATGTGAAATATAATTGCTTGGCTTGTATGTTTGTTTAACTAACAGTTCTCATGTAGGTGTAGTTAGATTTCAATTTACATAAATATGTAGTTTTTGCAATAGGATTAGCATTAGTGCTATGGGGTTTAGGATGAGCAGTGGTTGGAAGATAAAGACATGGGAGGCCCTATGAAGCCTAAAGCAGACTGATCCAAAAGAAGGGAAGAAGGACAAGAGATTGAATACCCCATATCATTCATTATAATTGTAATATTCTAGTATAATATGAGTTGTATAAGGGTGGAGCTCGGCTATCCAATTTCTTTTCTTTTTCAGGTGTATGGTGGTACTTGACCATAATGGCCTCTTATTCTTTTATGAAGTCGACATCTTTAATTATTTTGTTTAGACTGTGTAATTGAAATGTCATGTGATTTCTTAAAGTTGATGATTTGATGTGTGGTATGGATGCTGTAGGATCCTTAAGATAAAATTAAATTTTTTATTCTCACTAAAAAATGAACTAAATTTTAATATAACTCATAACTTCATCTTAAAGCTTAGGTCTATAATCAAGATAAATAAAAGATTTAGAAACCCCTTAGTTGAATGTTATATGTTATCACCCCATGCATATCATATTGTGCCACTCTTGCATAATAAGAGATATGCTTGACCTTTGAAGGCGATCACTTGTAGTGGAGAACACATCTTCTAATTGATTTAGCCCATGATTTAATTTAATCATGCATATAGGAATAATTGTTTCAAGCCCTTGGGCTAAAATAAATGAGTCAAAAATGATTGATAAAGTTGTAAATTTTAGCATTAGTCTAAGTCATGTTTTTATACCAATCATGATCTAGTCTCTTAGAGAGTGAGTTTAGGATTCTAGTTCCTTCCTAATTAAATAATAGCCTAGCTATCTTGCATCTACATAAGACTGGCCTACATGGTTTTAAAGTATAGGAGGTGTTAACTAGCGGCCACTCCAGGCAGTTGTAAGCATAGAAGAGTTGGGGTGTGTTTATTCTCCCTTGTGGAGGTGAACTATCATGTTCCATCATTCTCGATTAGACTTAGGTTGTGCTTTTAACTTATACTAAGGCATTTTAGATTTAGGTTCTAAGGCTACTTTTTCTTTTTAGGCTATAAGCATAAGGCTTCACCTCATAGGTATTTCCATGATCTTGTGTTGTTGGACTATAAGCCCCAACATTTTAATAAGATTCTAACTTAAAAAAAAAAGTGAATTCTCTCTCTCAAATATATAAGCCTCCTTATAGGGTAAACTAAAACACTCAATAGGCTTCCTAGTATCATGGGTGTTTTCTACTTATCCTCCTTTGAAATCTATAAATAAGTCTTCCTATTTGAACTCCCCATTTGATTTTCATAAATACCTAATCATATGATAGCTAGCTTTGAAATATTTAGAGATCCTTATTAACTACTTTAATTAAGAGTATTCTTAGGAGATTTCCATTTTCTAAGATGTAATTAACTATGAAAACTTGCTTCCATAAGGAACTAAAGAACCTATCATAAAATAAACCCTGCATTACTTTTCCTTGTAAAGTAGGGGAAAGATCTCTGGTATATACGTGGACCCATCTACCTTAGTAGTCTTTATTAGGTGATTAGGTCCATTGTAGGGTGATATTTTCATCCCCTGAGATGATACATCATATATTAATGTAGCACCTGATCACTTTAATAAGTACCCTGCAAGATCTGTGTTATGTCCCTACATCTCTAAATTAAAATACCATAGATTTTTCTAGTGACTCTGATAGGGATAGTTCCTCTCTCCATCTTTAGTAGTCAATCATTATCCCCAAACATCGATAGTAAACTTATTTTCTTATGTGATTCTAAGACTTTCATTCTTTCTGTTGGGCGCCCTGCCTATTTCACCCTTAGGGAAGCGTGGCCAACATCCTTTAGGTTTTAGGACCTCACTCTAGTAGGTCTTAAAACCCCTATTGGACCTCCAATAGGTAAGAAATATTAATTAAAGAAATCACCTAAAATAAATTAAATAAAGTCAATTTGAAATTTGAAGAACTTCTTACCATTAGCATGGCAAAGTAAAGTTCATCCAACATCTTCAAAATTCATTTGAACTCACTTTCTGTGAAGTTCAAGATAAATAAAATATTTCTCCTAAAAATTACAAATCTCTTTAATACATATGAGAACCCCATCCAGCATAACCAAATTTGTTAAATGAGGTTTCAATTTAAAATCAAGTTAAAAGAACAACAATCATGGCAAAGTCTAATTTTATATTCTTCTTTTCCAACAATGAAGAGGAAAGCCAAAGTTCTACTCCTTTCAAGCATTTAGTCACCATGTCATCTGGAAAGCTCATCTTCTCATTTACCATGGATTAGGCCATTCTCACCTCATCCCCAGTCATCAAGTTTGGCCCTTAGTTCGAGCACTTCAAAGTCACTTACGATGGTCCTACCCTCAGCACAGTGAGTAGGGTGGAGGTGGCTAACAAGAAACCACTTATTCAATTTGATCTGAAGTCAGATACCGAGTTCTCATCTTTAAATAGGAAAGCTTAGAGGTTCCCATGCCATAAGTACCACTTATTCCTGCCACAGTTTCTATTAAGACTAATACCACCTCTATTGTAGCCCCAACTTTTAAGGGGAAGTCAGTTCTAGCATCAAAGATTATTTCCCTTACCTTCGAGGTTGATACTAGCTTCCTCAATGCACCAATGACTAAGACTCAGCAATGTAATAAGAATAGAAAGATTAAGAAGTACTATAAGCACATGGCCAAAGAGGTTGAGGAAGCCTCCCATGTAGCTGAAGAGGGGTCCATTCGTGAGACCTCTCCCCTTCTTGGTTGTAGTAGGCTTCACCCTCTCTCAATTGTAGAGGGAGGGGAGGATGTGAGGAAGATGGAAACATCACCCCCATGACCCACAAAGTATGAGACACCATACAGGGAGAGGAGAAAACCCTATGCTGGTCTGAGGTCCATGCACAGGAGAGTAGAGAGAGTCCATGGATGTTCTGAGTCTGCCACCATTCATGACTTGAGATAAGTGATCCCTAGAAGTGTAAGAGATTAGATCTATAGAGAAAAGTCCATGTATGCTAAGGTTTCTTCCCAAGCAGGCAAGAGAGATAAGAGGAGGTTTGCTAAATAGTCTACAGCCTTAGCAATGATTGACTAGTTGATAGAACCGAACATTCATACAAGATAGTTCTCACTGGTTCTAGTCACAGGAGGAGACCTTTGGTTGGGAGGCACCTGGTGCCACCACCACCACAAGACTCCACTTACTGACCATCTTCACTAGTCCATGACCCATCATCCGAAGTGCCAGCTAAATACCACAAATTATCCTCTGGTGAAAAGATGTCCCCCTTAGTGATACGATTACATCCCAAGGACCACACTCCATCTACTCCATCGGTTGAAGTGAGGCTGAAATTTCTCGCTCAACTTCTTTCCCCAATAGTAGAAAAGAAAGAGTGGCAGCCCAAGAGCGTTGTAGTCGCTCCACCACTATAGCCGGAGGAGAAGAAAGAAGGAAATACTAGGTTGACTCCCATGATTATTGAGTCAATTAGAGATAGCACTCCCTCTATCCAAAATATACAATACATCACCTCTTCAGGACACAATCCATTAGCAAGTCACCACCCAACATATGTCTTAGTATTTAGGTAGAGTGGATGATCAATCATTAGAAGAGATATTAGAGGACTATCATGCCACAGTGAGATCATTCTAACCAAGAGGAGGGTATGATTGACTTCAATGCTGATGACCTTTTAGATGATACTGTTGAAGTCTATATGGTTGATACCCGAGGATCCTTGCATAGAGAACAACCCAGCTAAGAAGCTTAGGGAAATGTAGTTGAGGAATGTGAGGCATATCCTAGATCACCCCAAAAGCACTACTCTAATGGATGAGGATACCAATAGCCTACAAAGGAAAATAGCTGATAGTACCTCCATGCATGAAAAAATATCAAGCATATGGTAGAATAACAAGAGAAGGAGGCATTGGCATAGCTCAAGGGAGATCATCAGTTTCAAAGGGTAGACCCTACCGAGAGGAATTTGATATAGTTCAATACCCTAAGAGTTTTATGCCACCATTATTCAAAGTATTCGATGGTAATGGGAACCCAAGGTAGCACATTAGATATTCTAGAGCTAATTATTGTAACACCGGTAGTAGTGATGCCTTACTCTTTCAGAAGTTTGTCAATAGTCTTTCTAGAGTGGCCTTTAATTGGTACGCCAAACTACCCAATGGTTCCGTAAAGTCTTTTGCAAAATTAGAGCAGCTTCTTATCAAGAGATTCATAGAAGCTCAATAAAGAGTTCCTATAGGGGACCTCATTATAGAGAAACAAAAATCTAATGAGTCCCTTATTAATTATATTCTCAGGTGGTGAAACTCGAGTATGAAATACGAATCACAACTACAGGAGCAGCATGCTATTGAAATTCTTCTCAGGAATATTCACAGCCTGGTCACCTTCATGCTCAAAGGTTTTATGATTAAGATATTTGAGAAACTAATCAGCAAGGTAGCTAACCTATAAGAGGAAGCCAAATAGTTACCCTTCTCAGACCAGTCATCTAAGCATAAACCCCAGAAAGTGTTTGAGAAGAAGTCAAGGATAGTGGTAATAGTGGACAAGGGAAAACAATAAGCGAAAGCACAGTTTGAGTAGCCCAGAGCTCAGCAGCCTTCACTCACACCTCCTCTTCCACTACCTCAACCACCACAAAGGCCACCCCAATAGCCTATACATCAGCAATACTAGTATTCACCCTTAAGTAGCTAGTATCCACCTACTCTTGCTGATAAATTCAACAAGCCATATTCATTAAAGATGTGGTCAGGAAAATCTTCAAAAACCTTCTTAAGAAGCCTGATTTCCATATGTCCAAACCTAGAGAGCCAAATTAAGTGGGTAGGAGTGATAATACTAACTACTTTCCCAATCATCGCATGCAAGCCCATGTCTTAGAGGATTTCTTTACATTCAAGATGGACTTGAGTGTAGATACAAGTCAGGAGCAATAGTGATCCCCAAAGAATACTTAGTGGAACAACCTTCTGATTTTATTAAAGTAGTCTTTAGGGAAACATCTGATCCTCTTAACATAAAAGAAGGTTGGGATATCACTTTTTATCATATCTCTAAAAGGATTATTTCTAAAATCAAGACACTTTTTCAATAGGTGCCTGACTCTGCTCAGACCTCCAACACTAAGGGAGGTTTGCTAGTTATGAGGGACAACTCAGGGAGGGTGGAAGCTCGGTAGCAGCAGCAGCCCACCACATGCCTAGGATAATTCCATAGCACCATCACCATCCGAATCAAGCATTCTTCCTCCCATAGTTGTAGTTACCACATCTACTAGCTCCGTTGCCATTAGCAGGAGTGTTTTTTCTATGGATGAGGGCCCCAAGCCACTCATATCGCTTACTTTACTTAAAATTTACCATATACTGCAAAAATTGAAGAAATCAATAAATAAGAATAATTTGCTTACATCTTCACTCCAGGTCATAATAATAACAATCTAAAAAATTTTGATCAATTCCATTTTGATTCAAAAATAGATTGCCCTTTTTTGAATCTTTTGGGTTCACTACTCGAGATAGATTTGGAGTCATCTAACTCCGATGATCCTTTAAGAGAACCTGTAGGTATACTCGATGAGTAGGTAGAGCTTTCCATAAGCTCCTTATCACAAGAAGTTGTTGAAGTTAACCTTCATAGTGGTAAAGTTCTACCTCCTAGGGTAGTATCTCAAGATAAGGGTAAATAAGTCATCGGTTCCAATGAGCAGATAGCCCCTCAACAAGATGCTCCACTCTTGGATATGCTTATGGAGTACCAACCTAAAGTTGATTGCAATGTCCTAGCATACCTTAGAAAGTTGCCAGCTAAGTTAAGCATATATGATGCCCTTATTTTATCCAAAGAGATGAGGGAGTTACTAATGAAAATATTTCTTGAACCTGAAATAGCTCAGTTGGCCACTACAAGTTCAGCTAGAGAGGAGGCATGTTTTTCAAAGGAAGTCCTAGGAGTCACATTCTCAGATGAAGACTTACTATTGAGACAATAGAACACAACCGAGTATATAAGCAAGGCAAGATGGCCTTAGATTTTATAGTGTTGCATTTAGAGATAGATATTGGAAGACAAAGATAAATTTCACATAATAGATTATGATTGTTAGGGTGACCTTGGATTTATGAGAATAACATGGTTCTATCTTTTTTTATATCAGTGTATCAAGTTTATCAGGGATAGGATCGAATATTGTGTCAAAGGAGATCTCAAGTCATTTGCAGTATATGAGGTCGAGATTTATGAGAATGTGGCCTATTACCATCCTAAGAAACAAAATGTCTTTTCTTGTAAACTTAATCAAAATGAAAAAAAAAAGAGAAAAGAAAGAAAAAGAAAGAAAAGAAAAAGAAAAAGAGAATGAAAAAGATAAGAAAAGAGAGCGAGAAAAAGACATTAGTGAGGAGATAGAGCCTAAGATTAGGTTCTAACCACAATTCGTTACTCCATTCGAACAAGTGGGGAGGATGACCCAACCTCCACCAGGATGAGAAAGAGGCAAGTCTAGAGGAAGTCCCAAGGATGGTAGACCTCCATACCTACCACCTACTAGAAGGTTTGTTCCAACATCTAAAAGTACACCTGCCATCTACATAGACTTAGATTCTAGTTCTTATGATGAGTCCTATGTAATGAGCACACTAGATAGCCCTTTACATCAGTAGATGCCATTGGAGGTGACACTAGAGCCCAACAGTGATAAAGATTGGGTCCCCAAGCAAAGCATGAATATATCCAAATCTCTTCTATGTGAAAATATTGGACATCAAATAGGTGCCTTAGCTCTAACCACACTTTCCTTACCAAAAGTTGAGGGTTTGGTAGTTAAGAAAGCTCCAAATTATGTGTGAATACTAAACCCCAAAGGTTTTACCTAGGAGTAACATCTTCAAGCGAGAAGTTGTGAAGAGTTTGAGGATGAATCATTCAAAGAATTAATAGAATTATCATTTAATTGGTACTTACCTTGTGTTCTTAATCTAGTGAAAGGTTTAATTCCACATACATGGTATAAGCACAGGTAAGAGTATTTTGAGAGATTATGGGACAATAAGTGCAAGAACTCTTAGCCAAGATACTGACTAGGCTTTGGCATAATTGACCTAATAAATGATGATGATTATTGCTTTGTCTTTACTAATCATTTGGGAATCTGATAGGTTCTTCTCAAACTAAATTAACTTATATGATGAGGTGTGTTTAAAAACTTCAGATAATCCAGATGAGCTCTGAGTTAAAGAGGCACCCCAAGAATTCAAAGAAATTAAATCAACCATCGATGAGCTTAAAGAAATCAACTTTGGCACTGAGGACAATCCACGCCCAACATCTGTAAGCTCCTTGTTGAGTGAATTTGAAACCAATAACTTAGTTAGGCTACTCACTAAGTTTAAGGACTGCTTTGCATGGAGTTATGAAAAAATTCTTGGACTAGCTTCTAAAGTAGCAGTTCATATGCTAGCGATACACCGACGCTAACCTTGCAAAGCAAGCTCCTAGACACATGCGATTGAACATTAACAACATGTCATTTTCTAAGTCAAGAAACTGATCGATGCTGGTTTTATCTAGGAGAAAAAATACCCCACCTGGTTGGCCTGCATCATCCCAGTTATGAAGAAAAATGGCCAAATTTGTATATAGGTCAACTTTAGGGATCTTAATAAGGCATGTCCAAAAGATGAATTTCCACTATCGATACCGGAACTGATGGTGGGCATCACTTTATCTCATGCAGTCTTCTCTTTCATGGATGGTTCATCCAGATATAACCAAATAAAGATGGCATATGAAGATGAATGAAACATTTCTTTTAGAACCACAATCAAAATCTATTATTATAAGGTCATGCCTTTCTGCCTCAAAAATGCTAGCGCCATGTACCAGCGGGCCGTGACTCAAATTTTTGATGATCTCATTCACCACCAAATTGAATGCTAAATTGACAATATCATGGTTAAGAGTAAAGAAAAGGAAGGCCATCTCTTTAACTTTAGAGTAGTTTTCAAGTGGTTAAGAAAATATAAACTTAAAATGAAACCTCTAAATAATTAGAGTGACTTCAGGGAACTTTTTGGGGTTCGTTGTCACCCTCTAAAACTCTAACTCAATTAAGATCATTCGAGGTTGGTGTATCTAAGATACTTTATATCTATCCTATCAAGCAGATGTCAACCATTCTCAGCACTGGTCAAGAAAGATGCCAATTTTAAGAGGAATGATAAATGCCAACATGCATTTGAAAGAATCAAGCAATATCTTATGATGCCGCCAGTCTTGGCCACCCCTATCTCAGGTAAACCTCTTATACTCTACACTGCTATGTTAGATGACTCTCTAGGTGCTTTATTGGTCCAATCCAATGACGATGGGAAAGAGAACTTACATTACTATCTTAGCTGTCATTTGATACCTACTAAGGTGAACTATCCACCAATTAGGAAGAATTACTCAGCTTTGATCTTCATAGCCCAAAAGTTATGGCATTATATGCTCTCTCACAAAGTGAACTTGATTTCTAGAGTCAACCCACTGCAATACCTTATGGCACGGCCGATGCTATCCATATGGTTGGCATGATGGTCCATTATTTTATCACAATTTGATATTAAGTTCGTACCCCTCTGTGCGATGAGAGGACAAACACTCGTGGACTTCCTACTGGTGCACACACTTCCTATAGATTCACCACTCAGTGATGATCTCCCTGATGAACAAATCATGAACTTAGGAGATGCAAATATCTATCATTAGGATATGTACTATGATGGTGCAGCTTCCTCTCAAAGAGCTAAAGAACCATAATCTGCTTTCCCAGGTAAGCCGGGGAGGCATAGTCCTCCTCACAACTGACTGTGACATGATGAGATTTTCATATCATTTATCCAAACTTTGCACCAATACTGAAGCCGAATATGAAGCTTTGATCTCTAGTCTAGAGTTAGTTATTTCATTAGGCATCAAAAGTATCAACATCTTTGGGGATTCACAGCTAGTTGTCAATCAAATTACTGGGTCTTATAAATTATTAACGCATAAACTCTATCATTGCCATAAGTACACCATGGAGTTATTAGCCTAGATCCCTGAGGTCATAATTTATAAAATCCCCCAAGGAGAAATTACCATAGCTTATGCCTTATCCAAACCTACGAAAGAGTTGGCATGTCTGGAAGATGAGTCCATATCAATAGAGGTTCACAACAGACAAGTCCTGCCTCTCATTGACATTGAACTCATCAATAAACACACCCTTAAAGGGGAGGTTGTCATTGTTGGAAAAGATGAAGAATTGGATTGGAGGCAACCCATCATTGATTACCTGAACAAAGGCGAGTTACCTCAAGAGAAATCTCAAGCACATCAAGTAAGGCAGATGGCACTCTCCTATGCCCTCGTAGATAGTGTCCTATACTGACAATCTTTTGATCATATGTCGTTACGCTATTTAGACAAACATGAAGCCTGTAAGATTGTGACCAAGGTGCACTCAAGATTATATAGAGCTCATCAATCCAACCCCATGATAAAAGCCAAGATCAAAAGACTGGGTATTACTAGCCGATGATGATCATGGACTACATGGATGCAGCAAAGCGCTGCCACCAATGCCAAGTACATGGAGTGGTACTCAACCAACCACCCAATATTCTACATCCGACTTTAGCCTTATGGGCATTCGAGTGTTGGGATACCAACATAGTGGGTCCAATTGATCCTCCCTCATCCAAGGGCCACCGTTTCATTTTAGTAACTACTACTTCTTCAAGTGGGTAAGGCAATTCTTCTTAGGGAAGTCAAAGCTCAACAAATGCTACAATTCTTCAAAAACCATATCATGTATATAATTGAAGTGCCCCAATGAATCATATCCAACAATGATACCACCTTCAAAATCACCAAGATCAATAACTTTGCTTGGAGACATAACATAGATTGGAGGTACTCTACCATCTACTATCCATAGGCAAATGGTTTAGTGGAAGCCTTCAGCAAAACTCTCATCCAAATACTCAAGAAAATACTCAATGAAAATAAATGATAGTGGCATGAGCAGTTAGTTGAATCTTCATAGGCTTACCATACTACCTACAAGACTCCAACATAATCTACCCCATTCTCCATCTGAAGTTATTCTACCTATTAACCTTACTTTTTGAGTGAGAATTCAATCTTCCCATCTTAGACCTAGGAGTCTTCTAGATACTAGAATCTTCTTAGTCATAGGACACTTCTAGTGACTAAGTGAACACTTAACTCAAACCTAGAGACTTAGGAGGACTTTTCATAGGTTTAGGCTATGCTTTAGAACCTAAAGGTAATCTACCTACCCTATGACCTAAACCAAGGTTCATGCCTATCCCCTTAGCCAAATCCAATCTCAAATTAATCTAACCAAAACCTAATTGAATTCCATTACATATCCAAGCTCCAAGACAAAGTGATTTAAACTTGAATCTATCTTAGTCCCTTAAGCTAATCCTATGGACTTAACAAAAATTCCTTTAGTCAAACCTATTTCAATTGATTTTCACAAGAGCATCCTAACCTATCAAATCTTCATTTCAAACTCTTCCAAGATCTACAATCCAACCATTTGACCAAAATCAATTCAGTTAATCCAAGCTAGCCCATTTGAGCCCAAAATGTCCAAATGACCCAAAATCCAATTAAAGCCAAATCAATTACGATCAAAGCCATCAATCAATTATCAAACTCAATTCAACCCAAAATCAACTCATTTGACCCAAATTGACCTAAATGATCCATTTGAGCCAAACCCCAATCCAACCCAAATTAGATATAACCAACCTATTCAAAACCTTTTATATTAATTATTGATCACCCATGATTGATCAATTGTAATAATTGGGTCCAACCAAGCTAATTTGATCACTTGACCCAATTTGACCCAATTAGCCTACATGAACCAAAATGAACCAAATTCCATTCCAATTCAAACCAATTGAAACTAATGATCCCTACCAACCCAAAGCCGACCTTTAAACATGACTCGACCATAAATTAAGCTAAACCAACTCCAACAGGCCTCTTGACCAAAGTTTACCCAATTTGACCTAAAAGGATAAATAGGGATAAATCAAAACCTAATTCAAATTGATTGAAACCAATGACTTAAGTCCACCACAACTTGATTATCGAACATGATCAAACTCTTGGTTGAACATAATTTAACCAAGTCAACCTAATTGACTCATTTAGCCCAAATTGGCCTAAATGGTCAAATTGGTATAAATCATTCATAAATCCAAATTGATTGAAATCAAAGCTTACAATCATCTTCAAATGATTAATTGAACCTAAATCAACACCTAACCCAAGCCAATTTGGCTAGTTTGACCAAATTGGTCAACTTAGCCCATTTGACCCATATGAACCCATATGGGTCAAATTCAAATCCAATCCAAATCAAGCAAAACAAATTGAACCAAAATATCCCAAATCATCATTTGAACTTGTCTCAACCCATGGTTGGACCTAATTTGACTATTTGGTCAACCTAACCTAACCTAGCTCAATTTGACCTATGTGGGTCAAATTGAGCCAAACCCAACCAAACTAACTCCAAACCCAACCAAACCAACTCCGAACCCACTCAAAATTAGCATGACCCATCCTTGGGTCACCATGGGTCAACCCAAACCAAACCTAAATTGACCCATTACCCATTGGGTAAAGCACTCCAAATAGGACAAAACCTACTTTTGGGTGGTCAAACCTCCTTTTTTTGCATTTGGCAGCCACCCTTAGCTTAGTTTGGACCCTTGGCCCTATGGCTAACCTAACCCAAAGCTAGTTGGGTCAATCATAGGTCAAGGGAGGTGACCTAACACATCTCCTTCCATTGGCTCACCAGGGGAACCAAAGACAAGCCTTGGAAGCCCACCTCAGACCCTCACCCACTAAAATCAAGCCACTTCAACCCCTCTCTAACGTCCCCGGTCACCTGAGCTGGCCAGTCTGCCCAAGGTAGGACCAATCTGAGACATCAAATTTGAGTGTGAGGAGAGTACAAGCATCCCCATTGCACTCTAACATAAAAAAAACCATTCTCAAAGCATGAGTGACTCGAGACGAGCCTCTCGAGCACTTCCCCGATTTCCCTGAGCCTCCCCTTCGCCAGAAACACTAAACCCAAAATAGAATAGAGCCCATCTCCATCCAACCTCACCTAACCTACACCACTTTCAAATTAACTTTACCCACACCTTCACCAAGCTCCAGAGATTAAGAACAAATTGATTCCTGATCGATTCGAGCATCGGAGACCCATCTAAGAGCAACTCTAGCAAGGATTTTAGCAATGTTTGGACCACAGAGCCACCGACAAAGAGGCAAGGTGCGAGCTTCCCAGCAAGGCTTCGTCTCTTTAATATAAAGCTACCTTAGTCGATAGATTGATCCTAAGCTCCAACGAGGTAAATTCTGGAAAACTGTAGAAACTTTAATTTTTGTTTGGCCTTTGTGAAAGAAATCGTGTTCTCGTGTGATTCCCACCATTATAGCCCTCTAGATCTCTTCCCTAAAACTTAGTAGTTAGATCGAGGAGGAGGATGGACGGTGTCCATCTTCCATAGTCCGGGCAATGAAGGATCATCCGCTGTCCATTTCACATGATTAGAATGAATGGTTGTAATTAATCTGATTAGATTTATTTGATTTAATTCTATATGAACTATGGGATTAATCCCTAACCGATCCAGAGATCGATGGGGAGACAAAAGTGCCCACCAATTCACCGTCGGATGATTTAAGTGGCCAATCTTGTAGCGCCATGTGGAAAGCACCGCCATGTCAACCTCCCGCATGGCACCGACAGGATTAGGGATTAATTAGGCTTAAAATGTCTTTAATTAACAATTTTGTAAAATCATAACTAATTATAGGAAAATTCATAAAATACAAATAAGACCATTTTGGAAAGGTTAAATAGAGGAGAATTTAATAAAAAATAATTTCATTTGATTTTGAACAGTGATTAAGGCATAATTATGGTTTTAATGTTTCATCAATTAGCTTAATTAAGCTTTAATTACTTGGGAAATTAATCCCAAACTTGGCATGTTAATTCCTTAGGATGTCCTCCGCCTCCCATATTTTTCTTGGGATTTATTGGTTAGGTAATTAGGGGAATTTAAAATCTTAAGTTTAATCACCCTACTTAATCAAATTAACCTTAATTAAGATTATTAAATATTGAAATTTTAATGATTAATAATAAATAGTTACTGTTAACAATGAGATTGATTAGGGTAAATAATTAGGGCTTCTTCCTTAGTTATTTATCTAATTATCTCTCCATGATTCAATTAAGAAATTGATAATGAAGTCAAATCAAATTAAATTGATAATCACCTCAAATGATTAACATTCAAATCATGGGTTCCTCTTTATGTGTTCAATAACATAAAGATTTTTAAGAAAATTATGATTGGTCCATAAGTGTGGAAAAATCATAAAAGTACTTAATTCAATTTTTTAATCTAATTAATCTCCAATCATGAGCTAATTGCATTAGGTCCTTTAGGAGCATTGCAATTTTATTTTTCCTCATGTGCATATCATTTGTGGCTCATGATTAACTGATTATTTAAAATAAAGAAGCATATGAAAGGGTAATTAAATGGATTATTTAATGGTTCAACTTAATCAAATTATAAAAATCACTTAATTATCTTTCCTTAAACAAATTAAAATTACCAACATGGGAAAGGGATGGAAAACAAAAAAATGATCTCTCCTCTTTAAGTTTAATCAAAATCCAAAACCAAAATTAATAAGAAGCTTTGGTTTTCCTTAAATGATTTTATTTAATAAGATTATCCTTAGGAATTAGTGTAGTTGAATGAATTATGTGGAAATGTTTGGATATTCCTTTTCAATCACCTTAAATATTGTATTTCATGTGATATCTTGCATTAACATTTTCAAAATCAAATGAAATTTACTTACGTAAAATTACATGTCTTGGCTTAATCTTATTATATGTGTGCCTATTAAATGATAAATTCAAAATTATTTTTCAAAAGTTATAAATTGGTAATATAAGGCTTGTTATTGTTGTTGTTGTTGTATAAATTGGTAATAAGATTTGGAGTGATAGAATGTGATGGAAATTCAATCATATTAATCTTAAGATGTCTTTCATGTTGAGTAGGAGTTTTTTCAAGGTTACCTAAACTTAGGATTGATAAAATATTTAATAAATCATTCACTAAAAGAAACTAAATCATAAGAATATGCTTTTAGGAAACAACTTAAGGTAGGGATGAAGGTGGTTAAGCCTTCTCCTTCTCTTTATAAAACTTAGATGTTAAGTGTAAATAAAATAAAATAAAATAAAATACAAATTAAATTTGAAAACCTAAACAACTTAAAATCAAACCACCATTATGTTAACTTAAATAATTTTAAGACTTAGAAAATTATAATTTAAAAGCCTAGCTAAGACATACCACATGAAGCCTAAACGCACACATTAGAATGCTATGTCACCACCTCTAGCTTTAGGTTAGGATGGTGTATGTAATGATGATGCATTTTGTTTTATGATGTAATGTTTTAGATAGGATGTTCAGAATGTGGATCGTAGACTGGATGTTAGACCGTTGTTAGCCTAATATTATTTTTTGAAGGGGGATTATGCTAATGGTGCCGCTAAAATAAATATAAATGCTTCTATTTGTAGGTTGCTTAAGCCCCTAAGCATAATCCATAATTAGGATAGGAAAACTTGGTCACCCATGTGTAGGCTGCTAAGTCCAAATTATGAAATATAACTGATTGGGAATATATGTATGTTTAGCTAACATCTATTTTGTAGGTGTAGTTAAATTTACTTTTCCATAAAAATGTAATTTTGCATTAAGAATTGGGATTAGTGTTATGTGATTTAGGATGAGAAATAGCTAGAAGGCTTAGTTCTACGGTGCCCTGTGATTCCTTGGAGTAAATCAAATCAAAAGAAGGAAGAAAGAAGAAAGAAGAAATGAAGAATGAGACCCCCATAGTACATATTCAATTCTAAATTATAATATTATTTTGTAATTCTAGGTTGTATAAGGGTAGAGCTTGACTACCCAATTTTCTCTTTATCGAGGTGTACGGTGGTACCAGGTCACATCGGCCTCTTATTCATTCATGGTAGTTTATAAAATGATGGTTGTTGTGCTTAGTTTGTGCACTAGAATAGTATGATTTTCATAGTTTCTTAGTGATTGATATTTTAATGTATGGCTTGGATGCGGTAAGCTCTTATAAAAAAATTAATTTTTCTACCCAATTAACAACTCATAATTAAATTTTTAAAACAACTTTCAACCTTACTCTAAAGCTTAGGTTGTAATCAAGATAACTAAAAGATTTAGCAACCCCTTATCTATATGTTATATGTATAACATCATGCATGTCATATTATATCACTCTTGTAAAGATGAGGGACTCCATTTTGGCACTTTAGAGACTGCTTGACCTATGAGAGCAACCCCTTATGATGGAGCTTCACCCTCTTTCTCTCTTGATTTTTCCAATAACCAAATTTCATCATACTTTTAGGCATAAGAAATCCCAATGCCTTTGTCTAGGCTATTGTGTCAAAGTGACAAAAAATTTGAAAAGATTTTGCATTTAGACTAAGTCATATGGTCATACCAAGCATGATCTAGTCTCTTAGGGAGTGAGTTTAGAACTCTAGTCTCATTCAAATTAAATAATAGCTTAAGTAATCTTGCAATTATATAAGACTATCCTACATGGATTTAAAGCTTATGAGGTGTTAGCTGGTGGCCACTCTGGTAGTTGTAAGTCTAGAAGAGTAGAACGGTTTGTCCTTTCTTATGGAGATAAACCATTATGTCCCCTTTTTCTCTTAGATTTAGGTTTTGCTTCTAAATTGTGCCAAAACTTTCTAGATTTAGGGCCGAGGTTGCTTATTTCCCTTAGGCTACGAACATAAATCCTCATCTTTTAGGCATTTTAAAAATTTTGTGTTGATGGATTATAAGCCCTAGCAATCTAATAAAATTTTAAACTCAAAATAAATCTTCTCTCATTCAAACATATAAAGCCTCACCGTAGGATAGGTTGGAATGCTCAATAGGCTTTCTAATATCATGAGCATTTCTTACTTATTTTTCTTTGGACTTTAAAAATAAGTCTTCCAATTGAACAATATTATTTGATTTCTAGAAACTACCAATCCTTTGATAGCCTTAACCTTGAAATCTTCAAAAATAATGATTGACAACTTTAATCGAGAGTGTTCTTAGAAAATCTCTATTTCTTAGGATATATTTAACTATGGAGGCTTGCCTCCATAAGGAACTAAAGAACTCGGCATAAAATAAACTCTGCTTTACTTTTCCATATAACATAGGGGATAGATCTATGGTATATACGAAGACCCATCTGCCTTAGGAGTCCTTATTAAGTGATTAGGTCCATTGTAAGATGATGTTTCTATCTTTCAAGATGGTACGTCATACCTCAATGTCATACCTGATCACTTCAATAAGTACCCCTAAGATCTGCGAGGTGTCCACCCGACGCATCCGAAATAAAACACCACACTACCCTTAGAGGTTAATCTCCAATCACTATGGATAGTTGTGGGTACTAAAATCATGATCGAGAAGAACGCTAACCTACGGTTAGAAGAACTTGAATAATCGGAGGAGCGACACTTGCGAACATGTCAAAACCTCAATTTGTATAAATCAAAAATAGTTTAAGCTCATAATAAGTTGTTTTGCCCTTGAACTTTTCAAGTTGAAGAGCTTGTCTTACTTCTAAGGAGACTAAATGTAGCCTATCGTAAGATGGGAGGCAAGTTTGCACCTACTTAGGAAGGCCCTTTTGCCATAGAAAGGCCTACCAAGGTGGGTCATATAAACTCATCAATCATAAAGGTGAATGCCTGATTCCCAAACAATGGGCTCTACCTAAAGAAATATTATTCATAAAGAGTGTCCCAAATAATTTTCCATCAATAAAAATTCCATTTTGATTGAATTATTCTCAGGTTAAAAGTATTTTCAATTACTAAACTCTTGATATGTTTAGGATAGGTGTAAGAATACCCGAGCGACATCTTAGACCTTAATGGCACAATACAAACACAAAATTTCACACAAACATAAACAAGTCAAACACAAATTTAATCACCTAAGACTACTTTGACTCAAAATAAGACCCCAGCAGCCCTCACTCAGTAGCTGTTCTAGGTCAGGTTTGGTTCACCACTTGGCCAGTGAATCACCTTAGCGATTATCCCCTCCAAGAAAGATGTGAATCCCCATGCTTTCTTTTTGGCTTGACTATTGTAAACCAATGAGCCTCCTTTGTTAGATTGATGCACTTCACCATGCAGCTAGTGAGTTATCTTGGTAGCTAATCATGTTTGTGGAGATGTGAGTCACCGATCTTTCTCCTCGAATTGGCTATCACGTGCTCACTAGGCCAGATTCATATCCGAGGATTAAAGTAAGACCCTTAGTGGCTCCTCTTCCTCTTGACTACTTCAAGCTCAGGTTCAATCCTCCTTTGTGACTCCCCACTTAGTAGTCGCCCTAGTTCTAATAGTAGCTGCCTAGCAAATGATATACTATCCGATGATCAGTTTCACTTAAGAAGATATGAGACCCTAATGCTTTCTCTCTAGATTGATCATCACAAATTGATGGGCACTTAGGTTGGCTAGTGTTAGCATTGCTGACAGCAACCCACCAGGTGGATAACACCGCTCAAGTAGATGTGAGTCCCCACACTTTCTCCCTAAGTTGACTACCGTATACTTATAGACTTTATATTTCAGGGATTAGGATAAGACCCCTAGAGGAACCTTCCTGTGGGCACTCTATTTGGATTACATCATCATGACCCCATCTAGACATGACCTAGGTTACTATCAGATTGGACAGATCCCACTTCCTTGTAATTGCCCCTTTGGTTGGAAGCTCTGTACTATGGATGTACAGACTATCCCTTAGGCCTGTAAATCTAAGATAGACCAAAGTCCCCATGGCTCCTTCTTAGTGTGGCCCATTTGCAAACTAATAGGGTCCACACTAAATAAAGAAAAACAAACAAACAAATATCTCTTATGGATTAGGATAAAACCCACCAAGGCACCTCTTCCCAAGTAAGGGTCCTATATTTTTAGGCAGTGTCAGCAAAACTCCGTATAGGAATCACCTCGACTACCCAAGCTGAGATAAGACCCCCAGAGGCCCACACTTGGCAGTCACCCTAGGTTGGGCTTGACTTGCTATACAATTAGTAGGTCACCCCGATGATTGATTCTGCTTTGGAAGATATGAGTCTCCGAGCTTTCTTCTTAGTTCAGCCATTGTAAAATGATGGCCAACCCATAGGTTGGATGGTCTCTACTATATAGTCAGTAGACTCCCCCTTTGAGTTAGTAAGTCTAAGATAATTCCAGGCTTTTCTCCTTAGTGTGACTCTTCGCCAGCCAACAAGGTCCATATTAACACGATAATCAAACATAAGTCAAAATCTACATAAGCTGCCAAAGTTAAAAAAACAAAATTTATCAACCAAACTAATTAACTAAACTAAATCAACCAAACCAAATCATCTCTAATCCAAATCTTATTCACCTTTAACAAGGCCCTCACTCATGCCATTAGCACGATTCAATCCTCAACAAACCCATCTTTGTGCATCTAACATAAATACAAACTCTAAATCATCATGCATAGGGAGTCTGCATTCATGCTCCTGGCATGACTCGATCCCCAATGGGATCATTCTTTGTGACCTTGACATAAAACCAAATCGTATAGTAATCAAACCAAATGCAGACAATTCCTCTCTTATGCCTTTGGCTTAAAATGAAATGAACCGAATTGCTTTGGGATCCTAGTTCCATTTACCTATCCACTTAGGCATGGATAGGCTTCATTAGCGTTCATGATCTTCCCAGATGCTTTTTGATCATCTCAATTAATGCTAATACATGCAGTGTGCCTTGCTACTTACACAACACCTGTTGGGAGTCCTTTTGTTGACCTCACTTTTGGAGTGAGGATTAAACTTTTTCATCTTAAATATAAGAACCTTATAAACACTTAGATTTCCTTAGTGCTAAGACACTTTTATTGATTAAGGAAACACTAAACCTAAGCTTAGAGACTTAGCGAACATAACCTTAAGCCTAGGATACACCTCAGGATAAATAGGTTCTACCTATCCTATGGCTTAAACCAAAACTCATACATATTCACTCATCCAAATTTAAGCTCATGTAAATGAAACACATCCAACCTCAAACCTATTAAATTGATCTTACTTGAATTTGATTTCTTAATCCAAGCTCCAAGCCAAATTAACTTGTGTCTTAACCCAAGTTAACCCCCATCACAATCCCATAACTTAATTTAAGCTCATTCAAGTAAATTAAACCCAACCTAATTTTCTCAACCTCTCCAATTATTTATTAGATCATTTCAAGCCATGCCAATACTTACAATCAAGCCAATTGAACCAAAGAAAAGTGGCCAACCCAAGTTAGCCCATTTGACCTGAAGGGTACAAATGAGCCAAACCTAACTAAGCTCAAATCAATTGCAACCCAAGCCACCAATTAACTTCAAATTCATCATTGAACACACCCCAACCATCCATAATCCCAATTGGCCCAAGTTGGCTTGACCAAGTCACTTAACCAAGGGTGACCTAAGAGAGGTGATTAAGCCAAACTCTAATTAAACTCTCATTGAATCAAATCAAGCCATCCAATCCCTTCATTGATGATTATAAATCATTATTGAACACTCCACTACAATCAATTGAGCCTAACCAAGCTAATTAAACCTTTTGACTCAAGTTGGGCTAAAGGGTCAAATTGAACCAAATCAAATCAAAAACCAAATTGATTGAAACTAATGCTTCAAACCTATCTCTAATATAATATTAAACATAATCTAACCTTCAATTGAACCAAATTTAGTCAACCTATCCCAATTAGCCCACTTAGCCCAATTTGACCTAAAGGGTTAGGTCAAATTGAACAAAATCACTCCATAATCCAAATTAATTCAAATCAACTCTTCCAATCAATCATCAATGATCAATTAAACTTAAACCACACCAATGCTTATGCCATTTTGGCTAATTTGGTCAAATTAGTCAACATGACCCATTTGACCCAAGTTGAATCATATGAGCCAAATTCAAATCTAAACCAAATTGAATCAAATAGATTGCACTCACTCACTCCAAATGACCAATTGAACCCACCCAAATCATTAGTTTGACCCATTTTGGTCAAATTAGTTAACTTAATTGAATTGATACATTTGACCCATATGGGTCAAATTGAACTAAACCATACTAAGCTAAGCCCAAACCAAACCAAACTTGGCATGACTCATCCTTGGGTCACCATGGATTGCCCAAGTGGGTCCAACCCATGGTGAACCCAGTTAACCCATTGAACCAAGCCACCCAAATGGGACAAAATCCCCATTTAGGTGGGTTCTCCACCCCTTTACCCCATGACAGCCATCTTTGGCTCTTCTTGGATAAGAGGACCATTGACCTAACATAAACGAAGGTTGTTGGGCTCGGCCTTTAGCCATGAGAGCGTGAGTTCATCGATGGCAACCCATTGGTCCACCAAAGGGAAGCTATACACTCCATTCCATACCACTACACTCACTCAAACTCTCACCCTCAGCCACTTCAGCAGTCCCCTGCCACCTCTGGCCACCTACCCCGACTGGACGATTACCAAAGGCTAAACTAATCTCAACCCTTGGTTCAACTATAGAGAAGAGTATACTCCTCCCAGTGGATTCAAACTAAACACACAACTTCCCCACAACATTCCGCACAGTCTCATACCATCTTCTGAGCTCTTCTTGCGCTCCACCACCAGCGGGACTAGCCCCCAATCAAACCCGAAAGCTCCATCCATCCAAGTTTCCAAAATCTCCACCAAACCCAAATTAAGTCTTCCCACACCTTCTCCTCACTCCAACGAACCAAAATGAATCATTTCTCAAGCGATTTGATCACCGAAAGATGTCTCAAGACCAAATTCAGTGAGCTTTGTGGTGGTGTTTGGTACATAAAGCAATCGGCAGGGAGGTAGCTCATGATCTTCTCAACATGGCTTCATCTCTTCAACATGAAGCTACCTCTATTGATGAACTTCCAGTCTATAACTCTAGTGAGGTAAACATCTGGCAACCATAGTTTTCCCCTAAGTGTTGGTCATTTCTAAAGTGAACTATATTTTTGTGTGATTTCCATTATAGGATCCCTTTAGACTCATTCCCTAATCATTTTGGAGTCGATTTCCATCGAATGAGCTCTGGCAAGCTCAAATTATGTGATGCAAGATGGATGGTGTCCATCTTCCAATCCTCGTGGGACAACAAATCACCACCCGTTCATTTAGCATAATTAGAACAAATGGCCATGATTAATCACACTACAAATTTTGATTTAATCCCTTTGAAATCATGGGACTAAAGATGGCAGAGACAAAATCATGTCTTCCACTACTGTGTTGGCAACCATGTCGAATGATTTAAATAATCAATACCATAGTGCCATGTGGAAAGTGCTGCAGCGTCAGCGTTCACATAGCGCTGATAGTTTAAAGGGTTAATTAGGCCTTAAAAATGTAATTAAATGGTTGGAACTTCAAAAAAATTTAACTTATTGTAGAAAAACCATAAAACATAAATAAACCCATTTTGGAAAGGATAGACATAGAAGAATTTAAGAAAAATAAAATCCTTAATTTATGTCGAGTGAATAGTGCTTGATTAAGATTTCAAGCTTAGGCTAATTACCTTAATTAGGGCTTAATTATATGCCAATTAATTCCAAATATGGTGGGATGATTCCATGGGGTGTCCTTTGCCTCCCATAATTTTCTTGAAATTAGCTGCTATGTAATTTAAAGAAATTAGAATTTCAAACCTAATTATCTTCATTAATTAATTTAATAATTATTAAACTTGATGAACAATAAAAATTAAATTATTAATGATAATTAATCATTATGAACAGTGGGAATAGTAAAGAAATAATTAAGGCCTCTTTCCTAATCACCTTTTTAAATTTATTCTCTTTGAGGGTTAATTAATATATTTAATAATTAGGGATTAATTAGAAAGATTAGGGATAAAGTAGAGATCAAACAAAATCAATGATTGATTTAGATGATTCAAATATAATCCATTTATTCCCCTTTATGTCTTTAATAATATAAAGTTGTTAAGAAAGTTATGATTAACCCATTGGTGTGGAAAATCATAAGTGTACCTGACATAGATTCTTTCCTTTTTTAATATAGTTAACTCTTAAACATGAGCTTAATTGCATTAGAATCATTTAGGTGTATTGCAAATTTTATTTTCCCAAGAGCATGTCATTGAAGGCTCATGCTTATATAGTTATCTAGATTAAAGAAGACTATGGAAGGGTAATTAAATTGATATGCATAGTAACTTGAACCTAATTAATCCATAAAATCCATTTAATTTCCCTCTTTAAATATTATTAAATCACCAACATATGGTGGGGTAAGTGCTAAGTATCATCTCTCATCCTTAAGTCTCAATAATTCAAATATCAAAATCAAACCTCATAAGAACTTTGGTTAGTCTTAAGGAATATTTATTTGGCTTGATTATCCTTGGGAATTAATGTAATTGAATATGTTATGTGGGAATGTTTAATTACTTCTTTTCAATCATCATAAATGTACATGCCATTTGTGTCATATGTTCATGTTTTCAAAAAAAAATAGTGAATCAAAAGAACATGATTACATCTACATTGCATGTGTTGGACAAATATATTATAAGGTGTGGCTATTATGACAAATAAATCCTAAATTATTTTTAAAACTATAAACTAATGTTGAAAAATCTAATTTAATGTTGTTTATAAGTATTCAATAAAGTTTACATTTAATTTATATTTTCAAAATAGTATGGGTATTTTTTATCTTTATGTTTCATGTAGATATTTATGTACATTTAAATTGGTAAGTATATAGTCTGGACATCCCAGGAACACGAGGCTTTAAGTACCCCTAAGGAGGTCTTAGATAATATTAATTACCTGATTTAATAATAGCACGTACTTGCTTAATTTCATTTATATGTATTCATAGGCTAGAATTTGAGATAAAACTTTGCTCTTCGTGTCACTAAGTTTTACTTGAATAAAAAGATTTGGTATTATACAATATTTGCATGATTTTCATCCCTGATCTTGTGTATATGTTTACATGCATTTAATCTGGTAAGTATATAGTCTGGACATTCCTGGAACATGAGGCTTTAAGATTCCCCAAGGTGGTCTTAGATAACCTCACTTCCCTAGTTTAATAATGCCATGTACTTGCCTAAATCTCTAATACATGTCTGCATATGCTTAACTAAGAAATCAAATCTTCCTTTTCTATTCAAACATATGCATTAATGATCATTCAAGTGTGCAAAAAAATGCAAATATGTATTATGTGTATAAGTATGTATATTAAATCAAATATCATGAATAATAAAATTGAAAAAATGTGTATGTTATTAATAACAGAAAGAAGTGGTGGAATGTTATCCATATAATAGTGATCTAGTTTTATTAATCTTGAGATGTCTTTCATGTTTGAATAAGATTCCTTAAGACTAACCCAAACTTAGGTTTAATAAAAATATTTAATAAATGATTCACTAAAGAAACCAAAGTCATAATAAAATTACCTTAGAAAATAACTTAGGATAGGAATCCAAATAATCCTATTTTTACAATAGGATTAGGATTAGTGCAATGGAGTTTAAGATGAACAGTTACTAGAAGGTAAAGACCTTGGAGGCATTATGGAGCTTGGAGCAGACTGATCCAAAAGAAGAAGAAAAAAGGCAAGAGATTGATTACCCCCATAGCATTCATTATAATTGTAATATTCTATTGTAATCTGGGTTGTATAAAGGTAGAGCTTGGCTACCCAATTTCTTTTCTTTTTTTGGCTGTACAGCAATACACAGCCATACCAACCTCTTATTCTTTTATGAAGTTGACATGTTTGATTGTTGTGTTTAGACTATGCAATAAAAATGGCATGCTATTCATAGGCTTCTTAAAGTATGATGATTTGATGTATGGTCTGGATGCGATAGGCTCCTTAATAAAATTAAATTTTCTATCCTCACTAAAAATTCATAACTAAAATTTAATATAACTCATAACCTCATTTTAAAGCTTAGATCTATAATCAAGATAAATAAAAGATTTAGAAACCCCTTAGCTGAATGTTGTATGTAATCATACCATGCATATCATATTATGCCCCTCTTTAATAGGGAGGATCTCCACTCTTGCATGATAGGGGATATGCTTGACCTTTGAAGGAAATCTCTTGTAGTGGAGAACACCTCTTCTAATTGATTTAGCCCATGATTTAATTTTATCATGCACATTAGCATAATTTTCCCAAGTCCTTGGTCTAAAATGAATGTGTCGATAATGGTTGATAAAGTTGTAAATTATTGCATTAGTTTAAGTTACCAATCATGATCTAGTCTCTTAGGTAGTGAGTTTAGGATTCTAGCTTCATTCCTTATTAAATAATATCCTAACTATCTTGCATCTACAAAAGACTGACCTACATGGTTTTAAAGTATTGGAGGTGTTAGTTGGCGATAAATCGAGAAGAGTTGGGGTGTGTTTATTCTCCTTTATGGAGGTGAACTATCATATCCCATCTTTCTTGCTTAAACTTAGGTCATGCTTTTAGCTTGTACAAAAGAATTTTAGATTTAAGTATTGAGGCTACTTATTTCCTTTGGGCTATGAGCATAAGTCCTCACCTATTAGGCATTTTCACGATCTTGTATTGTTGGACAATAAGCCCTAGCATTCTAATAAGATTCTAACTTAAACAAAAGTAAATTCTCTCTCTCAAATTTATAAAGCCTTCCTACAGGGTAGACTAAAGCACTCACTATGTTTCCTAGTATCATGGGTGTTTCCTACTTATCCTCCTTTGAAATCCATAAATAAGTCATCCTATTTGAACTCTCCCATTTGATTTTCATAAATACCTAATCCTTTGATAGTCTAGCTTTAAAATCTTTAAAGATATTTATTAACTATTTTAATCAAGAGTATTCTTAGAAGATTCCCATTTTCTAAGAAGTAATTAACTATGGAAGATTGCTTCTAGAGAAAACTAAAGAACCTGACATAAAATAAACCTTATTTTACTTCTCCATATAAAGTAGGGGAAAGATCTTTGGTATATATGCAGACCCATCTACCTCAAAAGTCCTTCTTAGGTGATTAGGTTTGTTGTAAGGTGATGTTTCCATCTCCCTAGATGATACATCATACCTTAATGCAGCACCTAATCACCTCAATAAGTACTCCCTAAGATCTGTGTGGTGTCCCTATAGTTCCAAATTAAAACACCACGCCAGCATATCAGCAGGACGGTTTTCCTCTCTATGGATATGTGAGAAGCATAATTTGAGTGTCTTCAGTCTCTCCTTCAGTATTTTAATTTCATTAATTAAGTACCAAGGTGTGTTATTTTTATTGCCCTCCTTTATAAAGTGGATAAGTGTTTTAGAATCATTTTCCATGAAATAATGAACCAAAGGGTGTATGTAGCCCGTCTGAATCACATGGCTGTAAGCATCCACCTCAGCATAAAAGGGGGAATGTCCCTCCAATGCTATTGAAAAGTGGAGAAGACGTTCCCCTTTGTAACCTCTGAAAATGCCTCCAACTCCTACAATACCCATCTTGTAATCATAGCAACCATCAATATTAATTTTGATTCTTCCAAGAGTCAATTTTTTCCAAAACACCAACTCCCAATTTTTCCTATTTCTCTTTTCTCTCCCACCTGATATGTTAATGTTCATCTTTCTCTCAATGGATTATGAATTATTAATAGTTCTATTGATAATTGCCCTCCTCATATAAGATTATGTATTTCTAATGATAGTATCTACTATTATTTTGGTGCTTTCATGTTTTTCCTCATTCCTAGCCAACCAGATAAACCATAGTATAATTAAGTATACCAACAAAGAGATGTTGAATTTCCATGTTTCCATAGTTTGCCAATTCTAAAGTAATCCTAGTAAAGAGTTTGAATTATAGTTGACATCTAAATGGAGTAGATCAGCATATTCATTCTATATCTTCTTGCTAAAACTACAATGGCTAAAATAGTGTGGTATGCTTTCTTCTTCATTCTTACAAGATAGGTAGATTGAAGGTAGCCTTAATCCACTAAGTTTCTAAATATCATCTATTAGGATTAAGTTATGCATTAGTCTCCAACAAAAAAATGAAATTGAAAGTTTAATAATAGAATTCCATATCACCTTACCCTATGGAATCATTCTTTCAACCTATTTTTCTTTAGCTATGATATAAATTCTCATCTCTTAAGCATTTACACAACCTTATGTTACTAGAATATAAGTCTTAGCTTTCTAATAAAATTGTTAACTTAAATTATAATAATTTTTAATTTTAATAATATAAAGCCCCACCATAGGATAGATTGAAGTGCTTACTAGGCTTCCTAATATCATGAGAACTTCCTACTTATCTTCTTTTAAACTCTATTAAGAACCCTTCTTATTTGAGCTCTCCCACTTGCTTCTAATATTAACAATTCTTTGATATCAAGCTTTAAAATTGATAGATACGTTAGCAAATAATTTTAATTAAGTTTTCTTAAAAGATCCATATCCTTTAATATGTAATTAACTATTGAGCAGCCCCTATAGGGAATGTAAGAATTTGGCTTAAAATAAGCCATGCCTTCATTCATATAAGGTAGAGGAAAAATCTCAAGTAGACACATCAGCTTAGGTTTTTATTAGATGACTAAGACTATCATAGGGTGGTATCTCTACCTTCTGAAGTAATATATTATTCTTTGATGTCATACTCAATCAGTGTAATAAGTACCCCTGAAGAACTGCATGGTGTCACTTATCATAATTTTAAACACCACAAAATTTTTTGGCAACCCCACTGGGAAAAGTTCCTCTCTCCATCTTTAATGATTGGCTAATATCTCTATAAATCGGTAGTAGTCTATACCACTCGTAAGCTTAGTCTACCTTTTATTTTGTTGAGCACCTCATTGATTGCTACCTTGAGTGGGTGTGGTCGACATCTTCATCAACTTTTTATTTTCCATAGTCAAATGAGTAAGTTCTAGGACCACCGCTTGGACTCCCAATGGTATTTTAGACATGGAAACTTTTACTCTTTGCCAAAATTTGGACAAAAAAATTTCTCTTGAACTCTTAAACATAATACCAAACCTATCATCTTGCTCAAATATGATGATTATAGCTTTCTTCCTAGCAATTATTGAACCTACAATATATAGGGAGGTTCAAATCAAAATCTCTACAATCTTACATCCCACTCACCATAATAAAATTTGGTGGGATATATGTCTACAAAATTTATATTATCATTTTACTGACTACCACCTTTTTCCCTCTTACAACATGAGAGAGGCACCACTTTTTAGCATAGTTCGCCTAGTTAGGTCATCCCAACTATTGTCATGTCTTCTAGAAAATTGAACTTTTCATTCGCTAATGGGTTAAAACTGTGGATCATGCCTATTTGACCAACACCCCTATCACTAAGTTTGAATTTGGCTTCAAGGATATGAAGGTTACTTATGATGGTCCAATATTCACCAAAGTGGATCTTCAAGAGGTTGAGGATGTAAAGCCATTCAATTTGATGTAAGGTTTGAAATAGAGTTCCCCTCATTAAAGTGGAAAATCATTGAGGTTCTTGCTTTAGCAATTTCCACCACTAGTAAAGTTGCCAAAGTTGAAGAAACATCTAAGATAGCCCCATCCTCTAAAGGAAAGGCCAAAGTAGAGCAAGTGGTTGTCTTGTCTATATTTGAGGTAGATTCTAGCTCTCATCATGTTCTTATCATTTAAGACTCAAAGAAGGAACAAAAAAAAAAATAAAGATGCAATATGAGAAGATGTTTCAAGATATAAATACCTCAACTAAGATTTCCAAGGATGAGTCCCTTAAAGATACCTATCCCCTCCTTAGGGATAATAAGTTTCACCCACTCTCTATAATTGAGGGACAAAAAGACATCCGCAATATAGCAGCATCACCAGTACGCCCCTTTGAGTATGAGATAACAGCTAGAAAGAAGAGAAAGTGCTATACCTGTCTGAGGTCAATTTTAAGATGGTTGGGAGAGTCCATGGAAGATCTGAGTTCACCATAGTCTGAGATTTAAGATCAATGATCTCTGCGAGTTTAAAGCCAGATTAAGACAGAAAGGGCTTAATAGGTTAGATAGCAGTCCAGGAAGATAGGAGAGATAGGAGGAGGTTTGTCGGCTAGTCAATGACCTCAACATTGATGGAACATTTTAGGCATGACAGTTTGATTATGTAGGTGGACCTGACCATATAGTTCTAATCTGGTATGATTAGGGGAGGAGAGAATTTGTAGAGCCACAATTGGTATGGTCACCATCACACTACTTGACTCATCGTCCACCATGCCCCATCTAAGAAGGAACATTTAAATTTCCCCATAACAATCAGAAGTAGTCTAAAGATTGGAAAGCCCAACCCTTAGTGATTAGATTATGACATGAGGGCCATCCTTCCTCTTCTCATACTGATGGTGTGAGGTTGAGCTCAGTGAAAGGTATGCCCGATAAAAAAAGATCAACCTAATCCAGCGAGTCAAGTTCTTAGAGAATAATAACCTTGAGAATAAGACATGAATTAACTCACCAGCAATATGTGAATACTCAAAGAAACATAATGACTACTTCTCTCAAACCAATCCACACTCCCATGCTCACATGATAAAAGGGTTTCTTGCCCCCACTATCTAATAGATACATACTCGCTTATAATAGCTTTGGTGTGAATTCACTTATACTCAATTTATCTTATATATAATTTCTATGTATGATCGCCCCTTAGTACTATAAAAAGGGAACTCCTCTCTTATGTGGGGACCTTTTTTTTCTCTCTCTCTCTCTAAGTCCCCAACCTTTGTACTTTGATATTAGGAATAAATATTATTTTTGTTATTATGTTTCATTACTCACTTGTCTTCTTGCATGTAATAATTTTTCCTAACCCTATTTTTTAGGTATCTTAGAAGGTTCCTCCAACATCTATGGATATATTTAAATTCAACACCCTTTTAAGTATAGTGAGCATAGATGAGGATAAGAATTGGAAGCCAGATATAAGATAAAGTGGGATCCTTGACACAATATTGCTCATCAAACATGGAGCAGAATGTTCAGCATTTCACAACACAAAAATATTTGCAAGATAAGAAAGACAGAATCACCTGCTTCGTGTAGGCAACCATAGGGAAAACACATCTGAGGAACCCAGAGCAAAGGAGAATAAAGGATCCATTAGATTGACTAGTTGTTAAGCTCGATGAGAAAGATGACAGACATCTAGGGTCCCTATCTCTTATCCATCCAACTCTAATGATGACTCATATAACACAAGTGAAGATGAGGATGTGTGAAGAAGTAACTACAACCAATAAATGCTTTCTCCATAAAGATTGCTGAAGCTCACCCTCCTCATAGGTTCAAGATCTCACATTTTGAATCATACAAAGGTCAGATAGTTCCCAGTAACCATATAGCATATTTCAAGTCAACCACATAACTACTTAACTTGGACGATGCGATGAAGTGCCTTTTTTTCTTCACCACTTTTAGAGAATAGGTCCTCAGGTGAATCTCTTTCCTTCTTTTAGGAGTCATAACATCATTCCCTAACTTCAAATGGATGTTCATTACACAAAGCTGATGAAGAGTTCTTAAGCTATTTTGCAAATGAAGCAAGAACCAGACGAGTCACTGAGGAAGTTTATTACTCACTTTTAGTGAGAGAAGCTAGAAGTTAAAGACTTGAAATGCACAATCTTCCAAGAAAACTCACTCAAGATTTGAAGGAGGAACCCTTCAAATAAACCTTGGATCTCTATCAACCTAAGACACTCACTAACTTACTAGATCTAGTGAACAAACATCCCAATGCTAAAGAATATAATGAAGTGATCCAACCATCATTGTTGGCTAGAAATCAAAACATGCTAAAGAGGTCTTCAGAGTGACTACCTAGGGAAGGATGCCAAAGGTGAAGAATAGATAAAGAAAGGTGACTAGAAGTACCAGGGCATATCTTCAAAAACCCAATAATTTGTTATCAAAGAGATGATTATGCACAACTTGCTATAGTGACTCTTCTTAGATTGTCAATGGCCAAACTTGTAGAGGTGATTCAAAACAAAAATTATTTCAAATGCTCACCACTTATGAAGGTTGATAAAGTATGTGATCAATCAAGATATTATGCTTATCATCATGATCATGACCACAACACTAAGGAGTATCACCATTTGAAAAGCTTAATCAACTAGTTGATAAAGCTGAGGAAGCTCAAAGAGTTCATCCAAAGTAAAGATAAAAAAATTCATCAAAGCTAGCAATAAGCCTATACCCATACACACTATTCATATTGCTAGGGTCATACGCTATCTTCGGAGGTGGTGGAGAGTCCTCCAAAAAGGTGAGTATGAAAAGGTTATAGTATGAAGAAATAAACTCAATCACCATGATGTGAGCACCCTCTACGACCATAATGCTATTAAGATTTTTAGAAAGTGATAAACCTACTATTTAGAATCCTAGCAACAACATAGTTATGGTTACAACCCTATTCACTAACTATTAGGTAGGAAGCATTTTTATTGACACGAAGAGCTCGATCAATATAATTTTTAAATCAATCTTCGACTAGTTGGGCCAAGTAAATTCTAAACTCATGCCCATAGGGGGACCAATATATAGTTTCTTAGGAAGGAAGAGAGAAACTGAAAGGATGATTACTCTCCTCATCACCTAGGGAGAAGGCAAATGGCTATGGGTGACTTCATCATAGTAGAGATCCCTACTATTTACAATGCTATCTTTGGTCGACCTCTACTCAACATATTTAAGTGGTGGTATCCACATATCATGTAGCCATCAAACTTCCCATTGGAAACAAGAAATTATTGTTAGAGAAAACCTTAACCAATCTCACACATACTACTTGAGAGCAATTGGTGGATTAAGAAAAGAAGATGAGGTGTTATAGCTAGATATTTCACATAGAAAAATTGAAGTTTTAAAGAGATAAAGAAAATTATGATCACACAGGGTAGTGGGTAAGTGAAGTTTAGCTCAGCTTTATGTCCTAAGCATAAAGAAACCCTCATTCGAACTCTCTTAGAGAACTTAGTTGTATTCACTTGGACAATAACATAAATGTTAGGCATAGACATCAACATTGCTTTTCATCACTTGAACATTTATGAGGCATAAAACTCATCAAACATAAGAAAAATAATATCTATACTTTTTGAGCCTATTATGGAGTAGGTCGCCAAGCTATCCAAGGCTAACTTCATTAGAGAATGGGTATCCAACTTGGCAATGGTATGAAAGTTAGGTGGTAAATGAAGACTGTGTGTTGACCTCACCAACCTAAATTCAGTATGTCCAAAGGATGAGTGTGGTGTGTATATTTGGAGTTATAAAGACACCACACAGATCTTAGGGGGTACTTATTAAAATAATCAAACATGAGATTAAGAAATGATATACTACCTCAAGAGGTAGAAATATCATCTTATAGTGGACTCAATCACCTAATAAAGACTCCTATGATAGATAGGTCTATATGTACTAGATAATTTTCTCTTACTTTGTATGGGGAGAGTAAAATAGAGTTTATTTTAAGCCATGTTTTTAAGTTCCTTATAGGGGAAAACCCCCCATAGTTAATTATATGTTAGGAAATGAAGATTTCTTAAAAAATACTCTTAATTAAAGTAGTCAATTAGTGTCTCTAAATATTTTCAAAGATTATGATCAAAGGATTGATATAAATTCAGATAGTCAAATGGGAGAGCTAAAATAAGAATAGTTCTTTGTAGAGTCCAAAGGAGGATAAGTAGAAAGTGCTCATGATATTAGGAAGCCTAGTGAGCACTTTTATCCATCTTATACTGAGGCCTTATATATTTTTGAAATGAAAAGTCATAGTTATTTTAATTTCAATTTCATTAGAAAGCTAGAGCTTAGATTCAAATAAAATAAGATTATGGAAATTCCTAAGAGGTGATGACTTACACTCGTAGCAAAAAATAAACAAGCAACCTTTGAACTAATGTCTAAAGCACTCTAGCACAAGCTAAGAGCTAGACCTAATTCTACTCGAGGAAAATGGGATGTATTGGTTCACTTCCACTAAGGATAGTGAACCAATCCTAACTCTTCAAGACTTACAATACATGGAGTGGGCTCCAGCTAACACCTCCTATGATTTAAAATAATATTGGGTAGTATTATGTAAATGTAAGGTGGTAAGGCTATTATTTATTAAGAATGAATTTAGAATTCTAAACTCACTTTCTAAGAGATTGTATCTTGACTGGCATAAAAATCATGCCTTAGACTAATACAAAACCATTTATAAATTTTATTTAATTTTGATTTGCCATTTTAGACTTAGGTTTGCAAAGGTTTATGCTTACATGTATGATGAAATAGAGTTATTAGCTAAATCAGATAGAAAGGGTATTCTCCAATACAATAGAATCGCTCTCACAGGTCAGGCCTTGTTCCTTATCGTGCAAGAGTGGGGATCCCTTATTTTATAAGAAATGAAATAGGATGCATGCATAATATTATAACATATAGTTAATGGGTTGATAAATCTTTTATTTCATTAGTTAAACACTTAAGCTTTAAGATGAAGTAATGAGTTATTAGAATTTTAATTAAAGTTGATTAATATAATAGAAAATTTAAGTCTTTAAAAAGCCTACCATATCCAGGCCACACAGTAAATAATCAAACTTTAAGAAACATATAAAAAACATGTAATTCTATTATGTAATCAAAGTAAACATGGTAAAAAAATATTATCAATTAAAAGAATAAGAGGCCAGTGCGGTCAGGTACCATTGTACACCAAAAAAATGTATAGCCAAGACCTACTCTTATACAGCCTAAATAATATTTTATTTATAATAAAAATAAAGTTATGGGGTGTTAAATCACTATCTTCATTCTTCATATCATGAATTAAGACACTTTAGGCACCACAAGGCCTCCCAGGTTTGAGCCGTCTAGGCACTACTCGCCCTAAACTCCAAAATTATAATCCTTAACCTATTATAAAATTACATTCTTTTAGAAATTAAAATCTAACTAGACATGCAAAACAAAGGTTAGATGAGCATATATACACACTACGTAATTATGTTCCATACATTAGGGCTTAGCACCCCTCCTTGGGTCACCAAGCCCACCCATCCTATTGTACTATGCTTTAGGGCTTAAGCAGCACCTGTAAGCGAAAGCATTTATAATAAAAAAATTTTATTACAATAGTCCCTTAAGCATAACCCCCTATATAAAACATCATTAGTCTAATGCCACCCTAACATCCAGAATATGCACATACATCTTAATATCCAATCTAAAATATTACATCATAAAATAAAATATCAATCCTCAACAAAGCACCATCCTAAGCTAGATTTAGAGTCGATGACTTAGCATTTTAAGTGTGTCTTAGGCTTGGTTTGATATGACAAGACTAAGCTTTTATATTTGAATTAATTTAAAGGTGGATATTTAAGTTTATTATTAAATGATGATTATAATTCAAATGATCAATGACTTCTTATAATGAATTTTAGATTCCAACTTATTTTTTTGATTTCATTCGAATTTAGAATTTTAAAAAATTAGAGGATGAGTGGGATCCACCTCAAACTGTAACCTTAAGTTGAACAAAAAATTTGAATTTTAGAATTTTTAATCATTTTAATAAAGTGTTATAAAATTTTCTTTTAAATAACAAATTTTGATTTGACTTGAATGTTCTTATCAAAATTTTCTTTTAAATAACCATAATTACTTTAGCAATATTTTCTTTGCTTTATCACTTCCCAATATTCACTTATATAAGTGGTTTTTTAGAGTAGTGATTAGATTTAATATGTATGTGTGTGAGTGAGTGTGAGTGTGTGTGTGTGTGTGTGTGTCATATATATATATATATATATATATATATATATATATATAACTCAAGTACTCTACATATTGATGCATGAATAGATTAATGTATTTTATTTGTTAATATTTAACTTAAGGTTTGAAAGTATAAATACATGTAATGCATGCATAAAGTTTATGGAAAAGATAATTCAATAATTCTTTATACATATACAGACACATTAAAATATTGAATTTAGAGAAGTACGTGTCATTGTTAGACCAAGGAAATAAACTAATCAAAGACCCCCTTGGGATACTTATAGTCTCATGTTCCCGAGATATCCAGACTATTACTTGTTAATTCACATACTCACAAACATGTATACAAGCATAAGGATGAATTATAATGATTTTAAGATATTTGAATCTCTTTTTATAAAATAATTTAACTTTTTATAAAAAAATTTAAACTTATTATGTATTTCACTACAAACTTTAAGGTACATTTCATTATTAGATCAGGGAAGTGAGATAATCAAAGATCTCCTTGAGACTACTTAAAGTCTCACAGTCCTCAGATGTCTAGACTATATACCTTTCAAGTATATATATCATACATGTAAGATTAAATTATATTTTAGTTATTTAAGATTAATTTAAATTTACATTAATAAATATTTTGTATTTATTAAAGAAAATAATTTGAGATTTATAAGTTATAATAGCAACATTATTAATTCAATGCATGCACTTAATGAAATCCTTTATTTATTTTAAAATATTGATGCATGAAACATGAGAAATATAAATTTATGAAATGATTGAAATAAAGCCATTAAATATCACTAAATAACCAATTTAAAACCACTAAATCTTAAGGTCATTCATATGAAGATAATCACACTTATGCCTAATCAAATTCATTAAATATTATTTTGAAATTTGACTTATTTAGACCTAATGAGCAGATAAAGCATCTAAAATTATCCCTTAACCTATTTCTATTCAAGTGATTCAAAGGTAATTTATATAACTTTTATGAATTAATTAGGGTAGGTAATTATTTTAACTAATTAAGCCTAATAAAGCTCAAAAATTTAATTATTCCTTAAATATAATCCCAAAAATTATGTGAAATTTACTTAACATACATAAATATGAAATAAACATGTCCTAAAAGTTCAAATACAATTAGGTTTATTCTAAGAGGTTAATTAAAGAAATGGATAAAATCCAAAATCATCAATTGCATTCAAAATATCCCAAACTAATTGAGGATTTTGATTTCATTAAAAGCCACTTTCTCAGTTGAGCACAAAGAGGGGTTGATTACAAAATCCTAAGATAATTAATGATTCCATTAATTAATAAAAGTCAGTTAATGGTGATTTTGAGAATAATTAGGATTATAGATCTTAATTTATTTCTCTGGTCAAGATTATTAATCTCTAAAATGTATTTAAATTTTCATAATGAGGTGTGTGTGACATAGATGACTACCTTATAAGAAATAGGAGTGTATCCCCATTCCAGATTTTATGGTTTTGTCATCTTCAGATTACATTATTCCATCGTGCCAACATTGGAGGGACATAGTCGTAATGTCTAGAGAATTTGATTAGCAATCATGGGTTGCCTTGTTTCAGGTATCTCGAGTTGACTTAAAATTTTAGTGTAAGTGGTGTAAGAGTGTTCACGTGGTAAATGAATTATAAGGTGTTTACATGGCAAACGGGCAGTTGTTCACATGGTGAATGAATAGGAGGTTGTACTTACCTCCCTTTGGAATACCAAAATCATAGTTGTCCTACATGGTGGACATATATGAATTTATTCACATGGTGAACGAAATGTGGTGTGTTTGCATGGCAAATAGATAGATGTTTACATGGTGAATGAATAGGAGGCTGGGCTTACATCCCTTTGAACTTCCAAAAATTAAGGTGTTTGCATGACAAATGTATAGTTAAACTGGACTTATATCCTTTTTGATTGCCATAGAGAAGAGTTATCTACATATTGGGTAAACATAGTTATGTTTGTGTTCCCAACATTGTGCGACGCTAACTGGCACCCTTTAAGGTTCAAATAGTCTCCTTCCTCTCTTTTTTGGTTTGTCATGAGCTCCATTCCATGGGGAAATCAACCTAAGTCTAGGGTTGGTGACCTAATAATCTAGTGTGTGAAGAAATGGGCTTGTGTGGTATGACTTTACTATGCATTTTAGGTTCAAATTTTGATTTATTTTCAACATTTGTTTAATTTACTTTAAGGTTTTCACCATTTCTAATTTTGCATTATAGGTATGTGTTATTATTAAACTAAAAGTTTGAAGTATCAAGACCTCCTTTGAACCAGTAACCTTGTGACATTGAGTGTCCAGACTATATACCATATGTTTGCAAATTATGGAATGTTCTATTTTCATTCTTGATTACTTTTATTTAATTTTTATTGGGTTGTTTCAATTTAATTGATTTAATAGATTTATTATTTCATTTCCATTTTTGAGTTTACTTTTGTATTAAAGTTGAAATTGTGGTTTTAAATAATGAAGAATTAAATAAGTCCCACTTTGGATGGTGATCACTCTGAAAAAACACCTTCAAGGATGCATTCCATAATCTTTGGAAAGAGATGAGTGGGAGTATATTTTTTTATGAGACAGATTGATATATATTCAACCAGATTTCCCTTAACATTGCATTCGAGTTTATTTAGATGTGGGTTCTACTTCCTATGGATGCAAGCCTTCATAGTTAAATATGTCTTTTAATGTAGTAAGAGAGCACCCTCGATTAAGGTTAGAAATAAACATTATAAGCATATCTATTTGATATACAATCAGAGTCTCAGAGGTGTGTGTCACATAGATGACTGCCTTATAGGAAATATGAGTGTAGCCCATTCCAGATTTTATGGTTTTGTCATCTTGAGATTACGTTATTCCATCGTACCAACATCAGAGGGACATGGTCGTAATGTCTAGAGAATTTGATTAGCAATCATGGGTTGCCTTGTTTCAGGTATCTCGAGTTGACTTAGAATTTTAGTGTAAGTGGTGTAAGAGTGTTCACATGGTAAACGAATTATAAGGTGTTTACATGGAAAACGGGTAGATGTTCACATGGTGAATGAATAGGAGGTTGTACTTACCTCAATTTGGAATACCAAAATCAAAGTTATCCTACATGGTAGACATATATGAATTTGTTCACATGGTGAATAAAATGTGGTGTGTTTTCATGGCAAATAGACAGATGTTTACATGGTGAATGAATAGGAGGTTGGGCTTACATCCCTTTAAACTTCCAAAAATTAAGGTGTTTGCATGACAAATGTATAGTTAAACTGGACTTATATCCTTTTGGATTGCCATAGAGATGAGTTATCCACATATTGGGTAGACATAGTTGTGTTTGTGTACCCAACATCGTGCGATGCTAACTGGACACCTTTTACACGTGGTATAATACCACTAGGCCATGCGGATCCCACCTCAAAAGGAGGAACTTCAAGCTCCACTGGACCACGCAAGAGAAGTTTCATGCCTTGCCTTCTAGTAGATTGCCTTGTAGACCAATGCTCCACCATCTGCCATCGAGTTTGCCATTTTTTGGGTCATCAATGGTGATAGGTTGAACAATGGCTACATTGAGCTCATTTTTGCCTATAAAACATGTAAGAATGGTCCTTTTGGTCAAGAGCTGACCTGCCAATTTTGGCCAATTTCATACTGGCCGCGAGGAGTCCACTGAAGAGCTCCATTTTTCTTTTCTTCACCTCAAGTGTGTGTGAGGATGCTAAGATTACCTAGAGGAAGCTTCCTTCCTCTCTTTCAATGTATGGCTGAGAGCCATAGAAGATGATTTATGGTGGTCTAAATCTTGCCACTGGTGGTGAGTGCCATGGGTGATGAGTGGATTTTTCCTCTCTTCACCTTATGAGTGAATTGAAATGGTTATCTTCAGAAGAGGAAGTCTCCTTCCTCTCTTTTTTTATGAGCTCCATTCCATAGGGAAATCAACTTGGATTTTCCATGTAATTCTCCCCCAACACACACACACTCCCTTGGAGGCTAGCTCCATGGGGTGATCAACTGATTGGGATTAGCCAAAATTAGTTGGAATAAAGGGAGGGTTGAGGTATGGTGAAAGGAAATTTGGATTTTTCTTCTTTGCATGGATTTTTTGTTGCTTTCTCCCCATGGATATAACTCATCCTCCATGGCATCTCATGTGACATCTTTTAACTTTTGGCACTGCCACAACACTCTTTTGGATTGGTGGTTAGTTGGTCAAATCTAACCAAGGTGAATCGTGAGTCGAACTCAAGTCCATTTAACTTGGATTTGGAGATTAAAGCTAGTTCAATTCCATTTTAATTCAAAATGATTTAAAGTGATTTCATTTTATTTCTTATAATTAATTGGTTTTAGATTTGAGTTCCAATCATTGTTGATTGTCTAATAGATAATTTAGTGTTCAATTACTCCATGTCATATGAGGTTTAATGTGATTTGAGCTAAGTTTAGCTATTTGGACTTAAATAGGTCAAGTTGAATTCTTTAGTTTGAATGGTCTTTTAAGATTTAAATTTAAATTTAATTATATTTATTTGATGATTTATGATATTTTAAATTGATTGATTTCCTTAAATTTTGAATTGATTTTCGTTTTACTTCAACTTGACCCATTTTAAGTTAAATGGGTTAAGTTGAGCTCAATTGATTCAAATGACCAATTTGACTCAATTAAAATATGTTTAGACTCCAATCATGTCTAATCACATGAGTGAAATGATTTGGAGTGATTAATTTCACGTGGTTTAGAGTTAATTTCAATTTTGACCCATTTAACCCTAACAAGGCTTAATGGATTAAGTTGGTCTCATTTGGGTCAAATATCCAAATTTGTAAAATTAGGCTAAATGATTAGTTGGATTGTGTTTAATTATGATTTTTAAATGATTTTGAGTATTTTATTTGGATTGATTTTAATTTAATTTGGATTTTGGTTTTAATAAGGTTCATTTATGTTTATTTAGATCAAGTGATCTAATTAGCCAAAATAAGGCCTTATTGGGTTTAAATTAACTTTATTCAAGTTTTAAAATGTTTGTTTTATGATTTTTAAGTTTTTTAAATGACTTAATTTGGTCAATTTTTGGTGGGTTGACCTTTGACTTGGTGGGACCCACATAAGTCAAGTATATGTCAAATGATTGACTAACTTTGACTTTCACTTGGATTTAATTTTAAATTCATTTATGTTTATGGAATGAATTTATTATTCTCATTTGATTAAATTTTAATATATTTTGAGTTTATTTAAATTTATTTGAGTTTAGGTGATTTTGGGCTTAAGTAAGATAATTGGGTTAATCATTCCAATTATCTTATTTTAAACCCTAATGGATTTAGATTTCAATTGAAATGTGTTTGATTTAATTATTTGTTTAAATTTAGGTTGTGTTTAGATGCACTTAATCACATTAGGTTAGATGAACCTTAGGAGAATTCATTAGGTCATTAAGCAAAGTGTCCTAAGTGCTTAATCAGGAGGCTCCTAATCTAGGATTAGGTTTCCTAATTATTAATTTATGGATAATTTTAACCTCATCCAAAAATTAGGTCAACAAAAGGATGAACATATTACTCTATAATGGATTCAATTACTTAATAAGGACTTCTAAGTCTAATGGGTCTTCGATATAGGGATTTTTCTCTTGAACTATATGGAGAGGTAGAAGAGAGTTTATTTTATTGCAAGGTTTGCAATTCCCAATAAGGCCAAATCATAGGGTTTATAATTTAGAAATATAGGTTCTCTTCCTAAGAATACTCTTGATTAAAGAAATAGATTTTTGTTTCTATAAATTTTAAAGCTTAACTTAAAAGGATAATGATTTAGAAATTCATTAAGGAATATTTTGAAGGAAAAGATTGTATTTGGAGGCCAATTGGAATTAACTAGAAAATGATTATCAATACTAGGATGCCTAATAAGCATTTTAACTAACCTACCATTGGGCTTTATTATTTTGAGTTCAAAAATATTAAGGTTTTAATTGATATTTTATTAAAAATCTATGACTTAGATTCTAGCAACACAGGACTATAGAAATATCTAGTAGTTGAAAGTTTATTACCTATCTCTGACTATTCCAAACTTATTATCTGCCTGATAGGGTTGCCACCTAACACCACTTAAGCCATTTTTAAAAAAAGCATGAGTCCGATCTTATGTATGCAAGATGGCTAGGTTGTTATATTTATGAAGGAATTTAATAGCCTAACTCACTCCCTAATGCTAAGATAATGTTGGATATGATATGCACCTAACTAACCCAACAAATTTCATTTTTATATTTTGACTCATAATTCATTTTAAGGCCTTAGATATATAGTTCATGACTAGAATGATATGTAATTAGCAGTGATCGAGGGCTAAATCAAAAGAGAAGGCAAACTTCCCTCAAGAAGGGTGGTCAACCTCACAGGTTAGATGCCCCCTTATGTACAATGGCTGAAATTCCCAATTCAAAAAGAACAAACAATATGTTTTCATGTTTCACAAAAGCTAATTTTTTCTAATTACTTTTAAATTCAACCTTGCTTTTAATTAATAAGATATTTTGAGTTTCTTTATTTTATGTTTGGGTTATTTAAGTTTAATGGCATAGAAAATTTAAATTTTCTTAGGAGCCTGACATTCTAGGTATTTCATCACAGAAACACACCACAAAAAGAAACCTAAAAAACAAAGCAATTTCTATTGCACACCCAAAGTAAATCAAGCCAAATTAATTAATAAAATAGGCCAATGTAGCTAGGTATCGTAATGCACTCCAACATTAATAGAAAATGGGCAGCTGAGCTCTGCCCATATATAGCCTGACCTAGAACTAAAAGTTTGATCTATGGGGTCTTCTTCCAAGATCATCATCTTCTTCATGGACCTCAACAGGCTTCACAAGGGACCACCAATTGGTAAAGTTAGCACTTGTTATTCCTAGACCCATATCCTAGCCTAATTTTAAGCTTAAATTATATTTTTAAAATTTTAAAATAAATTCCTAGTCCTTATAAAATAAATATCAAGAAATACACATAGCACACCAACAGTTTATATTTTAAACATACAATCTTAGTATTTATTGCTTGCCAAGCCCACCTATCCTATTTACCTATGCTTATGGACTTAATCATACCTACAAGTAAACAACACACACACACACACACACACACACACACACACACACAATATATATATATATATATATATATATATATATATATATATATATATATATATATATATATATATATATATATATATATATATATATATATATATATATATATATATTATAGCGGTCCTTTTTAGCACAGCCTACAGAAAATAGTATTACTCTAAAAAGATCGCCCTAACATTGAGAATAGTGCACAAACATTCCTAGCCATCCTGTCTAAAATAATACACCATAAAATATAAAAAGCATTACATCATAAAATATCATAGATCATCAGCCTAACCTAAGTCTAATATCGATGACCTAGCAATCTAGTGTGTGAAAAAATGAGCTTGTGTGGTATACTTTACTAGGCCTTTTAAGTTCAAATTTTGGTTTAATTTAAAATTTAATCTTTCACTTTTCATAATTTTGCTTCATAGGAATGTGTCATTGTTAGACCAGAAGTTCAAGGTATCAAGCCACTTTTGGACCAGTGGCCCTATAACCTCAAGTGTCTAGACTATATACCATATGATTATGAAAAGTTTATTTTCATTTATTTGATTTATTTTAATTTATTTTTAAAATTTATTGAATTTTTCATTGGGTGGTTTCAATTTAAGTGATGTAATTGATTTATGAGTTTATTTCTAATTTTAGGTTTACTTTTGTGTTTAAAGTTGAAATTTTCATTTTAAAGATTGAAGAATAAATTAAATTCTACTTTGAACAGAACCCATTCTATTCAATCGTCATAAATTCTAGAATAATGAAATTTTCATCCATTCTATGAGTGAAACTAAGATCCTAAGAAGCTTAGTTAGTCTCTTTTGAGTTGATTTACATGTTTTATTTTCAATTGGGTTTGTGTTATTAATATTCTAATTTTCCTTTTAAGATTTAAAGTTTAAGTAATCTAATCTTATTAAGATTTTGAAGGCTTCATTCATATTTATTTTCTTTTAATTTGATTAATGTTTCTTTAGTTTGATTTATTATTTTTAATTAAAATTTAAAATATTTCTTTAAATCTTAATTAAAAGTTGATGTTATCATGGTTAAGTTTAATGTAATTATTATTATTGTTTAATTTCCTTTCAAATAATTTGATTCTTTTATATTTTATGTTTGATTAAGATATATGTATAGTTTCACAATTTAAATTTATATTTAATCTTATGCTTATTTTTTATTTATAGCTTTTAATTAAGATTTAGGATGGTTCCCTAAACCTTAACTAAGAGTTTAATCATATATCATGATTGAATTTGATATTTACTTTTAAGTTATTTTTGAGTTTCAAGTAATGACATTTACTTAATTTATGCCATTTATCTTATATAAGATGTGTATAATTTCAATACTTAGGTTTCTTGATTAAATATTCATCTTATTCATTTGTTTCATCAATGTTTATTTTTATTAATTTTTATGTTTAATAGTTTGAATAAATTAACTTAATTCACGTAAATTGTTTTTTTAATTCAAACTTGATTTAGAAGTTTTAATTTCATTATTTAGGTGATCCTTTATGTTTCTATTTTGTAACTTAAGAGAATTCATCAACATGTTATAGTTTAATTATTTAATTGAATCCTTTAAAATAAAGTTTTACTTATAAACTTCAACTTAAGAAACTTAGGACGTGAACTACTTTAGGCACCTAACTTAGCATAGGCCATCCCAAATTTTTAGGTTATTTAGGTTTAATTAATTATTTTTTTTTTGAAAATATGTTATTTATTAACTTAAATGTATTTAAGGAATTTTCATATTAATGAATCCCATATTTGGGTATGGAATTTAAATGTTAATTAACATTGATTTTTAGTTAAATAATTAGTTTATTATCATTTTATTAATCTCATAATTATACATTTAGTTAATTTCATATATTTTTGATTATTACAAAAGCTCCAGATGTATAATTAATTGATTCCCTTAACTTTAGAGGGTTAGAAAATTTTTCATAGGTGTTTTGAAGTTAATGAAAATGATTTGAGTTGGTTTTATAAATTTTTATAATTTATGTAATTTTCTTATTTATATTTTTATTTAAATTGACCTAGGTCATTTTACTTTGAAATTCTTATAGTAAGTGAGGTTCCTTGCCAATTTAAGTTTACTACAGTTTCACTTTAATCAAATGTGTAATTTTGAATTAATTAGAATATTAAAATTTTTAATAAAACTTAAATTAAGTCTAAATTAGAAGAAAATAATTAGTTGTTTTAAGTTTCTCAAATTCTCCTCTGGAATATGAATCCATAAAGGGTTCATTTAGAATTTTTAGAGTTTTGATTAATTTATTATGATTTTTAAATCTCAAATTAATTAATTAATTAATTTAATTAATTCATTTAATCCCTAATTATAGTCATTTTTTGGATTATGAGGTTTTAATGAGTTTTAATGATGTTTTAAAATTTATTTCTGTTCATTATAATGATTTAGCTAATTACATATTTTTTATATTCTTTTTGATTTAATATTAGTTTATTTCATTAAATTAAACATCGTGGGTTGAAAATTTTATATCTTTGAATTTACTTTTCAATAAATCCTAAGAAAATTTATCTAAGGTTTATTTTAACCTTAATTTTAATTCCCCAAAATTCAAATTGATTGGATTATTGCTTTAAATTTAATTTGGGATTGATTATTTCTAATTAAACTTAGCTTAACTCAAAATATCCTATAAAAATTAAGGATTTTGGGATTAATGGATTCTCCTCACTGAGATGAATCTACATAGCAATTATTTATATTTTTTGGTTAATTATTTTATTTTCTATAATTTTTAAAGTTTTAGGATGTTCTATAATTTGTAAAATATATAAAATCAAAAATTTCACTTTAAAATGGCCCACGCCATGTGGCATTGATGCGACACTATTTGCCACGTGGTACAGCGCCATCGGACTAGCTGAATTCATGTGGATCCAACTCAAAAGGTAGCAGAGACAATGGGATTGTTTACGGCTATCTGATCTTTGATCAAATGGTCAAGATTTTATTTGTTATTCTTTGATGAGTTTAAATCCGATCATGTCGCTAGATTAGAGCCATCCATTCCAAATCAAAGGAACAGACGGTGTAGATTTTGTTTCTATTCTCGCCAATAAGAATCGCAGACCGTCTAGATTTCAGTGCCAAAATTCAATGATCCAGAGAGGATTTCAATATGTTTTTGATTGTAAATTGATCAAGACTTCATTTTAAACACATCTATATAGTTTGATATCACTTGAGATCAAACTTCCTTTACAAATGACCAAACTGAATTCAATAGAAGGTCAGGATTGAGGGATACCTCGCCGCCATCAATATTTGATAGTGGAAACATTTTGAGTAACATCATGGAGATGTAGCATGCCTCTGAGTGCAAAGAATTTGATTTCCTCCTCACTGATTTCTATATAGACTAAGGTCCTTCTATTTGCGGGCAACTTTGGTAAAAATCTAGCTTATCGGTGGTGTGGGAATTTTGGAAAGGGTGGATTTTTCTTTGTTTCACTTGAGGAAGGTGTGTGAATGCTCACTTTAGCTTGATAAGGTCTATCTCTCATTTTTCATGTGTGGTTGAAGCTATATGAGGAAGAAGTTGGTCTTGATTTTTTCATGTTCATTGCCACCTTTGGAAGCTAGCTCCAAGGAGTGGTCAACTGAATGGGAACAATCCAAATAAGTGAGGATGAAGAGTGGAGTAGGAATGGAGGAAGTCTTTTGGATTAGGAAGGATTTATCTTCATTTTCCTTTTGGATTGACTTGAACCATTAAATTTTCTCAAATTTGGCTGCTAATAAATTTAGACTCATCTAAGAATGAGTGTACGTTTATTGTAATGTGATTAGTGTAGGTTTAGGCTCACATGCTTACATTTGTTCTGTTTTAGTTAAGTTTAAATTAGATTAGGCTAAGCATGAACAATGCTTAATTATGTAAATCATATTTAAGATGATTCATGAGTCAAACAAACTCATTTCAATTGAGTTTAGGGACAAAGACCTTAGGTTAGTTCACTTAAGCATTTGTTCCCTTTAGTTTAACTTGGTTTATTCCATTTGATGGATTGGATCTAGGTTTTGGCTTTAAGTTTGTTTATCCAACTATTTGAGATGATTTGGATTAATTAATTTCATTTCATTTGAAATTAAATTTTAATTCAAACCACTTTAACCAAATTAGGTTTAATTGGTCAACATGGGTTCAATTGGGTCAAATGACCAAATTGATCAAATTAAACCCCATAATTTGTTGAATCATGTTTTATGATGATTCTCAAATGATTTTGGATATTTAATTTGAATTTATTTTGATTGAATTTAAATTTAAGTTCCATAAGGTCCCTTTAGGCTTATTTAGATTAACTGATCTAATTAACCTAATTAAGTCCTTATTGTATTTAAATTTGTTTAGATTTATATTTAAACAAGCATTTTTTATGATTTTAAGTTTTAGAAAAATTTAATTTGGTCAATTTTTTGTGGGTTGACCTTTGACATGGTGGGACCTAGATAAGTCAACTCTTTATCAAATGGTTGTCCATCTCTGACCTTCATTTGGATTTAGTTTTCAATCTATTTATATTTATGTAATGACTTTATGCTTTTAATTTTATTTAATTTCAATTTTTTATTTTATTTAAGCTTCTTTGGATTTAAGAGATTTTGAGCTTAAGTAGGTTAATTGGGTTAACCACCTCAATTATCTTAGTTTAGGCTCAGTTGGATTTATATTTGAATTAGAATATGTTTGATTTAATCACTTTTTTAGATTCACTAGGTCATTAAGTATAGTGTCCTAAGTGCTTGAATAGGAAATCCCTAATCTAAAATTAGGTATCCTAATTAATAAGATTGAAAATGATGTTAAACTTCATCTAAAAATGTGGTCAACAAATGGACCCCCAATTTGTGTGTTAGACTAAGTAGAGTACATTGCATATATTTCCACTGACTGAACTAATCAACAAATTCTATAAGGATTACAAGCATAAGCTTAAAGGAATTTTAATTTGGTTTTGAAGTTTGGAATTTGAATTTTAGTTTTTATTTAAAATTTTGATCTCAATTTGATTTTGAAAGATAGGCATAAACACGTCTAAATTTATTTTAATTTGGAATAATTTATTGTTAGAGACTTAGATTCTCTAATTTCTAAGAAGAATAGATATGTTTTTAGAAAAAAAATGCAATGAATAATCTAATCTTAGCAAAACCATGGTAGTCAGATAAAATGTCTTTGAAGGAGCTTATTTTCACTCTGAATATAATAGATTTTCAATGGTTAACTATAAAAGAAGGCACTAGGACTCATCCTTTTCTAAGTGAAACTAGCTAATAGGTAGATTAAATGACTAGCAAATTTTAAAGAAAGGATCTACAAATAGATCCTAAAATTTCTTTTCCCTAGAAAAGATGCCACTATGGATACTTAGTCACATCTAATGGTAATAGTTGGAGAGTATGCCAACATGGGTACTTACACCTATCCAAATTATATGAATTTTAACCAAAGAAAGATACCACTTAGATATTTACTCTTATCTTGGTTAACTATTAGGAAGGGGTCTTTAAGGACTTGATTCCAACCAAAATAGTTGATCTTGAAGAAAAGGAGTCTTCAATGACAATTCTTTAACCTCAAGAGTTTTACAAATAGGTAGGGGTTGTGGGAAAAATTTATGTCACCACATCGAGTTTTAGAATTTCTTATTTAGATGATCAAATACATCATTAAAGAATGAGCATATTATCTTAGAAGATAAACATGTTATATTATAATGGAATCAATCATTTAATAAAAAAATCCTAAGGCTAATAGGTACTTCATGTACCATAGAGTTTTCCTATGAACTACATAGAAAGTAGAAGAGTTTATTTTAAAATTAGGTTCATGGTTCCTTGTAAGGGTAATCCCCTATAGTTAATTACATCTCTGGAAAAAGGGTCATTTCCTAAGAATACTCTCAATTAAAGAAATAACTTATTATTTCTATGGAGTTCTAAGCTGGTTTTCAAAGGAATGATATTTTAGAATTACAATTAGGAATGATCCAAAGTGGAAAGAGTTCTTTTAGAAGGCCAAGTAGGATGAAGTAGGAAATGTCTATTAATACTGGGATGCCCAATAGTTATTTCAACTATCTTATCATTGGGTTTTAAATTTAGGAATTTAATTTAGATTTTGAGTTGACATTTTTTTAGAAAACTAGGGCTTAGATTCTAACAACATAAGACTGCAGAAATGCCTAAGATTAAAAATTTAATCTAAAGAGGATGCTTCAGAACCTAAGTTTATAAGTGCTTCTAACACAAGTCAAATGCTCGACCTAATTTCATTTTTGAGAATTATCAATCATTCCTATCACTTGAGGGAACAAACCTATACCTGACTCTTCTGGACTTATAATTCTCTTTGAAGGGCTACCAGCTAACACCACCTAAGCGCATTTTAAATTCATGAAGTCAAGTCTCATATATGCAAGATGGATTGGTTGTTGTCTTTTTAAGAAAGAATCTAAGAGCCTAGACTCACTCCCTATGATCATGTAGGGTATGCAATGCATCTAATTAATGCACATTTTTTAAAAATTTATAAGTTTTAGCACATGATTCATTTAAGGTTTTAGGTATGCCTTTTTATGCTTAAATGTCATGCAATTAGAATTAGTTATGAGCTCAATTAATAAGAGAAAGGCAGACTTCCCCAAGAAGGTGGTCATCATCACAGGTTAGTTGACCATTATGTGCAATGGGTGAAGTGCACAATTCAAGAATTAAGAGCAATATGATTGAATGATTTTTGAGATCTAATTATTTCTAATTGATTTAAGTTTTTTCTAGGGCTTTAATTTATGTGAGATTTCAAATTTTATTATTTTTTTATTTTTGAGTTGATCAGATTTTAGGTAGGTATAAAAGTTAATTTTTTTTATGAGCCTATGTCTAGACATTCATCATAAAAAGTACATCACAGAAAGAAACCTAAAAAAGTAGATTGATTCTATTATGCACCCAAAATTAATCAAGCCAACTTAAGTTAAAGAAAGGCTGATGTGGTTGGGTACCACTGTAGATCCCAAAAGAAAGAGCAAACAGGCAGCCGAGCTCTACCCTTATACAACCTTGCCTAGAACTATAATTTTAGATCTATGTGTCTTCTTTCCAAGATTGTCTCCTTCTTTAAAGACCTCCACTGGGTTTCATAGGGGACCATCGCACCCATCTTCTAGTAGGGTCAACTCTGCTAATCCTAGACCCCATAGATCATAACCTAATTCTAAGTTCAAATTTACATTTTAAATTTAAAAATAAATCCTAAGCCCCACAAAATAGATGTCAGGAAAATACAAATAATGCATAGAAGTTATATCTTACAAACATATGGGCTTAACATTAGTGTCTTGCCAAGCCCACTAGTCCTATTGGGCTATGCTAAGGGGCTATTCATCACCTGCAAGCAAACAATAATTTTATAGATTTATTTATGATGATAGCCCCTTTTAGCATAACCAATTGTAGAAGATAATGTTAATTCTAAAAATAACACCCCGCCATCTAGACTAATGACAATCAATCTTAGCCATCCAATCTAAAACAGTACACCATAAATAATAAAAAGCAATTCCACATCACAATATCACAAAATATTATAGAAAATCATAGAATGACCCAACTTAAGTCTAGGGTCCATGACCTAATCATCTAGTGTGTGAAGAATAGGAGTTTGTGTGGCAAGGCCTTTTCTAGGCTTTCTTTTTAATTCAAGTTTCAATTTAAATTTTAAAGTTTGTTTATTTTTACCTTTGGGTGATTTCAATTCAAATGATTTAATGATTTGCAATTTTATTTCCATTTTAGGTATATTTTATGTTAAAGTGAGATTAGGTTTTCAAGAATGAAGAATACAATAGGTTTCATTTTCAGTGAAACACATTCTATTCAATATCTTAAGTCCTAATAGGATAAAGCCTTTAGCCTAAAGATTTATCTAAGATCCTTAAGTATTTTAATTAGTCCTTTTAGGTTCATTTAGATGATTTAATTTGAAATAAGTTTGTGATTCTCATTCTTCTTAAAATTTGATTCTTCTTTTAGTTTCTTTTTTTATTTTATTTATTTTCATTATTTTTGTATTATATTTTCACTCTTTCATTTTGTTCATTATTTTTGTTATGTTTAATGTAGGGTAGATCTTTATGTTTAATTTCATTTAACTTAATGTTTCATTAAGTTATATTCTTATGTTTCATTTAAGTAATAATCATTTTTATTTGTTCATTTAATTTGGAATGATTTTGTTTAGTTATTACATTAGGTGTATGTAACTTATTCATTCATTCAAGTTAATTTCTTTTATTCATCTTTACTGATCTTTATTAACTTAAGTAGCTTTATATTCAATTTTAAGTTTCAATTTATTATGTTTCAATTTTATAACCCATTTGTACCATTTTTATTATCTTGAATTGATTATTCATTGGTTATAACCCATTTCCATCATTGATTCCTTCTTATTTCAATTTATTCATTTTAGGAAATTTTCTAATGTTTATTAATGAATTTAAATTAAGATTACTCATTCCAAATTATGATTTCATACATTATGGAATAGTTCAATTCATTTTTATTAGTTTAAAGAGAGTGATGATTATGTTATTTGAAAAGTTCTTTTTATCACTTAGCATAATGTAATTTTCATAATTCATTATTACCTAAGGAGTTTAAAAAAGGGTTATTTTCATGTGCATTAAACTTACCCTGTGTTACTTTAGATCTTTATGTCATTTCAAGTTCACTTCAACTTACCCTAAAGTTCAATTATACTTAATCATTCATACTTGCATTTGTGCCACTTTATTCCTTAATCTAAATGGCCCTAATGTACTCATATGTTGATGGGCTTTATAAAGTTTATAGATTAATGAACTTTATATGTCAGTTTATTAATATTTTATCATGATTTAATTGGTTATTAGTCTTTAGAATGTGATTAAATTCCACATTTTACTTTTCCATAATGCTTAACTGAAGATTAATTAGGTCCTTTGCTTTTAGTCTGCTTAAGTATTTTTATTTAAGTGTTTTGATATCAATTATGATGTTTTGAGTTTACATTTGGGTTTTGTAATTTTTGTGATTTTTTTATTTATTATTTCCTTTAAATTGACCTAGGGAATTGGAAATTCAAGTATTCCCAATCTAGTTGTCAATTGGGTATAAAATTTTTATGGCAAGTGGGGTTCCTTGCCAATTTGATGTCCCTAAAATTTCACCTTAATTAGATGTATAGTTTGGGATCAATTAAGGTTTTAATTATTTTATTAAAATCTAAATTAAGCCTAATTTAGTAAAGATCATTTAGGGTTTTATTTTTCATTAACTCCCCTCTAGAAGATGCATCCAAAGAGGGTTTATTCATAATTCTTTGGATTTTGGTTGATTTATTATGTTTTACTTAAGTTCAACTTGATTAATTGAATTAATTAATAAATTACTGGCCAAATTAAGTGGTTTTGTGATTCATTAAATTTAAATGGGTTTCAATGATTTATTCATGTTTATTAGGATGGATTATAAGGTTTTGAGTTGATTTGATCATTTTTCATAATTTATTTCATTTAAAATTAATTTATTTAATAAAAATTAGGGCTTAGAGTTTGAAATTTTAAATATTAAGATTTATTATTAAATAAATTATTAAAAATTCATCTAATGTCTATCTTAACATCAATCGTAACTCCCCAAAGTTTCCAATCATTTTAATCAATGGTTTGGGATTAATTTAAGTTTAAATTTTTTTTTAAACTCAAATTAAAGCTAAATACCCTCCACATATATTGGGGATTTTAATTTTAACGAAATCCTCTCATTAAGAGGAATCCATAGAGCCCAAGTTTGTAATTTTTGAATTCATATTTAATTTCCCATGATATTTTGAATTTTTTTTGGAAATTCTCCTTAATTTTTTCTATTCAAAAAACTTTCCAGTTTAAATGCATCAGATCCATGTGGATATGATGTGGCACTGCTTTCCATGAAATTTTGCATCATTTTTCCATGCAGGATCCATGTGGATCTCGTGTTAAAATGGTAGTGCACGTAGATTAATTTTGTTCCATCTGATCGAAGATCGAATGGCTCAGACCGATCTGTGGTTTTCTTTAAAGGTTGTAATCAAATGATATGACTATTTTTTGTTGTATGTTTCTAATGGCAAAGATTTCATCTCCTATAGCGATGGTGGAAGCCAAGAGCCATCCACCATTTTGAGATGATTTTCGGCAATCTAACGGTTGAATTCTAAAACCATCAATCAATGAAATCAAGAAGATTTATACTATTTAATCTCACTTAAGATCAATTTTACATCAAGAAAGACCAAAACTGAAAGCTACATATGTGGCGTTGATAACATACCTCAATTATGACAGTCTCAGATGGTGGGATCTACTCGAACACCTTCAAAATGTTGTGATGAAGCCATGGGAGGAAGGAATTGTATTGCCTCCTCATGGATTGGCCCTTAGACCAAGTCATAGACAGTTTCTAATGATGTTGGTCATTTTCTGGCTTCCTAGTGGCGAGGGGATCATGGAAAGGTTGTGATCGTCTTTACTTTAGGTGGGGAAGGTAAAGGAATGACCAATTTTTCTTGAGATTGTGTCTATTCAATTTTTTCATTAGAAGTTGAGCCTCTTATGCCTTCTTTCTCTTCCTTTGGTTAGTCATAATTAACTGAGTCCTTGGAGGCTAGCTTAAGGTTCCTTAGCTATTTAGCAGTTGTCCAAAGCTTTAAGAAGGTGGAATGCTAAAGGGATGACGGATTGGACAAATTGGATTTAGCTTCATGCAATCCCTCTTAGCCATGGTATATTCCATCATTTTGTCTTGACTTAGACTTGATTATTTTTCTTAATATTAGCTGGCAATCTTTCTTAACCCATGTTAGGATGAATTTAGATAAGTTTGCATAGGTTTAGTTTCAATCTGAATCCAATTGGTGATTAATCTAAGCATTAGATTTAATTTAGATTTAAAATGCTTTAATCACTATTAACTAGTTTTAGATTTTTTTTAAGTCATCCTTATTTGTCCATTGGATGATTAAGAATTGAATTAACCCATGCCACATGAGGGTTTAGTCCAATTCTAAGTTAACTTAACCCATTTTGCCTTAAATGGATTATGTTGGATTTGGTTGAGTCAAATGGCCAATTTTAAATCAATTAAATTATTTTCACACTCCAATTATGTTTAATCATGTGAGTGAGATGATTTAGAGTGATTAATTTCATTTAATTTCAACTTAATTTTAATTTTGACCCATTTGACCCAAAGTGGGCTTAATAAGTTTGGGTTCATTTGGGTCAAATGACTAAACTGGCCTAATTGGACCTAATTATGGGCTGGTTTATGTTCAATAAACATTTTCAAATAATTTTGGACAATTAATTTTGGTTGTTTTCAATTTTATTGGGGTTTGAACCTAATAAGAACCATTTAAGTCAAATGACCTAATTAGCCTAATTAAGGCCACATTGGACTTGCATTCTTTCAGATTCATGTTTAAATATTTTCATATCATCATCCAAACCATTTGGAATAATTTTATTTGGTAAAATTTTGGTGAGTTGACCTTTGACTTGGTGGAACCAACATAAGTCAAACCTATGTTTGAAATGCTGATCATTTTGACCTTAATTTAGGTTTTATTTTATTTTATTTTATTTTAATAGATTTTGCTTTAGTTTATTTAGATTTATTTTGATTTGATTTTAATTCTTTAAGTTTAGGTGAATTTCTAGCTTAATTAGGATATGTGATTTCTTAAATTAACTTAACTTAAACTTAATTGGATTTAGGTTTTAATTGTTGTCTTTCATTAGGAAATTCACTTTTGTTTAAAGTTTGGGTTGAGTTCAACTAAACCCATTAGGTTGTATTAAACCCAAGAAGGAATGCATTAGGCTACCAAGTATAGTTACCTATGTGCCGAATTAGGAGATTCCTTATCTAGGATTAGGTATCCTAATTACTAGTTTTGAAGAAATGTTAATCTTATCTAAAAATGAGGTCAACAGGGGTATTAGTGACTTAAGTTCAATCTTGAGCAGTCTATAGAATGGGGACTTTAATGAATTATTTCTACTCTTTAGTTTTCTCTTTTTTTTTAAGCTTGAAAAGGGTCTTCAATGACTTAAATCCAAATTTAGTAAAATTCAGCTTAATAGGAAGGAGCCTTCAATGGCTTTCCAACCTAAATAGCTTGAAAAGAAAAGGGGTCATATGACTTAATTCTATCCTTTTTTTTAAAAGGATTCCTACTAAAGGACTTACTCATATCTGATTAGCTATTAAGAAGGGGCCTTCAATGGCTTGATTCCTTCTTGAATAGCTATAATGAGAAAAAGATGTCTTAATGACTTAATCCTAATATCAAATTTTTTACCAATAAGAAAGCGGTCATGATGACTTAATCCTAACCATGTAGTCTATTTAATAAGAAGGGGTCTTCAATGACTTAATCATTTCCTTGTCTTTGAAAAAATGTTCTTACTTAAGGAATTACTTTTATTTGGTTAGCTATTAAGATGGGGCTTTCATAGGCTAATTATAACTTAAATACCAAAAGGGAGGAAATGGGTCTTAATGACTTAATCATGTCCTGTGAATAGTAGGAATAGTGCTACGAAGGGCTTGTGCTAAGCCTATGGAATTCAAAGGAAGAGAGCCACAAATGGGCTTACTCTCATCTTATATGAATGCAAAAATTGTGTTCAAAAGAATTTCAAAAATTTTGTACAAGTTTAATAGACATTATACAAAATTCATTGAAAAAATGCAAATTTAAAAGAAATAATATTTGACTCTGAATAGGTTGCAAATACAAAGATACTTTTGTTTATCATCATCTTTAAACTAAAGTACATTTATGCATTATATTTCTTTAAGTAATGTCCATTAATAAGCGGCATTGGGCATTCACCATTACAAGTTATCAACTGATAGGAACCTCCTTCATAGGCTTTCTCCACAACAAATGGTCCTTCTCATGTTGGCTCAAATTTACTACTTATCATGCGATGAGCTGAAATTGCCTTCTAAGAACCAAGACCAAGCCTTCTACATGAAAGTTTTAGGATGGACTAATTTATTATAAGCTTGAACCATACATGGTTGGTAAAGTTCAAGGTCTGGTTAAGCTTTTAGACATTTTCCTTCAAGACTTTCAAGTTCTTCTAGTCAAGGTTTCAGATTCTGATCTACTATGATATCATTATTAACTTCTATATTTAAAGAAGGTAGTTGTACTTCCAACGAAAGAATAACTTTAGTTCTATAAACTAAAGCATATGTTGTACATTAAGTTGGTGTTCTATATATGGTTGGATGGGTCCATAAGGCTTCAATCAATTTTTCAAGCCTCTAGCATTTATTTTTATCAAGTACTTTTTTTAGAATTTATACCAAGGTTTTGTTGAATGGTTCGACTAATCCATTTGCCCAAGGGTAATAGATGGTCAAATATCTCCAATCAATTTTATGGCTAGCCACAAAGCGATTTAATTTAGTTTATCTTAAAAGACAGACCATTATAGGATATAATTCAACAAGGAATACCAAAATGATATATGATATTTTTTGAAAGAATCTAAGCATACAGTATACTTTCACTTCTTTTAGTGGAACTGCCTCAACCCTCTTAGAAAACTAATCAGTGCGGCTAAGATAAAATGATGCCTTTTTTATGAAAGAGGGCTAATAGGCCCTATTATGTAAGTACACAAACTCTCAAAGGGCCAAGAGGAAATCGTCAGAGGTAGTATATTAGGTGGTTGATATAATATTTCTCCATGTACTTGGCATTGATGACAATGACATGTAGTTTTCATGCACTCATTTAGCATCAAAGGCCAATAGTATCCAAGTCTTTTAATTTTTAATTTCATCTTACGTCCAAATTGAGGAGCGCCACACAATCCGAAGTGTACCTCAATCACAATCTTAAAAGCTTCTTATTTATTTAAACAACTTAGCCACATTTAATCAAATGACCTGTGGTATAACACATTATTAATTAATGTATAAGACAAGGCACATTTGTTAATTTGATTTGCTAGTGATTTTTCTTCAATGAGCCTGCCCTCACTTAGATAATTAATGAACAGTTGTCTCCAATCATATTCTTTTTGAACTTCTATAAGGGTGGCTACTCTTTACATTTCTATTTTACTATTCATATAATATAAATGTATAATAGAAAGAATTTATTGATTTTTAACTACTATAGATATAGATTCTTTTTTTGGATATATGATTTTTTTGGCAAGTTTAGTCAAAGCATCTACTATAGAATTATCTTTGTGTGATATTCTATATAGAGTCACAAAAGGAATCTTTTCAAGCAATTTCATCATATACTAATAATAATTGAACAGCTTTGGGAGGAAAACCTTATAGATTCCTCTCACTTAATTAAAAACTAGTTGAGAATCCCTAAAGATTTTAATATTTTAAATATCCATAAGGATTGCTAACCCTAGCATAGTTATAAGAGATTCATATTCGGCTTCATCATTCATACAAGGCTTAGATAAATGATAAGAATACCACATCATTCCTTTATCTAGAATTATAAAAATTAGTCCAATCCCTGCCTTCCTTTGGAATCAAGAATTTAATTCTTTACTTTTCTTTCATGATGTTACATCATCAAAGTATAACTCCTAGGTAACATTAGGTTCATCCTCTAAATTCATGATCTGTATATCTAGAAGATCATTATTTAAAGTAGAACCTTTGGCTAGAGGATGTGATGCTAAGAAGTCATCTACAACTTGACCCTTTATAGCACATAGAGGAATAAATATGATCTCAAATTATAATAAAATTATAGACCAATATGCTAGACATTTAGACAATGTCGAGCTGATTATAAAATATTACAAAAAATTCACTCTTGAAATCAAATTCATTTTATGTAAAAGCATGTAATGCCTTAGTTTCTGAGTGGGGAAAACCAAAGTTAAATAGTACTTTTTGATAGGCGGATAATTCATCTCTGTTGGAATGAGTCTATGGGTTAGATAATAAAGGGCATTTTCTTTCTCTTCTTCATTAACTTGGGCTAATAGTGCTCCAAGCGATTTATCAAAAGGCGTAGTGTACAAACTTAATGACTTTCTTAGATTTGGAGTAGCCAAGATAGAAGGATTCATCAAATACTATTTTAAACTTCCAAATGCACTTTAGGATTTTTCAGCCCAAAAAATTTGGAATCCTTCTTTGTCAATGCCACAAACGGTCTACATCGTCCAGATAGATTTGATATAAATCTTCTTAAATATGTTAATCTTCCTTAAAATGATCCTAATTATGTATAACTTCTAGGTGGCGGCATTTTCATGATAACTTTTATCTTTTCTATATCAATTTCAATTCTACGATGCCTCACTACAAATCCCAAAATCTTTTTTGAAGTTACTCCATAAGCACATTTCAAGCAATTCATTTTTAAGTTATAATAGTACAATTGTTTGAAAACAATCTATAAATCATATAAATTATTTTTTCCTTACTTTTAATGACTAGATCTTCAATATAACATTCAACTTGATTATGAATGAAGTCATTGTTTATTTTTGTCATTGCTCTTTGATAAGCAGCCTAAACATTTTTGAGACCAAATGGCATGACTATGTAGCAGAATATCCCTATTAGAGTTTTGAAAGTCTTATTCTTTTCATCATATGGGGCCATCTTTATTTGGTTATACTCAAATGATCCATGCATGAATGAAAAGATTTCATACAATGAGACTATATCAACCATAAGTTCTAGAATAGGTAACGAGAACTCATCTTTGGGACAAGCCTTATTCAAGTCTCTAAAATTTATGCAAATTTGTATTTGGCCATTATTTTCTATACTGGGATGATACATGCTAAGAAAGAGGGGTATTGTTCTTCTCATATAAAACTAGCCTCAATTAATTTTTTAACTTCAATAATCATTTGTTGCTCTATCTCTAAACACATGCATCTAGGAGCTTACTTTATTAGAGCTGCATAAAGTTTAATCTATAGTTCATGAACTACAACATCTAAAGATAAATCCTAGAATTTCATCATAATTTCATGCAAAGCAATCTTTATATTCAAAAAGTAAGTGAACTACTAAAAGTTGGCTTTGGGTCTTCTTGAGTTCCTAGGTTTATTTCTTTTAATTCATCAATGGTATATTTCATTTCTTCTTCAAATTTTGGAGGTGCATTTTGAATTAGGCAATCATTTGGATTATCTGGAGTTTTAAAATAGAATCCCTTTAAAGGGTGAGATACATTTCCAAAGAGTTGATCATATTCCATTTGATTTCTTATAATTAAGCAATGTTCATCATTATCCAAAAGTCCAATGGTACCAAACCCAACGCCAACTTTATATTTCAAAATATCATTTTTAGTATTCCATAAGCTTTTTATCCGTTGAGCTGTATCTTTGGGTCAAACATTAGGAATAGAGCCATATTTTATAGCATTTTTAACACAGTTAGGATACCAGTCGAATGGGGGCTCTATAATTTCATTAGAAAATGGATCTTCAAGCTTTACATCTCCTTCTAAGCTTGAGGATCTCAGTACAAAAAAAAAACTTTGACTTCAAACTGTGAGATTTTATTTTGAGAAAAAGGAGTTAAGTCAAAGTGTCCATATACCTTTTTAATTTTTCATAGGTAGATAGCTCAGCTTCATTCTTTAATGCTTGTATTTGTTCTTCATCGCTATCTGACCCTAATGAAATCTCAAACTTTATCAAGGCTTCATTTTGATTGGAATCTTCATCAAAGCTAGATTCCAAGTCAATTTTTATTATTGGAGGTTCTTTTTCTTTCTCCTTTTCCTCTTCTTTTTCTTTTCCCTCTGTTGACCTCATTTTTGGATGAGGTTAACATTACTTCTAAAACTAGTAATTAGATATCTAAATCTAGATTAGGAATCTCCTAATTAAATTCTTAGAACACTTCATTTAGTGACCTAACCTTTCTAGGATCTAATCTAACTTAACAAGATTGGATAGACCTAGACTAAATTCAAATCCAAGCCTAAGAAAATTGAAATCTAATGACACTTGAATTTAAATTAAAGTGAATAGGGTAATTAATCTAATTATCCATTTAACCCTTAAAGTCATTTAAACTTCAAGAAATCCAAACTAAACCAAAATAAATGAAAATCAAAATCAAATAAAACCATGAAATCAAATTAAAAGCATGAATAAATCTAAATCCAAACCAAGGTCCAAAAGTGGTCAACCCATTTAACATAGGTTTAACCACCAAAATTTGAACAAACAAAATCATGCCAAAAGATCTAAATGATAATATATTCATGTTTAAACATGAATTTAAGAAAATTTAAATCCAATAAGGCCTTAATTAGGCTAAATAGGTCATTTGACCTGAATGGGCCTAAATGGATCATATTGGATTCAAATCAAAATTAACCCAAATTAATTGTATAAAATCACTTCGGTAACAAACACAAATTAACTAATCATTAGACTCAATTTGCCCAATATGGCCATTTGACTTAAATAAATGTAAACCTAACCCATTAAGCTTAAATGGGCCAAATTAGGTTTTAAAACATATGCAAATGGAATTAATTAATCTAACGCATCCTAAATTACTTGGATTAACATAATTAAAAATTAAATACATTTTAATTGAGCTAAATATAGTATTTGACTAACTCAAGTCAACCTAACCCACTTAAACCATAATAGGTTTAATATGAAATAAATCCATGGATAATTGCAAATTACATGAAATACATTAATTGAAAACATTATAAAGGATCAAATTAATGTAATTGAAGCAATAATCTAGTGCTAATCCATCAAATGAAATCATCTAGGTTAACTTACATTAAAATTCCTTAAATTGCATAATTGAACCCAAATTTAAACCCAACCTCTTGAAATGCATCTAAACCCATCCTAAAATAAATTTAGGATGATTGATAGCCAAAACCAAGTGGATTAATCAAGCCTAAATGCATCCAAAGTAACGAAATATACCATGGTAAAGAGAGGTCGCATGGAGAGAAAGTCAGCTTTCTCAATCCACTCCACCTCTTTATCATTCTATCGCAACACCTTTGAACAGGTGTTAAACAACTAATCATCCTTGGAACTAGCTTCCAAGGATAGTAATCAACCTAGCTGACCAAGAAGGATGAGAAATCCATAAGAAACTATCATCCTCTAATGACAAGAAAAGGAAGAGACTTCCTCGGGAAAAATTGAGCATTCCACCACATTCCTTGAGTGAATCTAATTTGACCATTGATCCACTCACCACTGGGAAATTGGAGAACAATCAGGCTCACTAGAATCCATCTGTGGGTTGGTTCAGAGGTCAACCCATGAGGAGGCAACCCTATTGCTTCATCCCACAGCTTCATCACACCATTTTGAAGCTATTGAAGTCAACCCCGCTGCAGGAGATTGTTGGAAGTGAGATACACCATTAAAGCCACCCCTCAAGCTTTCAATTTTGGTCCTTTGAAGTGAATTTGATTTCAAGGGAGATCAAACCATATAGATCCCTTTGTTTTAGTTCATTTATCATTTTGGAAGTGAAATCGAGCAGTTTCAAAGGTTGGATAGCCAAAAATTGCAATGATTCAATGAACAGCCCTCGGCTCTCGTCATCGTCAAAGTAGGTGGAATCTCCACTCTCAATTCCTTTTATTAGGAATGGATGGTCAATATTTAGTTGGATCATATGATTTAATCCCATAAGAAAACATAGGAGATATCTTGACAGTTCGATCGAAGATCAGATGGTCGGGACCAATCCCGTGTGCACCGCCATTTTAACGTGGGATCCATGTGGATCCCACATAGATGAATGACATGATACCACGTCATATCCACATGGATCCAATGTAGTTAAACATGAAAATCAGATTATTTTTTTTTTTTTGTAGAAAAATTAGAAAAACTTCAAAAAAATCATAATAAAAAAATATTAAGCCAAAAAACCCAAGTAAAAGATCTATGGATTCATCTCAGTAAGAGGAATCCATTAAAATTTAAATCCCAAATTAATTTTGGGTATTTTTTTATTAATTTGGATTTAAATAAAAAAATTTTAAACTTAAATTAATCCCAAACCATTGATCAAATTTATTTGAAACTTTGGAAAATTTAAATTAGTGTTAAGATTCATGTTAGGCTAATTTTTCATAATTTATTGAATAATAAATCTAAATATATTAATTTTCAGTTCTAAACCTTAACTTTAATAAAAATAAATTAAGAAAACATGGAAATAATCTAAAACATCCTAACATACCCTAATGATCTTAAATATATCATCGAAACCCACTGAAACCTAATTAATTATAAAATTACCTAATTTGACATCTAATTGAATTAATTAATTCAATTAATTAACTTGAACTTAAATAAATCATAATAAATCAACCAAAAATCCAAAAATTATAAATAAACCCTCATTGGATGCATTATCTAGAGGGGAATATAGAAAAAATAAAACCTCTAAATAATCCTCATTAAATTAGGATTAATTTATGTTTTAATAAAGTAATTAAAACTTTAATTAATTCTAAATTGCACATTTGATTAAGATGAAATTTTAGAGATTTTAAATTGGCAAGGAACCCCACTTGCTATAAAATTTTCAAAACCAATTGACATTTAGATTAGGAATTATTGAATTTCCAAGTCTCTAGGTTAATTTAAAAAATAATAATTAATAAATAAATCACAAATATTATAAAATCCATAATATAAACTTAAAACATCATAATTAACTTCGGAACACTTAAAGAAAATTTTCCAAGCAATCTAAAAGTAAAGGAACTTAGTTAAACATAAGTTAAGGATGAAGAATAATTGAAAATATGGAATTTAATTACACTCCAAAATTAATAATCAATTAAACCATGATAAACCCACTAAAAAATAAAATATGCACTTCATTAACCTCTAAACTTTATAATATATCAGCATATGAATACATTTATGCCATCTAGATTAATAAATAAAGTGGCTATAAATGTGAATGTGAATAAACTTAATAAGATTAAGTTTGATTGGATTTAAAATGACATAAGAGTTAAAGTAACCTAGGGTAAGTTTGCACGCATAAAAAATAACCCTTCCTTAAATTTCTTAAATATAAAAATATTTTTTTAAATAACATAATTATTATTCCCTTTAACTTAATTCAAATGAATGGAACTATTCCATAATATATGAGATCATAACTTGGAATCAACTATCTCAATCTAAGTTCATTAATAAGCATTAAAAAATTAATGAAATAAATAAATTGAAAAAGAAAGATAAAAAAAATAATAAAATTTGAATAATCAATTTAAGATGATACAAATTATACAAATGGGTTATAAAATTGAAACATAACAAATTAAATAATATTAAACTTAAGATTGAATGTAAGTTTACTTAAGTTAATAAATATCAACAAAATGAATAAATGAAATTAACTTGGAAAATAAACATGATAAATACATCCAAATGTAATAACTAAACCAAATCATCCTAAAATTAAATGAACAAAAATAAACAAAAAAATGAATATAACTTAATGAAACATAAAGATGAAAGATAAAACATAAGGTTAAAAAAATCAAACACAAAGGTTTAACCTAATTTAAAACATAACAATACAAATGAACAAAAAGGAAAAGAGTGAAACACATTAACTTAAACATGTTTGGTTGACATAATGAACACACATTAAATAAAACTAAATAGCAAATATGAATATTAACAAAAGGAATAATAATAAATCAAATAAAAATAAATTAAGAGAAGAATCATATTTTAAAATAATTAAAATTACAAATTTAATTCAAATCGAGTCATCTAAATGAATCTAAAGGGAATTAATTAAGATACTTAGGATCTTAATTATACCTTTAAAATAAATCTTCATCTTAGGATAAAGGTTTCATTCTATGAGGATTTAGGATGTTGAATAGAATGGGTTCCACCCAAAATGGAACTTATTGTATTCTTCATTCTTGAAAACTTAATCCCATCTTAACATTAAATACACATAAAATGAAAATGAAATTGCAAATCATTAAATTATTTAAATTAAAACCATCCCTGGTAAATTAAACCAATTTTAAAATTAGAAGAAGTTAAAAAAACTTAAACAAAAATGTTCATAATCAGCATCATATGGTATATAGTCTAAACACCTAAGGTCACAGGACTACTAGTCTGAAGGAGGTCTTGATACCTCAAATCTTTGGTATAACAATGACACGTACCTATGAAGCAATATTATGAAAATCAAAAACTTTAAAAAAATCAAATTAAATCAAATAAATCTAAAAACCTAAATTGAAACTTCAAACTAAAAAGGACTAGCAATATCTTGCCATATAAACCACCATTCATCACACACTAGACCATTAGGTCATGGACCCAAGACTTAGGTTATTTCATGATATTGTGTGATATTCTATATTGTGATGTAATGAATTTTTCTTATTTTATGGTGTACTACTTTATACTACATGTTTATGATTATTTATCATTACACTGGATAGTAAGACGTTCTATTTAGAACTAATGTTGTCTTTATCATGGGGCTGTGTGCTAAAAGGACAGCAATAAAATAAATTAGAAGATTGCTAATTACTTGCATGTGTTGAATAGTCCCTTAGCATAGCCCACTAGGACAAGTGGGCTTGGTAAGCACCTAATGCTAAGCTCGTATGTTTATAAAATATAACTATTATGTGCTGTTTGTATTTTCTTGACATCTATTTTATAGGGCTTGGGATATATTTTTGAATTTGAAATATATATTTGAGCTTAGAATTAGCTTAGAATCTATGGGGTCTACGATTAGTATGAGTTGACCCTACTAGTAGATGGGTACAGAGGTCCCCTCTTAAGCCCAATAAAGGGCCCTAAAAAGGAGATGATTTTGGAAAGAAGACCCATAAATCTAAACTTTAGTTCTAGGCTAGGTTGTATAAGGGCAGAGCTTGACTACCTATTTTCTCTTTTTTCTAAGGTATATAGCGGTACACAGCCACATTGGAATTTCTTTAATTTAATATGGCTTGATTTACTTTGGGTGCACAATAGAATCAACCTACTTTTTTAGGTTTCTTTCTATACTATATTCTCTTTGATGGATGCCTAGATGATTAAGCAAAATTAAATTTTCTACCCATTCTAAATCTAAACAACTTAAAGAAAAATAAAGAAAGTCAACACTTCACATTAATCAAAGCCCTAAAAATAACTTAAAATTAACTAGAAATAATTAGCTTTTGTGAACCATGCTACCATATTATTCTAACTTTGTGAATTGGGCACTTCACCCATTGCACATAAGGGGCATCTGAATTTTGAAGATGACCATCTTCTTGGGGAAGTCTGCCTTCTCTTATTGATATGGCCCATGACCACTTCTAATTGCATGGAATTTAGGCATAAACTGCATTCCCTAAGAGCTTAAATGAATCATAAGTCAAAATATTTAAAAGCTAAAAAAATATTGCATTAGTTAGGATCATTTCATACCATACATGATCATAGGGATTAGAGAGTGAGTCTAAGTTCAGAGATTCTTTCCTAAAATGCAACAGCCCAAACATATTGCATTCGTGAGGCTTAGAATCATGGATTTCAAATTTGCTTAGGTGGTGTTAGCTAGCAGCCCTTCTAGGTGGGTTATAAGTCCAAAAGAGTCAGGGATAGGTTTGTTCCCTAAAGCGAGAGGAATGGCCCATAATTCCCAAAAGTGAAACTAGGTCGAGCCTCTGACTTATATTAGAAGCACTTATAGACTTAGATTCTAAAGCATCTTAAAGGAGTTAGTCTTTAACTCTAAGCATTTCTGCAGTCATGTGATGCTAGAATCTAAGTCCTAGATTTCTAATAAAATGTCAACTCAAAATTTTATTTAAATTCCAAAATGTAAAGCCCAATAGTAGGATAGTTAAAATTTCTACTAAACATCCCAATATGATCAGGCATTTCCTACTTAATCTCAATTGACTTAAAAAAAAATGTTTTTTTTGCTTTGTATTATTCCCAATTGAACTTCCAAACTATCATTTCCTTTGGAAACCAACTTAGAAATCCATAGAAATAATAACTTATTTTTTAAATTGAGAGTATTTCTTAGGAGATCCTTCATTACTAAGATGTAATTAACTATAGGAGCTTGCCCTTATAGGAAACTATGAATCTAGTTTAAAATAAATCCTATTTTACTTTCCATGTAGTTCAGGTGAAAACTCTCTCATATATTAAAAACCCATTAGCCTTAAAAGTCTTTTATTAAATGATCAAATCCATTATAAGATAGCATGTTTATTTTTTAGATAATATGTTTACTCCTTAATGAGTCATTTGATCATCCAAATAAAAAACTCCTAAAATCTATGTGGTGTCACAAATTTTTCCTACACCCTCCTTTACTTTTTCTTTCATCCTTTTCATTTGTCTAAATTTCTTCTTTTATTTTCTTGGTCATTTTAATAATGTTTGATTTCATAGAATCAAATACTTATTTTTTAGGCATATAATATGCAACATCTTCATAAATTTCAATTGCATGAATAGAGAATAGTTGTATATCACCTTTTTATGGTGTATTCTATTCCATCTATAGTGTGCTTACTAAACTGGTGGAGTGATGAAGATACCATTTTATACTCATGTATCTATGGCCTACTTAAGAGAGCAATAATGGATGTCTCTAAGTCAATAATATAGAATTTGTCTTCAGTCTTCAATCCTTATATTTCTAACAATAGAATGATTGAACCTAAAGCATTATTAGCCATTTCATTTAATAACATTTTATCTAAACTTAACCTTCGTGTATCAATTCTAAAAAATGACTAGGTCTTAAAGTTCATGATATTGGCTGATGTGTTAGGCAACCATAACTCTTGATAATCTGATGTTCTCCACCTTAATAGAGATGTAAAGTGGCTGATTATGATCAATGGATTTCAGGAGTAAATCTTTATCTAAGAAGGTAACCCCGAGGATCTCTTCAAAGTAGTAAGCCTTATCTGAGGAAGTTGCTAGTAGTTTAGCCAGTCAAATCTTTAGGTTGAATAATAGCTAGACGAATGATTCCCTCATTTCTTTAGATAAAATAAGGGCATCATAAATGTTGACTCTAGTATGAAGTTTCTTAAGATGGGCTAAAATGTTGTAGTCGACCTTGCAAATAGATGGCTTAACTACTGGATCTTTTTTTGTGGGGGTTTAGGACATTGATCAATAATCTATTTACCTTTTTTCTTTAAGAGGTGGTAAGACCTTCCCACTATGGAGATTAACTTCAATGATATCTCCTAATTTAGAAGTTGGGATCATGTCAACCTATCCCTCATCTTTGATGTCTTTTTCCAAACACTGGTCAGAATTTGAAAGTTTTACTTTTATATTCACAGGATTGCCTTTCAAATTAGCTAAAGAACTCTCACTCTCTTATCCTGATTCGCAAAGTACATCACATTCAGTATGAGAAGTATCTGTTTTATCTTTCTATTTTTCTTCATTCATGATATGACTATAGAAAAATAAAAATATAAGAAATGCCTTTAAAAACTTTTTAGCCATATTTTCAAAATGAGAACAAAAAGATATAAGAGTATAATGTTGACTATATACATTATGTATCTCACTATTTGATTTGATGATAATAAATCTTATGTAATAACAACTAATTATTTATTTGTAGGATAACTTATCCAAATTAATCATTATAAATGGTATAGTTAATTTAGATTTAAATTGATGATAAATATATTTTTGAAGCTAATAATTAGTTTAATTCAAGTGATGCACAAAATTCTTAAGACACAAATTCTTCAATCAAATTTGGAAAGATAAAGCTGTTGGAGTTAAACTAATTGGAACTTTTTTAGGACTTATAATAATAAGGAAAATAAGAGCTCATATAAAATAAAATTAATGATTTAAGCATATAAAAATAACTTATTTAAATTCCTTCATATTTTTCTACATATCAAAATGGCATTATTCCTTTATTTATCTATTTTGGATAACATGAACTAAGCGCATGAGTTTAAGTATCATTTATTATACTTTGATGTAAGATAAAGTTATTTCATATTTGATTAAATTATTTCCATACTTAATTACATTATTTATCCATTTATTTCTAGCATGAGAATAAAATTATTCTAGAATTATTCTAATTATCCTTTTCTATTTCCTATTCTTTTATTTTCTCTATCATACCATCATTACCATCCAAGTGGTGTTCTTGTCAAATTTTAAATTTATTTTTTATTGATAAATTATGTGAGAATTAATTTAATTTATTTTTATATTAATTCCCTCATCATTTAAATTTCAAAAATCCATTCATTTGAATATTTGAATTTAAATTATTTTGAATTTAATTTGAAGATTCATTGGCATATCATTGCAAAATTAATTTTAACCATCTATGAAATGATTTGGCCGACCCTAGAATGATTTATTTTAGTTAATTGGAGTTAATCGAATTATTTTAAGTTAATTTAAAATTGATTTCAAATAAGCCATGTATTTATTCACATTCCTAATTTGATTTTATCTTTTATAGAAATATTAATTCGGCTCCCTTTTATTTTATTTGGAGTAAATTGATTTGATTAAGTTAATTCAAATCTTTCCTAAGTTGATCTCCCATAATTGATTTATGATCAAATGCATTGAATGGAGAGTGAATCCATATTTGGAAGTTATGTGGTCGAAAATCCTTCAAGATTTTTCTTGATTCATTCTATTATTTTTATTTCTTGTAATTTGTCTTAATTCATTCAAGAAATCTTAGTTAATTTAATTTAAATTGAATGAATCCTTATTTGGAATCCTATTTGGAGGTTCCTACATGTGATTGAATCAAATTCAAAAATATTTTGAATTAATTCCTTGTTTGATCACTTGGCTTATTTTATTTGACTTATTTATGCTAAGTACATTTTTCTTTCCCTCTCATTAGCTTTGGCCGACCACTCCTTAATTAAAGTGAGTTATATTCAAATTATAGTCATGTGATTAATTATTTGGACATAATTTTCTTGCTAAAATAATGTTCTCTCTCTCTTATTCAAGCTTCATCAAAAATCCTTGGATTTATTCTCTTGAGTTTATTTAATTGGATTAATTAATTTTCTTCCCTCGTCTCTCTCTCTCTCTCTCTCTCTCTCTCTCTCCTCTTCTCTTGGCCAAAAATTATATTTTTATTTTAATTTATTTTGCATGTGCTTATTTATTTGAAATAAAATACTTTTCTTATTAATTTTTCCCTCTCATTATTTCCCTCCTCTTCTCCATGGGGTTGGCTAAAATTCTCTTTGTCCTAACTCCATTTAAAGAGATGATCTCATGACTTAATTCCTCTTGACTCTCTTCACAAGACATACTCTTTGCAATTTGATTTTGTGGACTCCTTTAGATTCTAAGTGCTAAAGCAATCAACTGCAATTTGATTTTTAGGACTCATTTAGATTCTAAGTGCTAAAGCTCTCAACCATCTTCCATTCCTATTATTCCCTCTTATCCAAAACCTTGTTTAAGGTTTTGATTGAAGTAAAGTGCAAATAGATTTCATTCTTGTTTACCTATTCTTTTGTCGAGCCTATTGCTTGAATAATCCTTGAATGTTTTGTGATTAAGTCCATCTCCTATTATTTCAACATCATCTACATTCAAGAGGAGATCATATTCATAAGTTTCAACCTCTTTCAAGCCTTGGAAAGTTCACATCAAGTCAATTGATTTCATTGCTTACATACAAAGGCTTGAGTAAGAGTATTTATTTAGTTTCAATCTTTTGAATCATTAGTTTTATTAGTTTATTTTGGATTAAAAAATTTATGTGCTTTAAGGTTAAAATTTTTCTATAATCTATTTTCATTCATCTTCAAGTTATTTAAAATATTTCTTTTTTTTATTCATTTGAAATAATCTCTTTTAAAATTCTCATAATTATTGTCTTTCATAAATTTCATATTTGGCATTCATGTTGTGTTAACTAAAAAGGATTTGCTTTAACAATGGTAAAGATTTTCTATAATCCTTTTAAATTCATCTTTCAAGAAACTTCCAAGTCATAGACTTCTTCACATACACATAAAGGACTTGAGTAAGAAAACTACTTTCATTTATTCTCTTAAATATTTATGTTCATTGGTTTGATCTAAATGAAAAGTTTTATGTGCTTCATTGTCAAAATATTCGCTTGATCTCTCTTCATTCTTCTTTCAAGATATTTGAAAGATTTTTTCTTTGGTTTGATTAAATTGATTTTATAAACAAGAAGTCAATATTAGATTGTTTGTTCGAAAGTATTTACTACATAACTTATTTGAATTACACTTTCATGCAAATGTTTTGAAGATCATCCATGTGATTTAATTTCATATAGCTTTTGAAGTTCTTTCATGTCAAGTCTTCATTTCTTATAAAGTATAATAATTTCTCTTAAGACTTGTTTACTTCAATTTTTTCATATAAAGTCTATATTATTACTTTAACTTTCATTAAATAAGAAATATATTGAATTTGAGCTCTCTTTACTATTTATCTTAATATTGGTACAAGAGGGTTGAGAGTGTAAAATATTTCTAAATTGAGAGTTAGATCTTTGAATCTCTTCTCTTCTTTCTTCTTATTATTTGTTGGGATTGTACTTGCTCATGTAGAAAAGTATAGTGTTGGGTTGTACCTGCCTGTGTAGGAAAGTATGATGTTGGATTGTACTTACCTGGTGTAGGGGAGTATGAGACATTGGTTGTAATCTCATTGTTAGTGAATTTCTAGTCAGGGTTAAAACGAAGTTTTAATTTGATAAACCTTTAAAATGAATAATTCACCTCCTTATTTGGTGCCATAGCCTCATAACACATAAGCCCTAATTTTTTCATCCTTATCATACAAAATTCTCTTTAGCTATAATAGATATTCCTCTCTCACCACTCTCTCTAGACATTTAAACATATCACATTATTGAATGGGATTAAGGAGGAACTAACTCTCTTGACATCAAAGAATCAATCTGGATCATCATCTTCCAGAAATTTTTAAAATTTTTCATCAAATATCTTTTATAAGAAAGGGATAAAGCAATATCCCATTCATTTGAAGGAGAAGAACTAGAAGAGGTGGAAGTTTACTTGTGATTACCTTAATTGACCCTTATCCTCAGTCCACGAGGTATTCCTTGGAAATTATCACCAAACCCTTCTTATAGTTTATTTCAAGCAAATCCTTGAGAGTGAAGCAATCTTTAATGGTATGACCTAGCATCTAATGATATGGGTAATAATTTGGGTCATTCACTTTGTCAACTTCTTTTGGTCTCGGATCAGGTAGCTTCAAATATGAATTTTTCTTTAAATTTTTAAAAATCATCTTCATTGCCTCTCCCTTGAAAGAATAAGTATGTTCATTCTTTCATTAAAAAGGCTAATGGCATCTTTCTTAGGTGGTGGTGATAACTACCACTATGCTAGCCTATTTGGTGATGGATGCCCTGCTTGGTCTTGAATTGGAACTTTTCCTCTATCCACTATAGAGACATTACATACCCTCTTTTCTACACTTTCCTAAGCTTTGTTGTTTCCATAGTAAACTAATCTCTATGGAATGTCATCTTAGGACCTTCTTCCTGTAAGCTAGAGGCTTTATTTAATAGTTTTTTAAAAATTATAATAGTAAAACCTTTCAATAAGAAGTCAATAGGGCCATGAATATTTCGAGTAGTATTTATACAGAATGATTCTCTCAAGATATAATTAATAAGATATTCACCTAGCTTTTGTTTTTCAACTACTAAGTCACCTACTATGGTGACATGGTGTTGTGTGTTAGTGAAATATTTTACAAACATATTTTCTAGTTTAGTTAAAGTATGCACTGAACCATTTGGTATCTCTACATACTAATTAAAGGCAACCCCAGTCAAACTACTGACAAACTATTTAAATAACAGGGCATCACTACCTCCAGCATTATAGCAACTTGCCCAAAAATGTGCCAAATGTTGTTAAATATTACCTGTCTCATCAAAAACTTCAAAAAAAAAAGAGGCACAAATCCCTTTGGATAAGGTACAAACTCATATTCCTCAAGGTAGGGTCTACCCTTTAGAATAAGAGTTATACCATAGAATTGAGCCAAAGTTTCTTTCACCTATTATTCTACTAAAGACTTTAAGTCAGTTTTGAGAGACATATCATCCATTATTTTAGGTTCTTAATGATACTCTCCTAAACCAAGCTTTGTCTCTTTTGTGGGATGGGACTCTTCTAATCTCTCTAAAGAATGTGGATTAGAAGAGGGGGGAACTAGAGTTTGGAGTAATTGCATATCATCTCCTCCATCTTCTTTTCCATCCTCAAAATTTGATCATCATTCTTCTATAGATAAAGGATTAACTGCTAAGTAAGATCAGGTATAGGATCCTTGTATATTTCTTCCTATTCTTTTTTAGATGCTATTGTATCAACCCTATAAACACATGCTATGGGTAGCCTAGGGTCATCATCCTACAAGTCATCCTGACCTAAATCATCAAAGTGATCATAGACCCTACTTATGTTTTTTCCTTCATCCTCTTTCCACTTCTTCTTCTATAAGATGAAGTGGAACACAATTACTATCAAGGATAGCTTTAGATTCTTTCTCTACATCCATGGGTTTCACATTAGATATCTCTCTCTCAAGATTCCCCTAGATGTTGAGAACTTCCTCTATAGCCAAAGTGGCTCCCAAAGCAAGGTGCCCCTTATCTATAATATCTTTATTATAAGGAGATAGATGATGTGACTCTATCTCTCTAGTAGAGGTATGAAATGAGGATGAAACTTCAGTTTGGGAACTAAACATGATGATGATGACCTTTCTTTGATGGGACAAGTGATAGATGGTAATTCTGACTATGATAATGGGTGAGTCCTTCTCCCAGAGGCTAATGGAACCTTCCTAACATAAATTTTTATAGTTTCTTTTATAGGGATAAACCTATCACTCTTCAAACTAGCTAATTCACCCCTATGCCATTTTAATCACCTCCCCAAGTGGTGATATTGATCTGGTATAACAGGCATGGGGTGATAAGATCTTCTTCTATTAAGGAAGACCATCTTTTCTTTTCCTTTACCTTAAATGGTCACTTCCTAAGACTTCTCTCTCTAGCTCCATAGAAACTTGTCCCTTCATAATCCTATGTAACTCTTCTTTATTGTAAGAAGGAGATCTAGGAATTCTATGAAGGATCTGGTGTAATCTAATATGAGCTTTCCTATTTACCATTCTAAGGCTTTATCTATTTTCATATGAAAAGTGGGGTGAGGTGGAGAACTCGTAATTCTAGATACATCCTCCACTCTTTAAGTTGTAGAAAGAGGGTGGAATCTGCTACCTTCTAGGTGTGGGGAAGTATCAGGAATGGTAAACCCCTACCTCACTTTAGCTTGTTCAATCTTTATCATTTCTATTTGTTTCCTCTCCCTAAGAGCTTGCCTTCTAAGCCTTCTACATATATTTTTCTTTTGACTTTTTAAACATTTGTGAAGGCTTAAAAGAGAAACTTATTTCAAAAGTACTAAGAAATAGGGAATCAAGTGTCTCTACAATAAGAAATCTCACTTTCTTCAATGTAGGGCCTATTTGAATCTCCCTAGAGGCCTCCATTGCCATCTCCCTACCTATGGTAGAGTATTATAAGGAACTCTAGAAAACTCTAAGATAGACTTCTTATCTTTAATAGTTAAATCACTGAAAGGAGCAAGAGTCACTCCATTATCAGTAATGTTTAAATCTTCAAAACTAGCTTCGAACTTGATAACAAAGCCATCAAGTAATCTGCTACTATCCACAAAAATGCTAGTCCATATGTAGCAATGAAAATAATTTGTCCAACCATTGTCTATTTTCCAAACAAAATAATTGATCAAATTATAACGAGCTTTTAATTAACATAATGTAGTCAAAAGAAAACAACTTTTGACCCATTAAGAAAAATTAACCATTTTTGTTATGGCTAGAGTTTTTAAAAAAAGAATTTTATTTTGGAAAATATTTATAGAACCCTCTTATTTGAATTCAATAAATAGGAAATCTCAATACTCCATTTAGTGGATGTTGAATATACTTTACCAAGAATGAAAGGGAGAGATACCCAACGAAATGAAAACCAATCCTAACCCGCAAAGAACACAAGTACATTGTCGATGTATAGAAATAAAAATTAATTATAAAGATAGAGAGAGGAACTGATCCCCAACAAAGTTGCCATAAAAATCTATGGGAATTTTTATTTGGAACACCACGTAGTTATTCGTGGCACTTATTTTGGCAATCAAATACATTATTAAGGGATAAATATATTATCTCAAAAGATAAACATATTAGCCTATCATGGATTTGAATACTAAATAAGAACTCCTAAGGCTATGGGGCCTTTGATATACTAAAGATTTTTTTCCTTGATCTACATGGAGAGGTAGAATGGGGTTTATTTTATTGTAGGGTTTGAAGTTCCCTATAAAGGAAAGCCACTATAGCTAATTACTTCTTACAAATGTAGGAACTCTTCCTAAGAATACTCACGATTAAAGAAATAGATTTTTATTTATATAGATTTCAAAGCTTATTTTAAAAGGATGATGATTTAGAAATTTAATAGGTAACATTTCAAAGGAGAAGAGTTCTTTTAGAGGCCAATTGGAATTAAGTGGGAAATTCTTATTAATATTGTGATGCCTAATAAGTATTTCAACTAACCTACCATTTAGCTTTATGATTTTGAGTTCAAAATTATTAAGGCTTAATTTGAAATTTTATTAGAAATCTAGGACTTAGATTTTAGCAGCAAAAGAATATATAAATGCTATGTAATTGAAGACTTACTCCAAAAGGATACTTTAGAACCAAAGTCTATAAATATTTCTGACATAAGTCAGAGGCTCGACCTATTTCAATTTATGAGAATTATGGGTTCTTTCTCAATTTAAGAAATTAACCTATCTCTGACTCTTCTAGACTTATTACCGACTTAGAAGGGTTGCTAGCTAACACCACTTAAGCGATTTTGAAAAAAATCATAAGTTCAATCTTATGTATGTAAAATGGATAGGCTATCAAATTTAGAAAGGAATTTAAGAGCCTACCTCATTCTCTAACCCTAAAATAATATTTTGTATGATATGCACCTAACTAATATAACAAAATTCATCTTTTATATTTTGACTCACAATTCATTTTAAGGCCTTAGGTACGCAATTCATGCCAATAATGATATGCAGTTAGAAGTGGTCATGGGAAAAATCAAAAGAGAAGGCACACTTGCCCTAAGAATGGTGGTCATCTTCACAAGTCAGATGCCCCCTTATGTGTAATAGGTGAAGTGCCCAATTTAAGAAGAATGAATAATATGCTATCATGTTTCACAAATTCTAATTCTTTCTAATTACTTTTAAGTTGTACCTAAGGCTTTTAATTAATATGAGGTTTTGAGTTTCTTTATTTTATGTTTGAGTTGTTTAAGTTTAATGGGATTGAAATTTCAGCTTTTTTTTCTATGAGCCTAACATTTTAGGCATTTCATCATAGAAAACCACAAAAAGAAACCTAAACAAAACAAGTAATTTTAATTACACACCCAAAATAAATCAAGCCAAATTAATTAATAAAATAGCTAATGCAGTTGGGTGCTGCAGTACACCATGGAAGAAAGAGAAAATGGATAGTTGAGCTCTACCCTTATACAGCTAGGCCTAGAACTAAAAGTTTGATCTATGGGGGTCTTCTTCTAGGATTGTCACCTTCTTTAGAGATCTCCATGGTCTTCATAAGGGACCACAAACTAGTAAAGTTAGTTCATGCTATTCTTAGTCCACCTAAACCCTAACATAATTCTAGGCTTAAATTACATTTTAAATTTTTAAAATAAATTCATAATCCTTACAAAATGAATGTCAAGAAATACACATCATACCAACAGTTTATATTTCAAACATACGAGCTGAGCATCAATTTCTTACCAAGTCCACCTATCTTATTGAGCTATGCTTAAGGACTTAAGCATACTTGCAAGTAAGCAACATTTATATTTTTTTATTATGGCGGTCCCTTTTAGCAAAGCCCCATGTAGAAAATAGTATTAGTCTAGAAAGATCACCCTAACATCAAGACTAGCAGGAAAACAATCCTAGCTATCTAGTCCAAAATAATACACCACTAAACATAAAAAGTACCACACCATAAATCATCAGCCTAACCTAAGTCTAAGGTCAGTGACCTAGCAATCTAATGTGTGAGAAAATGGGCTTGTGTTGTATACTTGACTAGGCCTTTTAGATTCAAATTTAGGTTTAATTTAAAATTTAATCTCTTATGTTTTATAATTTTGCTTCATAAGTACATGTTAATGTTAGACCAAAACTTTAAGGCATCAAGATCTATTTCAAACTAGTAGTCTTGCAACTTCGACTGTCCAGACTATATACCATATGACCACTAATCATTAAAAGTCTTATTTTCATTAATTTGATTTTTTTATTTTATTCTTAAAATTTGTTCAATTTTCCATTGGGTGGTTTTAATTTTTTAAGTGATTTAGTTGATTTATGAGTTTATTCCTATTTTTAGGTTTACTTTGTGTTTAAAGTTGAAATTTAGGTTTTAAAGAATAAAGAATAAAATAAATTACACTTTGGATAGAACCCATTCTATTCAATCATTTTAAATTCTAGTAGAATGAAATTTTCATCCATTCTAAAGGTCAAGCTAAGATCCTAACTATCTTAATTAGTGTCTTTTAAATTGATTTAAATGGTTTATTTTAAATTGGATTTGATGTGATTAGTGTTTTAATTTTCCTTTTCAAATTTAGAGTTTATGTAATCTAATATTATTAAGATTTTGAAGACTTCTTTCTTATTTCACTTCTTTTATTTTAATTAATGTTTCTTTAGTTAGATTTATTATCTTTAATTAAAATTTAAAATATTTCTTGAAATTCTAAGTAAAAGTTAATCTCATCATGGTTAAGTTTAATATTTTTTTTTATTTTAGTTTGATTTCCTTTCAAATAATTTGATTCATTTATATTTTATGTTATTTAATTTTTTTATGTTTGTTTATATATATATATATATATATATATATATATATATATATATATATATATATATATATATAGTTTCACAATTTAAACTTAAATTTAATTTTATGTTTCTTTTTGATTCATAGTCTTTTAATTATGATTTAGGATGTTTCCTTAAACCTTAGCTAAGAGTTTAATCATATATCATGATTGAATTTGATTAAATATGTAAGATTTTCTTTTTTATGCCATTTATCTTCTATAAGATTTGTATAATTTCATAACTTAGTTTCTTGATTAAATATTCATCTTATTCATTTGTTTCATAGTGTTTATTTTTATTATATTTATTAGTTTGAATAAATTTATTTAATTCACTTAAATTGTTTTTTTTGTAATTCAAACTTGATTGAGAAGTTTTGATTTCATTATTTAAGTGATCCTTTATGTTTCAATTTTATAACTTAAGAGAATTCATCAACTTGTCAAAGTTTTATTATTTAATTGAATCCCTTATAATGAAGTCTTACCTATGAACTTAAACCTAAGAAACTTAGGAAATGAAGTACATTAGGCACCAAACTTATCCTAGGCCATCCCAAATTTTTAGGTTATTTAGGTTTAATTAATTTGATTAATCATTTTCATTTTATTTAGAAATATATTATTCATTAACTTAAATGTATTTAAAGAATTTCCATATTAGTGAATCGCAAATTTGGGTATGGAATTTAGAGGTTAATAAACTTTGATTCCAAGTAAATAATTAGTTTATTATCATTTTATTAATTTTATAATTCTAGGTTTAGTTAATTTCATATATCTTTGATTATTCCATAAGCCCTAGATATATAATTAATTGAATCCCTTAACTTTAGAGGGATAATAAAATTATCATAGGTGTTTTGAAGTTAATAAAAATTATTTGAATTGGTTTTATAATTTTTTATAATTTCTATAATTTTCTTATTTATAATTTCATTTAAATTGACCTAGGGATTAGAAATTCAACAACTTGTAATACAGAGATCATTGACCTCTATAATTTTCTTATTTATAATTTCATTTAAATTGACCTAGGGATTGGAAATTCAACAACTTGTAATACAAAGATCATTGACCTTGAAATTTTTATAGCAAGTAGGGGTTCCTTTCAAATTTAAGTTTTCCTAGAGCTTTACCTTAATCAGATGTGTAATTTAGGATTAATTAGGGTTTTAATCATTTTAATAAAACCTACATTAAGCTTAAATTAGAAAGAATTAATTAGGGGTTTTAAGTTTTTTTTAAATTCTGCTCTATAATATGAATCCATAAAGTGTTTATTTAAATTCTTCTAGAATTTTGGTTAATTTATTATGGTTTTTAAGTTCAAATTAATTAATTAAATTAATTAATTCATTTAATCCCAAATTAAGGTCTCTTGTTGATTATGAGGTTTTAAAGAGTTTTAATAATAGTTTAAGATTCATTGGTGTTCATTATAATTATTTAGGCTAATTCCATAATTTTATATTTTTCTTGATTTAAAATTAATTTATTTCATCAAATTAAGGGTCTTAAAAAATTTATATCTATGGATTTGTTCCTTTGGTTTAGCTTGGTTTATTCCATTTGATGGATTTGATCTAGGTTTAGGCTTTAAGTTTATTTATCCAACTAATTTAAATGATTTGGATTAATTAATTTCATTTCATTTGAAGTTAAATTTTAAAACCCACTTTAGCCAACTTGGGTTTAATGGGTCAACGTGGGTTCAATTGGGTCAAATGACAAATTTGATCAAATAAAACTCCATAATTGGTTAAATTATGTTTAATGATGATTCCCAAATGATTTTGAATTTTTAATTTGAATTTATTTTTATTGGATTTAAGTTTAAGTTCCATACGGTCCATTTAAGCTTATTTAGATTAAGTGATCTAATTAACCTAATTAAGGCATTATTAAATTTAGATTTATTTAGATTCATTATTAAACAAGTTCATTTAAAGATTTTGAGTCTTTAAAATAATTTAATTTGGTCAAAATTTGGTGGGTTGATTTTTGACCTGGTGGGACCCACATAAGTAAACTCTTTGTCAAATGGTTGACCATCTTTGACCTTCATTTGGATTTAATTTTAAATCCATTTATGTTTATGTAATGACTTTATGCTTTTCATTTGATTTAATTTCAATTTTCTTTGATTTTTTTTTGAATTTCCATGGGTTTAAGAGATTTTGAGCTTAGGTAGGTTAGTTGGGTTAACCACCTCAATTACTTTAGTTTAAGCTCAATTGAATTTAGATTTCAATTTGAATATATTTAATTTAATTATTTGTTTAGATTTAAGTTTAGTTTAGGTCCACCTAATCCTATTAGGTTAGGCTAAACACTAGAAGGACTCACTAGGTCACTAAGTATAGTGTTCTAAGTGTTTGAATAAGAATTCCCTAATATAAGATTAGGTATCTTAATCAATAGAATTGAAATTAATGTTAAACCTCATCCAAAAATGAGGTCAATATATACTATTATAGAGTTATGCTCTTTGGGCTAAAAAATATTGAAGAACCCTTCCAAAGATTAGTGGACTGAGTATTCAAAGAGTCGAATGGGAGAAATGTGAAAGTCTATGTGGACAACTTGCTAGTCAAAAGCATGTCTCCAAGGAAGCACATCCAAGACCTCAAAAAGGCAATCACCATACTTAAAAGATATAATATATGCCTTAACCCTCTAAAATGCATTTTTAGCATAGGACAAAGAAAGTTTCTAGGATTTTTCATTACCCCTGAAGGTTTAAAGGCAAGTCTAATTAAAGTGAAGGCTCTATTTGACAAACTCTCACCTAAAAAATAGAAAAGGTAGCAAACAGCAAGATTGAACAAGTTCATCTCAAAGGTAGGCATTGATGCTTGACATTTTCAAGGTTCTTAGAGGAGTGAAGGAGTTTGAATGGACTCCAGACTATGAATTGGCTTTGAATTATTTGAAGACTCTACTCGCATCCCCTCCTTTATTATAAAATCCAAAGGAGGGTGAAGTCCTATTATTGTACTTAAGAGTGAGAGAAGAATTGATTAGTTTAGTCCTTATTAGAGAAGAATGTGGGAAAAATGGCCCTTCTATTCTTTCAGTAAATCCGTGTATGGTACCGAGCTGAACTACCCACTCATGGAGAAGCTCACACTCACACTAATCACTTTAGGAAAATAAATGGAACCATATTTCCATGCACACTCCATAAAGGTTATCACTGATAACTCACTCAAAGTTACACTCACTAAGGCTGACCACTCAAAAAGATTATCAAAATAGTTCATGGACCTAAGTGAGTCTGACATGTTGTACTCACCTCGAACTGTGATCAAAGCCTAAGCACTCATAGATTTTTCTTGTTAACTTTAATAGCACATAGGATATTCTCACTAACCTAAAACCCTTATGGCGACTATACTTTGATGGTTCTTCCAGCAAACCAATTATAAGAATGAGAATAATTTTTAAAAGTCTAGTAGAAACCACACACAATTAAGTCAAATTTAGATTCAAAGTGACAAATAATCAAGCCAAGTATGAAGTTATACTTATCAGGCTAAGATTCATTGAGGGGCTTAGAGCCATGCATGTAGCAACTTATTTAGACTCATAACATATGGTGAGATAAGTAAATAGAGAATATAAAGTTTGAGATGAGTATTTGATTAAGCATTAGATTAAAGTGAAAATGGAGATTGGGAAATTGGAATATTTCAGGATCAATCAAATACCTAGAGAAGAAATAAACTCGTTGAACTACTATCCCAAGCTAGTGGACTCGAATGTGATCATCCAACTTGCCCAACCAAGTATAGAAGTAGAGGGGCTAATGTAAGTGGATAATGAATACTCACCAAGCTAGGTTGATCCCATTAAAATTACTTACAAACTGGTGAAGTTGAAGAAATGATAAAAGACTTGAGGAGATTCAAGATCATAGCAACCCAATATTAGTTGATAAGAGGAGAGTTAAGCTAAAGGTTGGCGACCATGCCCAACCTCAGATGTGTGAGAGAGTTGAAATAAAAGAAAGTCCTTGAGAAAATACATTTTGATGAGTGCAGTAGCTATTCTTGGGGAAGCATTTATATTCTTGGGGAAGCCTACGCAAAAAAAAATGCTAACGAGTTCACAAAGAGATGCATATAATGCCAAAATTTTGTAGCACTTCAGCAATAGTCATCATAACCTTTTGAAACTCATCACCAGTCTTTGGCTATTCGATGTTTGGGTTATGGATTTGATAGGTCCCTTGCCCATTTCTAGTAGGTAGTGAAAGTACATCTTCATCATGATTTATTAGTTCAGTAAGTGGATAGAGGCAAAGCCACATGCAAAGATCACTTATTAGGTAATAAAAATTTTTATTTGTACTGACATCATCTACAAGTATGGATTACCAATGACAATCATCACTATTAATGGGCCTCAATTTGCTGAAAGAGGCCTAAGGGGGTTCTAGGAGTCTCAAGGCATCAAGCTAAAGTTCACATTAGTACATCACCCATAGAGTAATGGATAAGTGAAGGCCAAAAATAAGAAGATCCTCAATTTTCTTTAAAAAAAGTTGAAGGCACCAAGGCTAAATGGGTAGATATATTATCTGTAGTACTCTAGGTGCTTAGAATGACTCCTATTAATGCAATAAGACACTCACTATTCGTATTATCATATGGTACAAAAAGTTGTCCATCAATCGAGTAAGAATTCAATGCCAAAGGGTCCTAATAATGGAAATAATAAGAGATAAAGATGTCGAGTGGAGTAAAGAAAACTCAGAGGCTATGGAAGACAAACTTAACATGTCAAAGGACTCAAAATTGAAGCATCACTAAGACAAGAGAAATAGAAAGATGAATGGACAAAAATTACAACAATTATATGAAGGAGAAACATCTTAAAAGCAACAACTTAGTGCTAAAGAAAGTAAATTTCATTGTTTGACATAATATTCTGGGTAAACTTTCCATAATTGAGATGGATCTTTTATAATCAAGGAATAAATTAGACCCAAAGCATGCTGACTAGAATCTCATTCTGGTGAGGACTTATTTAGAATATGCAATGCTAGAGATTAGAAGAAGTTTTATCCCTAAGGGAAAGTTTCCTTAATTTATACTCGCCTCACTATTTTTGAGAATCATGTATCTCCCTATTTTTCAATAATAACATTTTTATATTTTGTTCTATAAACAAGTTCACTCATAGGATAATTATAGCTACCAAAAATACATACTTAGATGCTAAAAGGTGAAACTTGCACTCATGAGCTTTATGGGTACTCATTATGCAATCTTGGCCCAAGGAAAGGTCTCACTCAGTGATTGGAAAAAGACAAAGTAAGAGATTTAAATACTTGGCATGCCACTCTTGTCTTGAGAAAAACTAAAGTCAGATAAGCAATTCTTGAGTTGAACTAACTCTGCAAGACCTATAGTGTAAGACCAACTCCCCATGAGGTCAATGACTAAACTCAAAAGACCAACTATCTTAGTTGGTAATGAAAAGGACCAACACTCCATGTGGTTGGTGACTATAGTGTAAGACCAACATCCCGTGATGTCAATGACTAAATGAAAAAGTCCAATACTCCATACAATTGGTGATCATAGTGTAAGACTGATACTTTGAGAGGTTAGTGACTAAACTGAAAAGACCAACTCTCCTAATTGGCAACTAAAAATACCCAAACTCCATGAGGTTGGAGACCATAGTGTAAGACTGACACCTCATGAGATTGGTGTCTAAACTCAAAAAGATCAACTCTCCTACTTAGCAACTAAAAAGATCAACACCTCGTGTAGTTAGCAATTATAATGTAAGATTTACACCCCATGAGGTTAGCATATAAAAAAGACCAATTCTCCTAGGTTGTAATTGAAGTAATAATGTGATCCCATAAAGTCATGCAACCAATAAAAGTGTGTGTTTAACTTGTTGTATCTATTGTGGAAACCCAGGGAAGTTTCTTTCAATTAAGTCATGGCTTAAACATATTCTAAGTTATGGGCCAAGTTATTCAAGTATCAATAAGTGAGTATCACTCCAACAAGTACCAATAAACTCGCTACACTAAAGCAGCTATTCAGGGGAGATTTTCTCAAAATATTCTAAGTCATGATCCAAGTTATTCAAATATTAACAAGTGAATATCACTCTAATGAGAAAACAAAAACTCGCTACAATAAAGTAACTATCCAGGGAAGATCCTCTAAACTAAATAGTTACTCAAAAATATGCGAAGTCATAAGCTAATTTAATCAAACAATTAATACACGAGTATCACTTTAATGATCATAAGCTAACTCTAACTGATAGTTAATGTTTGAATGATTCATATTCAAACTTTAATGATCCATAATAAGTCGAAAGAAGATGCTACTTCCAAGTATATCCTCTCTTCTCTCTCATTACTATTCTATTAGTTTTTGATGTAGCCATCATTTTCTTAGCTGTCTTCTTTATTCAACTTGTCTCTATGAATCAGCCCACATATGCTAGGGTCGTGGCTGAGAACCCTCGCCCATTTGAGGGGTCATTCGATTCCAACCTCTTTCTATTCCCAAAATGCTATTATGACTCCTTCCTTTAAAGCAATGGTTTTGGTTTCATTTGAAAAGCTAGTCGTAAAAGAGTAAAACCCTTTTATGTTCACTCTGATTAACAAATCCACCTATAAACATCCAAAAATTGACTTCATTTGAAAACATTTTATCATGCTCAAGCTAGTTGGGGAATGGAATGTAGTGTTCTTGGATGGGAGACACATTATAATAAAACTTTCTAAGGAGGAAGACTATGCTAAACTTTTCTTTGAAAAGCTTTACCACATTGAAAACTTTCCAGTTAAGTTTCTAAAATAGACTCCAACTTTACACTATAGTATTGAACCTCCTATTGTCCCTATTTGGATTAAATAACTTGAATTTAAATTACATTACTTTAACAAATAAATACTCTTCTATATTGGAGCCATTTTTGGAAGACCTTTAAAGCTCCACACTTTTAGCTTAATAAGGTCTTCAGCTGCACAGATTCTAGTAGAAATGGATGTCACAGCTCACTACAATGAAAAAATATGTATTGGAAAATCATCAAATGGATATTGGAAAAAAGTGGAAATTGAATAAAAACCATTATATTGTGAAAAATGTAGGACATTTTCCATGGACTAGATAAAAACTACATTGCTCACCTTGAATTAAGAGACTATAGACTTGATAGAAACAAATCACAACTAGGTGGTAAAGCTTTGATGTAGCATCCAACAACAATCCAATTTATTGAAAGACCTAAATAGACCGATACACAAATAGAAATCTTCAAAAAATAATGAATAGACATCTACAATCGACAACCCTTTCACAATAATAACCAATCCTTTGCTGGAAAGCTAGAACAACCACACATGAAGCAACCACCTTTTGATCTGCACATAGGATTCAAACTTGAACCTATCAACCAAGATGAAACAACACATGATGACACTTAATCAATTCCCATATAGGAGGTTCCAGTACAAGATGTACAAAAAATTGAGCACTATCCAATACTCATTATTAACAATGATTCTAATGAACCCACTGAACCTATTAAATCACTTCCACCACAAGAAGATGGAGATGGACTAAGTAATCAAAACTTGGACTCTAACAGGGAGCTATCACATATACAAAGAGTATCCACATAGACAATGAAGAGGAAGATTATATAAATTCTCAAGATGAACCATTTAAAGAAAGACATTATGAAGATCTAGTTAATGTTGCAATGGATGAGTGGCAACACATCAAAATAAAGAAGAATTCCCAAAAGGGTATCCAAGAACATGAAAATTTACTAGCTTATAGTCACCAAACATTGGACCAATATACCAAATGGAGACCCCCTAAGAAGTCCATTAACCGCCTGTTAAAGTTTGAATGATTCATATTCAAACTTTGATGATCCTTAATAGCTCGAAAGAAGATGTTGCTTCCAAGTACATCCCTCTGTTCTCTCTCATTACTATTCTCATAGTTTTTGGTGCAGCCATCAGTTTCCTGGTTGTCTTCTTTGTTCAACTTGTCTCTATGAATCAGCCCACATATGCTAGGGTCGTGGCTGAGAGCCCCTACCATTTGAGGGGTCATTTGATTCCAACCTCTTTTTATTCCCACAATGAATTATGACTCCTTCTTTGAAAGCAATGGTTTTGATTTCATTTGAAAAGCTAGCCGCAAAAGAGGAAAACCCTTTTAAGTTCACTCTGATTATCAACTTCACCTATAAATATCCAAAAATGGACTTTTTTCAAAAACACTTTGTCAAGCTCAAGCTAGTTGGGGAATGGAATGTAAGGTTCTTGGATGGGAGACACATTATAGTTAAACTTTCTAAGGAGGAAGACTATGCTAAACTTTTCTCTAAAAAGCTTTCTAGTTAAGTTTCTAAAATGGACTCCCCTTTAGACTATAGTATTAAACCTCCTATTGTCCCTATTTGGATTAAACTACCTAGATTTCAATTACATCAGTTTAACAAATAAATACTCTTCTCTATTGGAGCCATTTTTGGAAGACATTTAAAGCTAGATACCACACTTTCAACTTAATAAGGTCTTCAACTACACAGATTCTAGTAGAAATGGATGTCACAGCTCACTACAATGAAGAAATATGGATTGGAAAATCATCAAATGGATATTGGAAAAAAGTGGAAATTGAATATAAACCATTATATTGTGAAAAATGTAGGATGATTTCCATGGAGTAGATAAAAACTACATTGTTCACCCTGAATTAAGAGACTATAGAATTGATAGAAACAAATCACAACCACATGGCAAAGCTTTGATGTAGTATCCAATAACCAAGTTATTGAAAGACCCAAACAAATTGATACACTAATAGAAATCTTCAAAAAATAATGAATAGACATCCACAATCAACAACCCTTTCACAATAATAACCAAATGTTTACTGAAAAGCTTGAACAACCACACATGAAGCAACCACCTTTTGATCTGGACACTTGATTCAAACTTGAATATATCAACCAAGATGAAACAACACATGATGACACTTAATCAAACCCCATACAAGAGGTTCCATTACAAGATGTATAACAAATTGAGCACTATCCAATACTCATTATTTATAATGATGATAATGAACCCACTGAACTTGTTAATCACTTCCACCACAAGAAGATGGAGATGGACTAAGTAATCAAAACCTAGACTCTAATAGAGAGCTGTCACATATACAAAGAGTATCCACATAGGACAATGAAGAGGAAGATGATATAAATTCTCAAGATGAACCATTTAAAGAAAGACATTGTGAAGATCTAGTTAATGTTGTAATGGATGAGTGGCAACACATCAAAATAAAGAAGAATTCTCAAAAGGGTATCCAAGAACTTAAGAATTTACGAGCTTATAGTCACCAAACATTGGACCAACAGACTAAATGAGAGACCCCCTAAGAAGTCCCTTAACCACATGTTAAAGTTTAAATGATTCATATTCAAACTTTCATGATCCTTAGTAGGTCGAAAGAAGATACTGCTTCCAGGTACGTCCCTCTCTTCTCTCTCATTACTATTCTATTGGTTTTTGGTGTAGCCATCAATTTCCTAGTATCTTCTTTGTTCAACTTATCTCTATGAATCAGCCCACATATGCTAGGGTCATGGCTGAGAGCCCTCGCCAATTTGAGGGGTCATTCGATTCCAACCTCTTTTTTCCCGTGATGCTATTATGACTCCTTCTTTGAAAGGAATGGTTTTTATTTCATTTGAAAAGCTAGCCACAAAAGAGGAAAACCCTTTTAAGTTCACTCTGATTATCAACTTTACCTAAAAACATCCAAAAATGGACTTTATACGAAAACACTTTGTCAAGCTCAAGCTAGTTGGGGAATGGAATGTAGGGTTCTTGGATGAGAGACACATTATAATTAAACTTTCTAAAGAGGAAGGCTATGCTAAACTTTTCTCTGAAAAGGTTTACCACATTGAAAACTTTCTAGTTAAGTTTCTAAATGGACTCCCTCTTTAGACTATAGTATTGAACCTCCTATTGTCCCTATTTGGATTAAACTACCTGGATTTAAATTACTTCACTTTAACAAATAAATACTCTACTCTATGGGAACCATTTTTGGAAGACCTTTAAAACTAGATATCCACACTTTCAACTTAATAAGGTCTTCAGCTGCATGGATTCTGGTAGAAATGGATGTCGCAGCTCACTACAATGAAGAAATATGGATTGGAAAATCATCAAATGGATATTGAAAAAAGTGGAAATTGAATAAAAACCATTATATTGTGAAAAATGCAAGAAGTTTTCCATGGACTAGATATAAACTACATTGCTCACTCTAAATTAAGAGACTATAGACTTGATAGAAACAAATCACAACCCGGTGACAAAGCTTTAATGTAGCATCCAATAATAGTCCAATTTATTGAAAGACCCAAACAAACTGATACACTAATAAAATAATAAATAGACATCCACAATCAACAACCCTTTCAAAATAGTAGCCAAACCTTTGCTAGAAAGCTAGAACAACCACACATGAAGCAACCACCTTTTGATCTGTACACTGGATTCAAACTTGAAGTTATCAACCAAGATGAAACAACACATGATGACACTTAATCAACCCCCATGCAAGAGGTTCCATTACAAGATGTACAACAAATTGAGCACTATCAAATACTCATTATTACCAATGAACCCGCTGAATTGTTAAATCACTTCCACCATAAGAAGATGGAGATAAGCTAAGTAATCAAAACATGGACTCTAATAAGGAGTTATCACATATACAAAGAGTATCCATGTAGTACAATGATGAGAAAGATGATATAAATTCTCAAGATGAACCATTTAAAGAATGACATTATGAAGATCTAGTTAAAGTTGTAATGGATGAGTGGCAATACATCAAAATAAAGAAGAATTCCCAAAAGGGTATCCAAGAACTTAAGAATTTACTAGCTTATAGTCACCAAGAATTGGACCAATAGACCAAATGGGAGACCCCCTAGGAAATCCATTAATCGCCCCCACCCACACACACACACAAACAGAGTAAAGAGCCTTGCACGTTACCACAAATTTGAGATATTTTCCATACTTAAACTAGTTGTTAACATTAAGAACATTCTCCAAAATCGAGAGAAGATTTCCACTCTTCAACATCCATCCAAATAGGAGCAACAAGATATGACTAGTTTGGAAACCTAGTATTCAAATACAAATTCGTGTGGACACCACCAAATACCTTCAATTTCTCATCAAGAACATCAATGTAGATCTTCATGTCACAATTATTTATGTTGCTTCTAATAGAAACTCAAGGAAAAAACTTTGGAGAATAATGAAGTTGATCAATTCCAACCCCTCTTGCTCTTAGATGCTTGGTGGGGACATGAACATGATTGCTAGTCCACTTAAGAAGAAATGAGGTCGAATCCCAAACCTTTTCTCTCCTTACTAGATTTGTTTAATATATAGTAGAAGAAAACCTATATGATGCTGGTGTTGACCTCACTTTTGGAGTGAGGAGTCAATCTTCTCATCTTAGATCTAGGAGTCTTCTAGACACTAGATTCTCCTTAGTCATTGGACATTTCCAGTGACTAAGTGAACTCTTAGCCCAAACCTAGGAACTTAGGAGGATTCACCATAGGATTAGGCTATGACTTAAGACTAAGGAAACCTACCTTCCCTACAGCCTAACACATGACTTATGCCTAACCTTAAGTTTAAAACCAACTTCAAATCAATGCAAAACCAAACCTCAAATCAAACCAATATTAATTGAATCCAATCTCATATCCAAACTCCAAATCAAAATCAAACCCACCTTAAGCCTATGATTCAATCATATGGATTTGACCCCAAACTCCTTCAATCAAACAACACTCATTTAATTTCTCTCAACCCATTCAAATCATCATCCCAAACTCTTCCAAGAACTACAATGAAGCCCATTGATCAAAATCAATTCAATTAACCCAAGCTAGCCCATTGAACCCAAAATGTCCAAATGTGCCAAAATCTAATTAAATTGAAATCAATTGCAATAAAAGTCATCAATCAATTCTAAATCAATTATCAAACTCAGTCAAACTCAATTCAACCCAAAATCAAGCCAGTTGACCCTTTAGGTTCACTTGACCCAAAGTGACCTAAAGGACCCATTTAAGTCAAATTCTAATCCAACCCAAATTAGATTGAACAAACCTATCCAAAACCCCCTACAATGATTATTGATCACCCTTGATTGATCAATTGCAATCAATTGGGTCAAACCAAGTTAATTTGATCATTTGACCCAAGTTAACCCTTTTAGCCTACATGAGCCAAATTGGACCAAATCCCATCCCAATTCAAATTGATTGAAATCAATGAATCATACCAACTTCAAATTGATCCTTGAACATAACTTGACCATCAATTAAGCCAAACCAAGTCCAATTGGCCTCTTGACCCAATTTGACCTAAAAGGCCAAATTGGGCCAAACCAAAATTTAATCTAAATTAATTAAAATCAAAGCCTACAATCACCTCCAATGATCAATTGAACCTAAACCAACACCTAACCCAAGCTAATTTGGCTAATTTGATCAAATTGATCAACTTAGCCCATTTGACCCATATGTTTATAATTCAACCAAACCAAACCAATTGCTCCTAAATATCACAAATCATCATTTGAACTTATCTCAAGCCTTGGTTTGTCCCAATTTGACCAACTAGACAACTTGACCCAACTTAGCCCAATTTTATCTATATGGGTCAAATTGAGCCAAACCCAACCAAATCAACTCCAAACCAATTCAAACTTGGCATGACCCATTCTTGGGTCACCTTGGGTCAACCCAAATCTAACCCAACCTAATTCCAACTTGAATTGACCCATTACCCAATGGGTAAAGCACTCCAAATGGGACAAAACCCACATTTGGATGGTCAAACCTACTCTCCTACCCTTCGTAGCCACCTTAAGCTCTAAATGGACATGAGGATCACTAGCTCACTTGACCCAAAGCTGGTTTGGGTCATCCATGAGCCAAGAGGAGGTGAGCTAACCCACCTCCTCCCATTGGCACACATAGGAAACCCAAGGATAGCCACCTCAATTGTTAGCAGCCCACTCCCCTCACTCACCCCATCAAGCCGAGCCACCTCACTAATTCCCTACCCCCCATGGCCGCCTACACCAGTCGACCACCTGAAAACTACAGAGAGCATCCTAGTCATTCGATTGAAGGAGAGAGGGGGTATACTCCCCTCAATTCAATTTGAAATGACAGAAACAACACAAGGTGAGTCTCCCAGAGCTTTCCCCATGTTCCCAGAGCCTCCCCATAGCTAGAAATGCCAAGCCCGAAATAGAACAAGGATAATCTCCATCCAAACTCCTCCAAAATCCACCATTTTCAAATTAATTTTACCCACACCTTCACCAAGCTCTGGCGAGGAGAAACAAATCAATTCCTGATTGATTCGAGCACTAGAGACTAGTCTAAGCCTAACTTTGATGAGTTTTCTGGTGATGTTTGATCCACAGAGCCACCGACGAGGAGAAAAGGTGTGTGCTTCTCAATAGAGGTTCATCTCTTCAAGAAGAAGCTACCTCGGTCAGTCAACTGCTAGTCCTAAGCTTTGGCGAGGTAAATTCTATCAAATGGATGTTTTCTCAAAGCTTTCTTGGCCTTGTGAAAAAAAAGTTTGATTGTGTGAATCCTACCATAGGATCCCATTAGGTCCCCTCTGTGAATATTTTTGGATCGATCCTGAGCCTCCATAAGCTCAGCTCGAGTGGGGTAGGGCGGGCGGTGTCCGTCTTCCATCGTTCGGGGGATGAAAGATCATCCATAGTCCATTTTGCATGATTGGAATAAATAGCCATGATTTAATTCACTAGGTAATCTTTATTTAATCTTATAGGAACCATGGGATTAATCTCCACCGTCCAATCTTAGAACAGACGACGAGGATGAAAGTGTGTCTGCCACCGCCATGTCAGCACTGCATAGGATGAATTAAGTGGCCAATCCCACGGCACCACATGGAAAGCACTACCACGTCAGACGTCTACATGGCACTGATAGGTTTAAGGTTAATTAGGCTTAAAAATGTGTTTTAATGGTTGAAACTTCACAAATTCATAACTAATTATAGAAAAATCTAAAAAATACAAATAAATATGTTTTGGAAAGATAAAATAGAGGAGAATTCAATAAAATATTTTTCATCATATTTTGAACAATGATTAAGGCTTAATTAAGGTTTGAATATTTTTTTTAATTAGCTTAATTAAACCCTAATTACTTGGGCAATCAATCGCAAACTTGGCATGCTGATTTAGTAAAATTTATTGGTCATCTAATTAGGGAAATTTGAAATTCAAACCCTAATTACTCCCTTAATTAATTTAATGTTTAATTAAAGTTCTAAATAGTAAAATTTAATTAATTAAAGTTCATCAAACATTAATTAATAGTGGGATGATGAGGGTGAGTGATTAGGACCTCTTTCCTGATTACTTTTCCCAATTCATTTCATTAAAGAGGATTAATTAATACATGGTTTAAATAAGGAATTAATTAATTAATTAATGGCCAAATCAAATCAAATTAAAATGTTAATCACTTCAGAAAATTAACCGTAAGTGTGAAAAAATTATAAAAGTATTTAATTATATTCTTTAACTTAATTAATCTCTAATCATGAGCCAATTGCATTAGGTTCTTTAGGAGCATTACAATTTTATTTTCCCTCATGTTCATGTAATTTGTGGCTCATAATTAAATAATTAATTAAAGTAAAGAAGCATATAATAGGGTAATTAAATGGATTACTTAATGATTTAACTTAATTAAATCATAAAAATCAATTAATCATCTTTACTTAAACAAATTAAGATCACTAACATGGGAATGGGATTAAAATAACAAATGAAGTATCCTCTTTAAGTTCAATTCAAAACCTAAAAATTGAATTAATAAGAAGCTTTGGTTTTCTTTAAATAATTTCATTTGATGTGATTGTCCTTAAGAATTAGAGTAGTTGAATTAATCATATGGTTATGTTTGGCTATTCCTTTCCAATCACTTTAAATGTTGTATGTCATGTGACTTCATGCATTCATATTTTCAAAATCAAATGGAATTTACTTATGTAAAATTGCATGTGTTGGCTTAATTTTATTATATGTGCAACTATTATCACTAATAAATCCAAATTTATATTTTAAAATGCTATAAATTGATAATAATAGTTGGAGTGATGGTAGTTATGAATACATATAAGCCTTCCATGTGTTCATAGCTTAAGCATGTGAATATGAAGCTTTCTTTTCCATGTTCATATATAGATTTACATAAGTTTGAATGATAATAAGTATATAGTCTAGACAACCTAGGAATATGAGGCTTTAAGTAGCCCCAAGGAGGTCATTTGATTATCTCACTTCTCTGGTTAACAAAGACACGTACTTATTTAATTTCATTCATATGTATATTTATATTAGAATTTGGATAGAGCTTTAAATTACATGTATAAATAATTAAACCAAATAAAACACAATCTTTTGCATGATTTCTATTCTTGTAATTATGTATACATTCATATGTATTTAAGATAGCAAGTATATAGACTGGACATCCCGGGAATATGAGGCTTTATGTAGCCCTAAGGAGGTCATTTGATTATCTCACTTCTCTGATTAATAATGGCATGTATTTGCTTACATCTTTTATACATGTGTATGTGTATTTAAATCCTATTTTCTATTAAAAACATAGGCATCTATAATCATCTAAATATATCAAAATGCATAACATGTAAAGGTAGTGCTTTCTTTCCTATGTTCATATATAGATTTCCATATGTTTAGATGATAATAAGTATATAGTCTAGACATCCCAGGAATACTAGGCTTTAAGTAGCCCCAAGGAGGTCATTTGATTATATCACATCCATAGTTAACAAAGGCACGTACTTATTTAATTTCATTTATATATATATATATATATATATATATATATATATATATATATATATATATATATATATATATATATATATATTAGAATTTGGATAAAGCTTTAATTAACATGTATAAATAATTCAATCAAGTAAAATATAATCTCTAAATGTATGCATCCATGATCATTTAAGTGTGCTAAAAATATATTGCGTGTGCAGGTATACTAACTGTTACATCATATGCATGTTATGGGTGATGAAAAGGAATGGTTCAATATATAAGATGCCTTTCATGTTGAATAGGATTCTTTAAGGTTAACCTAAACTTAGGATTAATAAATTATTTACTAAAAGAAATTAAATCATAAAAATGTACCTTTAGGAAACAACCTAAGGTATGGATGAAGGAGGCTAAGCCTCTTTATTCTCTTTACACTTAGATGCTAAGTGTAAATCAATTAAACAAAAATAGAATACAAATTAAAATCTACAAACTTCTAAACAATTTAAAATGAAAGCATCAATCATGTTAAATTAAACTTTTCCTAACTTAGAAAATCATAATCCAAAAGCTTAGCTAAGACACACTACACTAAGTTCAACACACATATTAGAATGCTAAGTTAATACTTCTAGTCTTAAGTTAGGATGGTGTATATAATCATGTTGTGTTTTGTTTTGTGATGTAATGTTTTAGATTGGATATTAGGAATGTGGATCATAGACTAGATGTTAGGCTATTGTTAGTCTAATATTATTTTATATAAGATATTATGCTTAAAGGGGCCACCATAATAATAAACATAAATGCTTCAACTTGCTGGTTTCTTATGCCCTTAAGCATAATCCAAGTTAGGACAGGTGGGCTTAGTTACCCATGTGCAGGCTGTTAAGTTCAAATTATAAAATATAAATGCTTAGGTTTGTATGTATGTTTGGCTAACATTTATCTTGCAGGTGTAGTTAGATTTACTTTTTCCATAAAAATATAATTTTGTAATAGGAAATAGGATTAGTGCTATGGGGTTTAAGATGACTAGCGGCTAGAAGGCTTAGTTCTAGGGTGTCCTATGATACCTTAAAACAAATCAAATCCAAAGAAGGAAGAAGGAAGAAGAAAAGCAAAGAATGAAGACCCCCATAGCATGTATTCAATTCTAAATTGTAATATTATTTTATAAATCCAGGTTATATAAGAGTAGAGCTTGGCTACCAAACTTTTCACTTTTCTAGGACATACGGAAGTACCCGACCGCACCAACCTTTTATATTTTTATGGAATCTATTCATGTTTGATTGATGTTATGTTTATATTTGCAATAGAATTGCATCTTTTTCATAGTTTCTTCAAGCTTGATTGTTGAATGTGTGACCTAGATGCGGTAGGCTCTTATGATAAAATTAATTTTTCTACCACAATTAATAACACATAACTAAATTTTAAAATAACTCACAACCTCATCTTAAATCTTAGGTTATAATCAAGATAATTAAAAGATTTAATAGCCCCTTAGCTGTATATTGTATGTCTAATATCATGCATGGCATCTTCTATCACTCTTGTAAAATAAGGGCCTCCATTCTTGCACTTTAAGGACCGCTTGACCTATGAGACCAACCCCTTGTGATGGAGCTTCACCCTCTTTCTCTTTTGATTTAGCCAATAACTAAATTTCATAATGCATTTAAACATTAAATATCTTAAGCCTTTGTCCAAAATGTTGTGTCAAAATCATATAAAATTTGAAAATATTTTGCATTTAGGCTGAATTATATGCTCATACCAAACATGATCTAGTCTCTTAGGAACTGAGTTTAGGACTCTAGTCTCTTTCTAATTAAATGAGAAGCTTAAGCCAACTCACAATTACATAAGTCTAACCTATATGGATTTAAAGCGGGAGGTGTTAGCTAGTGGCCACTTTAAGCAGTTGTAATTCCAAAAGAATCAGACGGATTTATTCTCTTTTATGGAGATAAATCCTTATGTCACCTCTTCGCTTAGATTTAGGTCATGCTTTTAGCTTGTGCTAAAACTTCTTAGGTTTAGGATCTGAGGTTGCTTATTTCCCATTGGGCTATGAGCATAAATCCTCACCTCTTTGGCATTTTCATAATCTTGTGTTGATGGATTATAAGCCCTAGCAATCTAATAAAATTTCAACTCAAACAAAATAAATCCTTTCATTTTTAAACATATAAAATCTCATCATAGGATAGGTTGGAGTGTTCACTAGGCTGCTTAATATAATGAACACTTCCTACACATTTTCCTTTGGATTCTAAAATAAGTCTTCTAATTGAACAACCCCATTTGATTATCCAAAATAACCAATCCTTTGATAGTCTTAACCTTAAAATCTTTAGAGATAATAATTGATTACTTTAATCTAGAGTATTCTTAGAAAACCTTATTTCCTAGGATGTAATTAACTATTAAGGCTTGCATCCATAGGGAAATTAAGAACCCGGTATAAAATAAATCCTACTTTACTTTTTCATGTAAAGTAGGGAAACAATCTTTGGTATATGCAAAGACTCATCGTGCCTTAGGAGTCCTTATTAGGTGATTAGGTCCATTGTAGGGTAATGCTTTTATCTTTCAAGATAGTACATCATACCTTAATGTCATACCTCACTTCAATAAGTACCCCTACGACCGTGGTGCCCATATGACCCATATGAAAATAAACACCACTGCTGATTTCATGGATCCCCCTACAGTTTGTGAAGAGGCAAAGTCTTTGAAAGGTTAGATAGGATTCTCATCAACTTTGAATAGATATCTCATTTTAGCTCCACTGAAGTAAGACATCTCTCTAGGATTGCATTACATCACACTCCTATCCTTGCTAACTTTCACATAATCCCCAAACTAAATAATCATCCCTTTAGGTTTCTCAACATGTGGACTCTACACCATAATTTAGAAAACAACATTTTGAAGTCATGGAATACTGTTGGGAATGATAACCCATGGATTAAACTTTTTTTTATTACACAAGGAAACCATCTTGGAATACAAAAAATGGAATAAGGAGGATTTTGGAAATATCCACCATCTCATTAAGACAATTGAAAAAAAAACTATTATCCTAGAACAAGTCATCTCTACTAGAGAACCTGCTAAAATCAAGGATCTAGAATCCCTATTGGAATAGTATCAAATAGATTTGAAATCTTATATTAATAGAGAGGATGGCTTCTTGAGACAAAAAGCTTCTTCTAATAATTTTGTCCATGGAGATAAGAATTCCACATATTTCCATGCTTGCATTAAGAGAAAAAGAGAAGGGAAACTCATTACCAAGATAAAAGACTCCTCAGACAATTGAATATCCAATCAAGACCATAAAGATGGTTGTGTGAATTTCTTTTCAAATTTTCTCAGCCAACCATGTAATACCCTCCAAAGCTATCATCTTCCTTATAACATCTTTGAAAAAGACATAGAACATATAAATAATGAGGAATTAACCTCCATTTGATGTTGCCCATTATGTGTAATGGGAGAAGATTCTTAATTTAAGGATTAGAGCAATATGATTTTATGGCTTCAAGACCTAATTATTTTTAACTAATTTTACATTTTTTTCTAAGGCTTTAATTTATATGAAGTTTCAAATTTTCTTTTATTTTTGTTTCAGTTGTTTAGACTTAAGTTGGATATAAAATTTAGTTTTCCTATAAGCCTAATCATCCAAGCATTCAATCATAAAAAGCACAACACAGACAGAAACCTAAAAAAAGCAGGTTGATTCTATTGTGTACCCAAAATAAATCAAGCTTATTTAATTTAATAAAAAGGCCAATGCGGCTGGGTACCGCTATACACCATGAAAGAAAGAGCAAACAGGCAGTCGAGCTCTACCCTTATACAACCTAGCCTAGAACTACAAGTCTAGATCTATTGGTCTTCTTTCCAGGATCATCTCCTTCTTCAGGGACATCTATTAGGCTTCACACGGAACCACTGCACCAATCTTCTGGTAATCCTAGACCCTATAAATCCTAACCTAATTCTAAGCTCAATTTTCATTTTGATTTCAAAATTAATTCTTAAGCCTTGCAAAATAAATGTTCAAAATTACAAACATCACATAACAGTTATATTTCAAAATTATATGAGTTTAGTATTAGCTCCTTACAAAAAAATAGCATTTTAATTTATTTATGATAACACTTCTCTCTAGTATAGCCCCCTACAGAAGGTAATATTAAATCTTAAAAGAATGTCCTATAATCCAATCTAACGAGAAAACAATCCTAGACATGTAATCTAAAATAGGACACCACAAAGACATGTAATCATATCACATCACAACATAGCACAGGGAATCATAAGGAATCACAAAATGGCCTAACCTATGTCAAGGATCCGTGGCCTAATGATCTAGTGTGTGAAGAAAATTGGCTTGTGTTGCAAGTCTTTCCTAGGCCTCTTTAGTTTAAGTTTCAATTTGGAGTGTTGAACTTATTTGAATTTTACCTTTGGATGGTTTTAATTCAAATGATTTAATGATTTTTTTATTCATTTTTAATTTTATTTTGTTAAAGTGAAGTTTAGGTTTTTAAGAATGAAGAGTAGAATAGATACCACTTTTGGGTAGAACTCATTCTATTCAACATCCTAACCCCTAATGGAATGAAACATTCATCCTAAGATGAAGATTTAACCTAAAGGTCTAACTAAGATCCTTAAGTATCTTAATTAATCCTTTTAGTTTCATTTAGATGATTTGGGTTTGAATTCAATTTGGATTTTGATTAATGTTTCAATTTTTTACTTCATTTCTTTTGATTTGATTTAATTCTTCTTTAATGTTTGATTTGGTTCATTTTCAATTTGATTTAATTTGTTTCATTTGATTTTTGTTTGAATTGGTTCATTTGGTTAACATTAATATTTTAAGTTTAAGTTATGTTTAGGTTTGTTGAATTATGTTAATTCAATTATTTTAATTTATGTTAACCTAAGATACTTAGGTTAATGTTCGACTCATTCTTAAGTTAGATTCATTATGGATTAAGGTTTCATTAAGTGTTTCTGATTTCATTAACTTAAGGTTTAATTACTTTTCATATGCATTATTAATTTCCTTAACCGTTAAGTAATAAATTAATTAAGTTCTTTGGTTTACGGTGTTGGAAAACCATTCTAAATATTTTTTATGTTTGATTAAGATTAGTTTCAAATTATTTCATGATTTGACAAATTTATGAATTTTATTTATTAATTATTTGATTCATATTGACATAGGAATTTGGAAATTCAATAATTCCCTATCCAATAGCCAATTGGATTTAAAATCATGTTTTCCAAGTTTCACCTTGATTAGATTCAGAATTAGGGTGTAATTAAGGTTTTAATTATTTCATTAAAACTCAAATTAGGCCTAATTTAGTGAAAATAACTTATATATTTCATTTTTCATTGATTCTTCTTGATGTTTCCAAAGAAGTTTCATTCATAATTTTTACAAAATTGGTTGATTTATTATGAGTTTATTAATTTTTGATTAGTTATTTGAATTATTTAATTCAATTAATTACTTAATTTAATCATTTTGTTATTTATTAAGTTCCAACGAGTTTCATAAGTTTTTGGGTTCATTAGAGTTCATTAAGTTGATTTAAGGTTATTTAATTCATTTTCATGAGTTAATTTATTTCATATTCATTTATTTAATTAAAATTGAGGTTTAGGATTTGAAATTTCATTTTCCATGATTACAAGGCAATAATTCATGAAACTTTTTCCTAAGGTGTGTTTTAACCTCAATTTCAATTCCCCAAAGTTTCATTTAAATTAGATTAATAGTTTATGATTAATTAAAGTCTAATTGATTTCATTCAAACCAAAATTAAGGTTAAAATACCCAAAATTAATTACGGGTTTTAATTTTAATGGATTTCTCTCATCAAGATGAATCCATAAAGCCTAAGTTTGCAATTTTTTATTTGTATTTATTTTTTATAAATTTTTGAATTTCTTGTGATTTCTAATTAATTTTTTTAATTAAATAAAGATTTACTCATTTTAAGAACATGGGCTAACGCGGTAGCCTGCGTGATGCATTCACCATGTGGCATGGTGGGATTTGGCCGCGTGGATCCCGCGTGGCATCCATGTCAAAAGTGGTGCCACGCAAGATGAATCTCGACTGGCCAATCGAAGATTGAACTATCCTGATTCATTCTGTGATTTCCTTAAGAGATAAAATTGGATCGTCTAACTAAATCATGGTTGTCTGTTCCAAATAGAAGGATCAGATGGTGGAGATAATATCCCGCAAATCCCCGATAAGAGATGGACACCGTCCATCATTTTGGCCAAAATTCTGATGATCATTGGGGACTTTCAACATTTTTATTACAAAATGATCAAGGATCATTTTTCAACCCATCCATATAATTTGATCCACTTAGGGATCAATTTTCCTTTGAAAAGTGCCAAAATTGAATACTAGGGAGGATAGTGATGAAGCATACCTCATTTGGTCATCACTGGTGGTGGGATCAACTCCATTAGCTTTGTATCGATGTAACAAAGGGGTGTATGAAATTTGGAGTCTTGCCTTCCCATGGATTTCTCCCTAGACTAACCTCAGATCTATTTTCCATCAGCCTTAGCCATTTTTCAGCTCACCGAAAACAAGGGGATGGGGTGGAGATTCATTTAAGGTCGCCTCGATCTCTAGAACATGTTTGAACATTCAATTTGATGTGGGAGAGTCTCCCTTGCATTTCACCAATAAAAGAGCTCAAATTTTGCCATATTTCATTTATTTTCTAGCATGCTAGTAGCGAGGAATCAAGGGAAGGGTCTCCTCCTTTATCTCTACCCTTGGTGAACAATTTGAGATGAAAAGAGGGATGGAATTGGTCTTCCCTACACTCTTTCTATACTTGGTCGAAAGGCATCTTCATGGCCTTCTAGGTGGCCAGATTCTAGCCACCACCAGCTGTAAGGCCAGCCAAGGGGTGGATTCAATCTCCCTTGGCCTTATGAACAAGTTTGGATGAAGAAATGGAAGAGAGTATGGCATCTACCCTTCCTTCCTTGCTTGGTCGAGCCTTGGTTCCTTCCCTTGGCTTTTTCATTAGAGGAAGCCAAATGCCTTTTGGCTTGAGGGTTCATCCCATCTATTCTCTCGACCCTTGGAACTATTATCCCAAGAGGTGTCAAAGTCCAAGGTTACTTTGGATAAAACCAAGTGATTTTCATATTGAAAAGGGGAGGAATCTTCTCTTAGTTAAAGATTTTCACTCCTCATCTTTGGTTTCATTTTTTTGGCTTTGGCAGTATAGATCACTTATCAAAGTCCTTAGACTAATGTGTGGTTGCCTGCATTAAACTCAATATAAGTTTGAGTTCAAATTTAATTCCATTTGAATTGGATTGGAAGCTTTGAATCCAATCCAAGCATTTTGATTTAAAGCATTTGATTTTTTTTTGATTCAATTATTGTAAGCTTGAGTTTAATCATATTTGATTGATGATTGATTAGGTTTTGATTAATTCATTTAGAATTGAATTGATTTTGGATTTTATTTCATTTCAACTCATTTACACCTAAATGGGTTAAGTTTGATTCCAATTGGATTTAAATGACCAATTTTACCCATTTGGATTGGGTTTGATCTCCAATCATGCTTGATCACATGTGTGAGATGATTTAGAGTGATTGATTTCATTTAATTTCAATTGCATTTTTAATTGAACCCATTTGACCCAAAGTAAGCTTAATGGGTTGTGTTCAGGTTTCATTTGGGTCAAATGACTAATTTGACCAAATTATACCCAATGATGGGTTGGATTGTGTTTAATTATCATTTCCAAATGATTTTTAGCAATCAAATTGAATTTATTTTAATTTGATTTGGGTTTGAACCCAATAGGACCCATTTAGGTTCATTTAGACTAAGTAGTCTAATTAACCCAATCATGGCCTAAATGAGTTTAAATTTCTTTATATTTATGAAAAAACATGTTTATTTGATCAAGTGGAACATTTGGAGTTATTTAATTTGGTCAAGTTCTTAGTGGGTTGACCTTCAACTTAGTGGGACCCACCTAAGTCAAACCTATGACAAATGTGATGACTAGATTTGACTTTGATTTAATTTTTTGGATTTATTTCTTTGTTTTAATTTGATTTCATTTTGATTTATTTGGATTTCATTTAATTTAACCCAAATTTGAAAATTGGGTCAAGTCTACCTAAGCTCATTAGGTTAGATTAAACCCAAGGACGGTGCACTAGGTCACTAAGTATTATATCTTAAGAGTTGAATTAGGAAATTACTATTTAAGATTAGGAAATCCTAATTACTAATTTCAAAATGATATTAACCGCATCCAAAAATGAGGTCAACATTGCCCTCATTCCCAAAGATAATGAGACATACTTAGGGCAAAAGTATAGACCAATCTACCTCACCGCAGTCCTCAACAAACTTATTAGTAATATCATTAACATGCTTCAAAAGCTACTCTCTCTCCACATCTCCTCCTACCAGGCCACTTTTCTGAAAGTTAGAAACATTACTAATAACATTCTACTTGCTCAAAAGATGGTCAGGGGTATTGATAGGAAGGGAATAAGTGGGAATGTGATCATCAAAATTGACTTTAATAAAGAATTTGATATAATTAGTTGGGACTTCATGCTACATGTTCTTAAGGATAGAGATTTTTCCAACACATTATGCCAACTAATTCAAAGAACTTTACAGAAAAGCCACTAACAAATTATCACCAACAATCAACCTCATGGGCACTTTAAAGCTAGCAGAGGTGTTAAACAAGAGATCCCCTTTCTCCCGCTCTATTCATCTTAGCCTTGGACTTCCTCTCTAAGAGGCTCAATAGTATGGCTGAGGCCAAATAATATATCAATTTTCACACATGGAGCAACCTAAATATCATCACACTTAGCTTTTTCGGATGATTTATTACTCTTTTGTAATGGAAGCAAAAGGGCTATCAGAAATCACATGACAATCCTCAAAGAATTCTTAGAACTATATGGTATGGATTTAAGTACTAACAAATATTTTCTTGTGATAGGAAAGCTGATTAAACCATCTCAAATTAATTATATGAAGGATAAGATTAGCTTAGCCCACTCCACTGTCCCATTCTCCTATCTTGGCATCAAGCTATACAAAGGCGTGATCATCTCCTCCCTTTTCAATGACCTGATTAATAAGTTCAAAGAAAACTAAATTCATGGGAGAACTCCTTCTTCTCATTTGGAGGAAAAATCACTTTGGTCAAAAGCATCCTCCACTCAATCCCACTCTATATTACACAAGTCCTAAAATTCCCAAAATCATTCAAACCAAGATTGAGAGGATGTTCAATAGGTTCATTTATAGCCACAAGAGTAAATCCATACACTGAACAAGTTGAAAAGAAACCAACTAACAATGGAAGTATTGGGTTTTAAACCTTAGCAGAAAACATCTAATATAATGTCATGTTTGCATCTAAAATTTAAGAGTAAAACAAATAAAAATTTTGAACTAGAGCATCGCGGTGTTGTAATCTTGGTGCCTAAGCACTGTTGAATATTTCAAGAAGGATAACCACATCTGACAACCCACTCAAGATTTTTCTTCTTTTTCTCTCTCTTCCACTTCTCCCTTACTTGCTCTCGGTCTCAACTCTAAGTATTCTCCAACACTCTCTTCTCTCCACAACACATTATTAGCCATTGTATGAGAGTTTCTTCCTCTCATGCAAGACAAGACTGAAGACAACTATCATTAACTTCAGATAAAGATTTTTGAAAATAATCTTTTATATAATCCCCAATGAAAGAGAAATCTAAAAATTTTCACGGTCGATCTTTGATGGTGAGAAATAAGAAGTCTCTTTCCATTGATCTTGGATTTGGAATAAGTGTGAAAATTTTAATTTTATTAAGAAAATATTTTAGGCACATGAATCTCATGAATTTTAATTTAGAACACCTCCCCTGTTGAACTTAGTTCCAGCATGAGATGAAAAATCCTCTCTTCGTTGACCTTGGATCTAGAACAATAAAGAAGTGTGCTTCTTTTTCTAAAATACTATAAAATCTAACATTGCTAAAGTGTTATACCATTGAATTTTCATAAAAAAATTTTCAATTCTCCAAGAAACTAGTTTAAGAATAAAGTTTCCACTTCGTGGCGTTTGGGTTTTGAGCCCTTTAGAATGATGTCTTTAGTGTTTTACTTTATAACACTGAAGCACCAATACCCTGACATCATGGCGCTAAGTTCTCAGGTTAGTTTCTTACTTACAGCACTAAAATGATGTATTTAAAATCACAGAGTTACCCTTTTGGGTTACAAAATCAAGAAACCATTGTAGAACAATGTCTCATCACCTTTTTGCTAGCGTTGAGGTGCAAAATCTTGAAATCCATTCCACCATTGAACATTATTTCAATGTCAAACAAAATCTTCCAATGATTGATCATTGATCTGAGACAATAGAGAATGGTGCTTTACACTAAAAATCATGAAACCTAGCATTGCTAAGATATTATGTTACCAAGATTTTAAATTTTCTTAAAAGTATTGAATCTTAGGCATGAATGAAATAACACCAAAGCATTGAGGTTCCAATGCTGAGGTGTTGAGTCCTCAAGAATGTTGAACCTAAGATGCACATTTAATAGCACAAAGGCACTGATGTTCAAACACTGAGGCATTGAATCTTTTTAAACATTAAACTTTAGACACTAATCTGATAGTGCCATGGCGATGATATCTCAGTACTAAGGTAGTGTGCTCTTAGAAAGTTAAACCTTAGTCACCTAACTGATAGCACCAAAGATTTAATATTATAACGTTAAGGTCTGATCTCTCTAATATTAAGCCTAAGTCACATCTATAGCATCGCAACAATATCCATGTAGTGCAGAGGCACTAAGTTCTCAAGTTTTGAACGTATGACTTTCAACTAATGGTGCCAAGCATTAGTTTTGTAGCACCAAGGTTCTAGGCCCTCAATATTGTTCATTTTGAACTAAAATTTTATTATTAAACTTTTAAATTCTAGAGCATTCTACATAACAAAGATAAACATAAAGTATAGAAATGAAGATATTTTTATCAAAACCAAAATTTATTACAATAAATAAAATAATATAAAAAGAAGGGGAAAACTAATAGTCATAGTCATCATCACCCTCCTCATCTTTTTCTTCTTTCGGCTCCGAAAAGGTGCTCACATTAGGGCAATATTAAGGCCCTCTAAGAAAAGAAGCCTGACCTAGCCCTACATGAAAGACATAGTTTTCAAACCTATGAATAAGTGCTGAGTTCAACTCAGCCATATATAAAACTACTGCTGCTACTAAACCATATGGTGATCAAACTCAACCCCCCCCCCCCCAACACGGTTGCCAACTAGTTTTATCAACCATTTTTTTAAATCCAAGGCTTGCCATCTAATTACTTAGAGTTTCTTATTCAAGGTCTTGGAGGATTTAGGTCAGAATTGAGAAGCACGTGAGCTTACACCCACCTCAGTCCTCGAGCCAAAACCTTCAATTACTCTCTTAGTAAGGGGAGCCTTCTGAATCAAAATTTCTTCATCAAAATCTATTTTTCACCCACTAAAACACATAAAGAATAAATTAAAGAAGAATGTCAATGCCTAAAATAGTACTACCCTTAAGCATATTATTGACTAAATTATAAATTATGATCTCTACATCCATAGTAAAGCCCTTTTGAATCATGTAATCCAAAATGGCCCTATCCCTAGTTACCTCACTGATATTGCCAATGGGAATCAACTTGGCAAAAATAAAATAATGTCAAGTTTTGACTTTAGTAGAGAGGTCGATGATAGAAAAAATTGCTTATATTTTCCTTCTACCTTTTCCACTGGACATTAAAGTTTATAATAGTGAGGAAACTAAGAATTTCATCAAAATTGGGATGATCATTATAATAAAAGAGATACTAATCATATACAACATCTTGTAAATTGTAATGTGCATTAATAGTACTACTATCAAAACTTATTAGTTTTTCTTAGATGAAAACTCTATTATTCTGGTGCTCCTTCACGTTGGCGATAAACTCTAGCACCATAAGAATGAAACAAGAGTTGTTATCATTGGCCAGCTTTTCCATCCTTGCTCATTAATGATTTTCTCCATGCTCCCACATGGGTTGAAGAAACTCCTCTCTAATATAAAATGTTTGTGGATGAGAGAGTGGTGGTATCTCTTCTCTACTTCCACAATAATGAATGTGTTAAAGTTGCTGGCGGCTACCCTCTTCTTGCCCTTGTTGAAGTATCTTCAACATATTGACTTTCATAAAGGAGAATGAATGCTAAACGGGGAAAGGGCAAGAAAACTTTAGAAAGAAATTAAAGCTTCATAATAAAAAATTTTGCAACTTAAAGGTCCTATTTATAGACTGACCAGACCACAAAGACTACTTGGACAAAGACTAAGGTCGGTCTCCCTCGAGAATAAATAGTGCTCCATATGCAGTGCCTAGGTGATGGTCACCGAATCAAAATGGTTATTGTGTTGATCAAAAAGAACACTTATTATTATTTATTACCATTAATTTTGTAACCAATTGGAATTGAAAAATGTGTCATACATTGATGGAGCACCATGAAGGTCTAACTTAGAGTAGTGACACTGGTCAAAGGCTTTATCCTTTTTCTATTAAATGCATCTAATAGCCTATCAGACTTTGAACAGCTTTTGACTAGCACCGCACACCACTTTTGTAGTGCCTCAGTGCTAGTCATTTCATTTATATTATTCTTATAGTGTTGTGGATTTGGGTTTGTAACACGGAAGTACTACCCTCTCTAGTTTGGAGACTTATGTTCCTACCTAAAGTCATAGAGGCATTATCTCACTTATACCAAGAAGCTAAGCTTCGGGCACCATGTTATTCTACTCTAAGTGTTGCAATGCTTCCTCTATACCATCAAGGCATTGTACCATAAAAATCTATACATTAAAAAAAATCAAGCCAAGCACTTTTATGTTCACCATGTGGACACTCATATAAAATCTATTTGTTCACCATGCAAACACCTTAATGGCATTCCAAAGAGATGTAAGTATAATCTATATGTTTGTCATGCAAACAATCTATATCCATATGGCATTCCAAGGTCCAATATATACATTCATCATGTGAATACCCTAATGGTATTCCAAAGGGATGTAAGCCCAATCTATAAATTCATAATATGAACATTCCTACTTGTGATTTCTCAAAGATTGTAAACCCAATAAACTTGTTCTCCATGTAACGCTTCTATATTTTGGCTTTCCTATAAATGTAAGCCCAATCTATTTACCTGTTCATCATACAAATATCTCTACACCACAACCCCTGCACTAACACTCTAGTATACTCAAGAAATCTGAAATGAGGCAATCCATGGCTAAAATCAGACTCCTTGGACATTACTACTAATAGCCCTTTGATATTGGTAGACTGGTACAATGTAATCTCGGGATGATGGAACCATGGGATGTTGATCAGTACTATCTCCATTTTTCCTTTGGACAGTCATCTATTTCATGCCATATGCACCACTAGACACTGATTCATACCATAGATATGTTAGAACTCAAATTTAAATATACACTAACATAATGTTTGGAGAAATCTAGTTGAATATATATATATATATATATATATATATATATATATATATATATATCAATTTGCCTCATAAAAATATACTTATAACCATCTAAATAAAGATGGTGAAGAGTTTCTAAAATGTTGTTTTTTTTTCTAAGTGATCATGCCATAAAGCTTTGGATTTAGTTCAGGGAAAGATCCACCTTTGGGCTGAGTTCATGCACCAATGGTATTGCCCTCATGCACACCCATCATTTGCTTACCTGAGAGATTTGGATTCCCATACTTGGAGACTCATGCTATCGCATATAACTAAAGCTAAAGATTTTATCTTCTAAGAGATTGGTGCTAAAAAAGCTGACTTCTTGTTTGATCATTGGTTTGAGGAGAAACCCTTTTCTAAACTATATAGGGACACTAACTCATCTATTTTACAATCAATTTGTTATTTATGGATTGCTGACTACTGGAACATTTCCCACCTATTGGAATTTCTTCCAATGGGAATCTGCTGCAAAATCTCTTTAATCCTACTTGTAAAAGATATAAGAGATAAGCTTATCATCAAATGCAAACTAAAACAATATCAATCTCCTAAATCATCTATACAAACTGGTGGAAACAAACTGAAAACATCCCATGGAGTAAACCCATTTGGAAGTCAATTCTAAAACCTTCCACCTCCTTTTTTTTTTTTTGTTGGAGACTCCTTAACAACCTTATACCAACGTATGACATCCTAAAGCCTAAAAGACTTAGACTGCCTTTAATGTATTATTTATGTAAAGAAGAGGAGGAAATTTTATCACACTATTTTCTTCAATGAAAATATAGCATTAGAATATGGAATGAACTGGCTAAACTCCATATTGAGGATACCTATCAAAATAATACAATCCAAGCTCTTGTGGAATGTTGACAACTGAAGGACTCTTAGAAGTTAAACATAGTTCTCATTACTCTTTTGAGTACTCTCTGATTCATTTAGAGAGCTAAGAATGAGAAGAAACATAGTAACACAATTATATAAGTGGAGAGCATTGTGCAATTGATCAAAGCAAACTTATCTAAAGCTAGTACTAATGGTTTAACCATCCATTCACAATGTCATGGGATGGAACAAAATCAGAATTTGCTGGTGTGTCATGCTAAACTGAAATCCTCTTTGGAGAAATTCTATTCATTTAAACCAGAACAAGGTACTCTCAAAATCAACATTGATGGTAGCTTTGACATTAAAACTGGTAAAGTTGAGATTGGTGGTATCTTCCAAAATAGCAATAGTCATTGTATTTTCCATTTATCTATGCCTTCCAAAGCTATCTCCCGTCATCATGTTGAATTGAAGGCTTGTCTTACTATTGTGAAGATTTCCCCTTCCAAACTGCAATATAGCTATTGGATTGAATCTAACTCCAGGGTGCTTATTTAACTTCCGTTGAAGAATGATTATCAAGGTGCACTCTTAATGAACTCAAGATTTTGAAGCACATAGTTGTGGGTCTAAAGATCAGCTTCTCACACATTTAGAGAGAGGGCAAGTGCCCTAACTTCCTTTTAGCTAAGAGAGGGGATCACTCTCGATAATTCCTCACTAAGGCCTCAGTTGATGCTGATCTCACCTTCATTATTTATAGTGATAAATTAGGCTTACCATACATTATAGTTAGATCCTTATAACTCCCCTTTTTTTGGTTCCTTTTGGATTACATGTATCTTCAAAGTGATCAATGAAATAGTTTTCATTATCAAAAAAAAAACAAAAACAAAAAAGTGATCATAAGCTAATTTCTTATACTATACGCAACAACCCAGGGGGAGTTATTTTAATTGATCAGTAACTTGAAAATATTCTAGGTCATGGATAAGTCATGTAAGCATCGATCAGTAAGTATCATCTCTGCGACCACTCACTTACTCAAGAATACTTAGCAAATAAACAAATTTATTAGTCATTCAGATAAATATGCTCGACTGTAAATATAATTATCTACAATCATGTACATTCTACTTGCCAAAAATAAACTTTTTACATAAAGAGAAATACATAAACAAATGATGTATAAACTTGAACTACCCTCATCTTTGACATCATAAGAGATTGGGAGTGTGAGTACATTAGAGAAGTCCAAAAAATTAGCATCCAAATGACCATGCTTCACTAACTTGGTGATATGAAGTTGGTGCCATCTTTAAACTTCTGCTGTAAAAGCTTATGGTACTTGTCAAAGTTAAAAAAACCCCAGTGAACTTAGCTTCTATCCTCTAAAACTCCTTAGTATGACAAGTGAGTTCTTCCTCCAACTCTCTTTTTCCTCTACAAGGCAAGTAAACTCCAAATTCTCCCTCTCCTTCTCCTCCTCTTGACAAGTAGCCTCATTTTAAAGGTCCTTATGCTTGCTTCAAGAGATGTTATGTTTCTTTTCATGCTTCCAAGCTTGGACTTATTGGCATAAGCCTTCTACCTCTTCTCAAAGAACTTTTGGTAAACTCCCCAAGTTGACTACCATGTTATAACCTAGGTAGTCATAACAACATATGGCAAGTGAGCATTGGGGATGCCACCCAAAAGGCCCTCGAACTCCTTTGAGAAGATGGAGAGGCTGAGCTCATAGGTTTCATAGGTAGGCTTGCATAAGTTTGGTGTGAAGTTACTATCCAAGCCTTCACCTAGCTTATCCTCCTCTTCAAACTCGCTAATCTACTAGTGAGTATGAGTAATTGAGCTTGTGACTCTCTTTCTAGACTTTGAGACCTTTTGAAGCTACACTTGGCTCCACTTCTCTTATCTACAACATCAAATAATTCACCACCACTTATTTCATGGTCTCATTCCTCGAGGTATTGGCGCTCATCAAGGTTAAGCTCAAGGGGTGCTAAAGTTGCCTCTCCTGCAGGTAAATAATGATAATAAAAATTAAAAGACTACTTGTAAAAGTAGAGGGATGGCAAGTATATAGAGGAAACCTCATGGAGGAGAGTGGTATCCTCGCTGAAGTGATAGTTGAAAGAAATATTTAGCGTTCGACCCTACAGTCTTGCCATGATCTCCTCCTCCTATACAGACAACTAACCAAGCTTAGTAACCTAACTCTAAAAATAAATAGTTGACACAGGCCATTATGATGCACTCTTCACAAACAGAACTTGCTAGAACCACTTCTATACTTTATTTTATAAATTATGAATTTACAGTAAAGTCACTAAAAACTACACTGTCCCATCTTGGTGACTTTTCATCATGAATTCTCATCGATAGAGGCCAACACTCCACAAAATGCCAGCTTATCACAAGAATAAGATGAAGGTGGTGATGCTCGCCACTAAGTTGAGAAGGATTAGGCAACCACCACTCTAAAGAAATTAAGAAGATCTACTTACTTGCAAGGGAAAGGAAGCCTATGCCCATTTCTGAAGTGAGCAAGTGATTGCACAACTCATGCATACTAAGAAAGTTTAGGTGCTTAATCTTATCGACCACTCGCATAGTAAAGTTAAGGTTGTTGCCTCCATAATAATCATAAAATATAGAGGTCGCAATTGAAGAACCTAACTCTAGGACCTCTTTGATATGTGCTTGATGAAAAGTTGAGGAATTCTTCTTCAAAAAAGCACTTGCTCACTGTTAAGAGGCTATGGCACCCAAGATAAGGGTGAATTGGGTTTTTAAAAATAATTTTATAAATATTAGTTTTAAACTTTTGTAGAAAACTTAAACCTTTAATGATTATATTTTAATGAAATATAGAAACAATCAACAATAATATAGAAAGGTGAAGTGCAAAAAATAAAGAAAGAGAACACAAATATTTTTATGTGGTTCGGGCAAACCCCAAAACCAGCCTATGTCCACTCCTAGCCACCCAAGCTAAGAATTCACTAAATCAAAATTGAGATTACAATAAATCACTCATGCTCTCCTTCACAGTCAAGTACAACCCAACACCGTATTTTTCTTAACAAGTATAACCCAACACCATACTTTCCTTAACGGGAAGTACAACCCAACCATGTACTTTCCTAAATGGATAAGTACAACCCAACAAAAAAAATAAGAAATAGAAATATAAAAGTATCTAACTCTCAATTTAAATTTATTTTGCTCACATAATCCAATATATGATAATATTAAGGCAATTGAATATTAATGAAAAAGAGAGCTCACTTTAATTTGAAATTAATTAAAACAAGATCTTCAATCAAATATTTAATGCAATTAATTAACTCAATATTGATTGATTGATCTTTAAAAATTTGAAATGATTTTCTTGAATTAATTGGAAATGCAAACTAAAATGCAATCAACAATAATCACTTGAATAACGATTTGAATTACACCACATGAAAGTTATCACATAATATATGCATAAACCAATTGAATATAAGTAATCAACAAGCACAAAATAATTTATGCAAGATGTGATGTGGTCAGCCAAATGAAGAAAGAGATGAAATAATATGTTAAGCACAATCAAATTTAACCAACCTATATTAAACTTTAAGCCAAAGGGATGAACAATGGATATTCAAATGATTAAGCACATAGGAAATTAATAACCTTTAAAAACACTTCAGCCAAACAAGAAATAAGAGAAATACTCAATGATTAAGCACAAAATAAATTCATTTCCTTATGTTAACTTTAGACTAAACAAGAAATCAAAAGATTATGAAGTAGTTAAGTCCACACAAATTGATCTTCTTATCTTTGTTCTTGGACAAATAAAATCTAAAGATTTTGTCATGAATGAACACACAAAAATTTATATAACCTTGTAAACTTCAAAGCCAAGAAAAAAGTAAACGAAGCTTAAGAACTTAGCACCTTAGAAAATGAACTCCAAGGAATTGATGTTTTCAGCCAAGAGTAGAAACATACAAAACCTTCACTTTTCCCAATAAATATGCAAGCCAAATAAATGTCCAAGATAAAGAGAATAATAATAGGAATTCTTGCACTTGAATCACCAAAAATCTTCAAGAGATGCTTTAGAAAGAATTGGCCGAGGGTGAGCAAGATAGCAACAGAGCAAGAAAGAGTTTTTAACTTTTTAGAACTTTTTTCAAGTTGAAACAAGGCTCTTAAATATATGAGGGAGGAGTCTTGGGTTGGCCAAAAACTGATTCAATGAGAGGGAAATAGATTTGGCATCAATTTGAATTTCAAATTCAAAAGAGAGTGGATCGGCCAAAGAGATCTTCTATAGGCTCCTTTACAAATTTGTTTAAGCCCAATATGGAATGTATGCTATGTAATTCATGTATAAGGATGGAGGAATTCCCATAGGAAATTTTCCCAAGGAAGTTCATACATGAAGGAGGGAGTTCCGAATAAAATAAATCCATGAAATATCACTTCAAAAAATTTGGCCAAAGAGGTTTCCTAAAATAGAAAATTCTCAAAATAATGCTTGAATTAAATTAAATCAAAGGTGATTGTATAATATACTTATCTAATGCTTAAATAAAACATAAATTTATTAAATTTGAAGCATAGTGGCTAGCCTACCTTAAACTTTCCCAAAATAGGTCAAATTGGAAAAAGGAAAGGAATTATTTTGAAAAAGAGGAAATTTAAATTTAAAATGACTTAAAATAAATTAATTAGGCTTTAAATAATCATAATTAATTATTCTTGGGACGTTCAACATATATTTCTAAAAAAATTTTATTTGATTTAGCAAGTACATGTCATGCATAGAGGGTTTGAATTAAAGAATAATTCAAAAATAATTCAAATTCAAAAATTTAAATAAATGAATTTTAAAATATGAAAAATGAGGAAAAATAATATGAAAATGTTTTGAATGAATTTCACACAATTTATTACACAAAAGAAGTTATAAAATTCGGCCAAAACAATTTTAAGATGAAAACGATCATAAGATAGGAAAAAAAAGAATAATATGAAAGAGAATAAGAGGAAAATAGATAATTTTAGGATAATTGAATTTTCATGCACTAAAAATTATGAATAAATATTATGAATGGCATGGAAATGATTTAATAAATTTTAAACATAATTTATCTTGCTTGAATACACATTTAATAAAACTTATATCATGCATTTAGTTCATACTATCCAAAATGGATAACTTAATGAATAATTGTAATATCAAGATATAGAAAAATGTAAATAATTTAGAATGATGAATCTAAAAATGAATGAATCATTTATTTTAATTTAGTGAGCTTTTCATTTGCCTTAATATAGTAATTCCTAGAAAATTTTCCACCCAATCCATGCCCAGTAGCTTTAGCAATTTGATATAACTGAAGAATCAGGAGCTGAAATATTTTTCCTGCACACTTGAATTTAACTTGATTAGTAGCATTTGAACATATGTTTGTTATCATCAAAATCAATCTCATATGAGATGTGGCTCATAGAGTCAACACTCACAACTAGAATGAGAGTAGGATCCACTCACAAAGGGGCTCTACTCACTTATCTAAGGAGAGAAATAAAGTCTCAACTACTCCTAGTCAAAAAGAATTTATAAACATGATAAGAAAGTTGTGGTAATACAAACATCACATCAAACATTAAGAGAAGAAATGATTATTCAAATCTCATGGATACTTCAATCCATAAAAATAATAGAAAAATAATTAATGCACAATAGTAGTAAAATCAAATAGTACTTATGAGTAAAAAAAGTACAAAATATTTACTATTTTTATTTATGGGAAAATTTTACAATGCACTTGCTACAACCATTATACATTATTTTTTTCAGCAATTTTAATATAGGGTCAGAGTGTTAGTCGTCAAAGATTCCACCTTTCTCACACAACTAATTAAATAAGAAATTCATGCTAGAAATAAAAAAGAAAAGTACTATAAGACTTGACTGAGTTATGTTGATAGTCAGTCCGAGTGCTAGTCCTTAACGAGTCCCTTATTAAGTAATTTTAGCCCTCATGGTCATAAAGTTAACCTAATACTCCACTTTCAAGGACTATTATTGCTACAATTCTAACTCTAATTTTGTTCGCAACTCACTTATGCCTTACTAGGATGAGTCTAGAGCTTCTCTCAGGAGAGTGACCTCCCTAAGTAAAGTGTTGACCTCGATGGAGTCAGAGAATACTTATAACTCTTTCTATATATCAAACCCTAGCTATCAAGTAGACTCACCCTTTATTAACTTGTCATAATTCCTGTAAGTAAGAGAGGGGAAACCTACCATCACTTCCCTAATGTCAATAAAACTGAAGCTAGTCGCAGTAATGGGGGCTTTGGTGGTCTCCCCTCACTGATGCGAACTATTTCCACATGGAACGCTACTAATTCAATCTATTGTGAAGCTGGTGTCACCACTAGTCAGTGAAAAATGAACTCATTAAAAACCAAAAATAGAATGTCAATAAGGGATTTACTATAGGCCCAACTCTTGAGAAGAGAAACTACCTATCAAGTAAGTGGAATTCCTCTTTTCAAGTAGTGGCCTAGAAAATCACCCAAGGAAAGGTGAAGTGATTCTTTATTTATACCTAGACTATCAGAGGAAATAGCTTGAAGAAATAATGAGTGCCCCTCACCAACCTTTGTTGAGGCTTGAACGCTAGTCACACTTAGCTACGATCATAGAATAAAGTAAAGGATGTGGATAAAAAGGACTGCATTATGCGATAACTAGCAAGTCTCACCTTAGCAAGGCATTTCTCTATAGCAGCTTTCATTGACCTCAATTTTGGATGAAGTTAACATCATTTCTGAAATTAATAATTAGGACATCTAATTCTAGATTAGAAGCCTCCTAATTAACACTTACAACACTACCCTTAGTGACCTAGTACTTCCTCCTTGGGTTTGATATAACCTAATGGATTCAGATACAAACTGAACCCAAATCTTAAGAATTAATTAAATCAAAATATACACCACTTAAAATTTAAATTTAATTACTCATAGATTAAGGTTTAATTTAAGAAATTAACCTTAATTTTCTAATTTAAGTTAAAAATCACATAAACCCAAGAAATTCAAACTAAATCAAAAAATTCAAATGAACCAAAATAAAATTATATCAAATTAAATAAAATAAATCTAAATCCAAGTCATGGTCAAAAATGGTCAACCCTTTAAGGTTGACCCACAAAAAATTGACCAAATTAAATTATTCTAAATCATTTAAATAATATAATAAACATGTTTAAACTTGTTTTTAAAGAAATTTAAATTTATTTAAACCTTACTTGGGTTAATTAGACTACTTGGTTTAAATGGGTCTAAATGAGTCCTATTAGGATCAAACCCAAATCAGATTGAAGTTAACTTAATTTAATTATTAAAAATCATTTGAAAATGATTATAAAATATAATCCAATCAATCATTAGGTACAATTTGATCAAATTGGTCATTTGAACCAAATGAACCAAAGCTTAACCCAATAAGCCCAATTCTGGTCAAATTGGTCAAAATTGAGATTAAACTCAAACAAATTGAAATCAATCAAAATTCAATTAAGATTGTAGTCCAAACAAAATTCAATTAAGCTAAATTGGTCATTTGAACCCAATTTGAATCAAGTTAACCATTTAAGCCTAAATGGGTTAAATTGAAATGAAAAGCAAAATCAACTCAAAACCTAAACATATTAATTAAATTAAAATATAAGAAACTATCAATTAAAGATATTTAAACTCAAATTTAAATCAATTGATCAAAATAAACAAAATTAAAACACTTTCAATCGAAATGGCATGAATTGGGTTCAAACGTCCAATCCAACTCAAATGGACTTGGGTTCAGCCTAAAATTCACATTGGGTTTGACTTGGGTAGCCAAAAAATAGCCTAAGAGCTATGGTGGTGATGCCAAAAGCTAAAAAAATGAAAAGTCAAAGGGAGATGAGGTGGAGTATGCAAACAAGGTTTTTCCAAGCAAACATACCTTTGTGATTCTTCCTCCCCTCATCATCCTAATGGCTTTGGATTTAAACCAATTATTTGACACGTCTTGGAAGATGTTTCTAAGAGTTTGAATCAAGTGGTCGTCCATTTAGCAAAAGAAGACTTGGCTTCCTCCATGCGATAGCAAGAGAAAAGCAAGAGAGAATCCAAGGAAGGAAGCTCTCAGCCAATGAGGGGAAGGAGAGGAAAAGGCTTCCCCCCCTCAAAACTTTCATCCAAACACATTCACATGGTCAAGAGGGATCAAACCAACCATTAGCTAAGCCCCTCATTGCTAGTGAATTCTGACCACTTAAAAGCTTGCATATATGGCTTTCAGCCATGTATAGAAAGAGAGAAGAGAGGCCCTTTCCTCTTCATATTTCTAGCCCAACACTCTCCCAAGGTGAAGAGATAGAGGAACAAAGTGTTCCCCATACCTCCAACCACCGACAAGACAAAATTTGGCCATAGCTAGTGGCTAAGACAACAGCCAAAAATCCAAATGGAGAAACACAATTCATCCTCTCAAATTATACATCCCTACACATTATAGGGGTCAAAGTAAGTTCAATTGAATCTTCTCCTAATCCCTATGCCACCGGCGAGCCAGAGAATGGCTAAAATTGATGAAAAATGGCCACGAGGTGGTCTCCACGATGTTCGGTGAGGAGGCAAGCCACCAAATGATGTCCATGGCTTTGACCCATCGAGGTGAAGGTGCTCAGAGCACATTAACTTCCAAGGATTGCCGCCGACAAGGTATGCTTCAAAACCAATGCCTTTAACAAATTTTTATGGTCCTTTGTGAAGAGAATTTAATCCCCAAGGAGATCAAACTATATTGATTGATTGCAAATCGATCCTTGATCATTTTGTAATCAAAATCATTCTAAATTTCCCCTTGGATTGCCAAAAATTGGCCATATTTGATGGATGATCCTTCGGTTCTTTGGTGAAAGGATGTGCAAATAATCCTCGTCATCCATTCCTTCTATTTGGAATAGATGACTATGATCTAGTCGAACTGACAAATCACTATAGAACTGGTGAAATCGCGGATGATTTTCAATGGATGTAGATCATCTTGAGTGCCCACTACTTTTGACGTGGGATCCACGTGGAACTCGCATGGCCTAACGATGCCACGCCATGTGGCAATGGCACCACGTCGATGCCGCCCTTTAAAATAGGAATTTTACATTTTCCTTAATTAAGAAATTATAAAAAAAATGATAAAATTTTCTAAAAATCATAAAAATTAAAATATAAATCTAAAAAAATATAAATGAGTGCTCTATGGATTCATCTCAGTGAGTAAAATCTATTAAACTCAAAATCTCCAAATAATTTTTGGCAATTTTAGATTAATTTGACTTTAAATAAAAATAATCAAACTTAAATTAATAGCAAACTATTAGCCAAATCTGTGTGAAACTTTGGGAAACTGAAATTAAGGCTGAAATACACCATATAAAAAATTTTCATAATTTAATTCAAAGTAAATCAAAAGATATTAAATTTCAAACACCAAACCTTAATTTTAATAGAATAAATTAATATTAAATGAAATAAATCATGAAAAATGATCAAATCATTTTAAATTAACATATTAAGCCTTAATGAACTTAAACATACCAATGAAACCCACTAAAACATAATAACACATGAAATGGCTTAATTTGAAATTAATTGAATTAATTAATCCAATTAATTAACTTAAATTAGGAAAATCATAATAAATTAACTAAGACTCCAAAAATTCCACATGAAACCTCAATGGATGCATCTTTTATAAGGGAATCAAAGAAAAATAAAATCTTTAAATAATCCCCATTAAATCAGGGTTAATTTAGGTTTTAATAAAATAATTAAAAACTTAATTACACCTTAATCATACATCTGATTAAAATAAAAATTTAGGAAAATCAAATTGGTGAGGAACCCCATACGTCATAAAATGTTCAAGGCTAATTGACCTCCGGATTGGAAGTTATTAAATTTCCAATCTCTAGAATGATTTACACGAAATAATAAATTAAAATTTCATAAATTCTAAAACCATCATAAATAGATTTGAAACATCTTCATCAACATCAGAATACCTAAGAATAATTTTCAATATTCTAATGTCAAAGAATTTGGTTAATTACAAACTTAGGGTTGAATGGAAATCATTAAAAAAAATGCAAAATCTAATTAAACCTTAAAGTAAACAATCAATTAAATTCATAATCAACCAGTTAATGAAATATTAATCCATAATCAATGCAAGCTAATAATGAATTAAAATATTAAACTTAATGTGTTAGGTTAACATAATCCAACCAAATGAATTCAATGAACATATATATTAATGAAACAAATAATAAAATCAAATCAAATTGAAAATAAATTAAACCAAGAAGATTTAATCAAATCAAAGAAATGAACCGAATAATTAAATGTCAAAAATAAAATTAAAATATTAATCTAAATTAATTTCAAATCAAATCATCCAAATGAATCAAAAAGAAGTTAATTAAGATATTTAAGAATATTAAAATTTATAATGTTGAATGGAATGGGTTCCACCCAAAGTGGGATCTATTCTACTCTTCATTCTTGAAATCTTAGATTTTATAAAAATGAATTTCAAAAAAAATGAAAAAAAATTATAATCACTAAATCATATGAATTGAAACCATCCAAAGGTAAATCAAACAAACTTTTAAAATCCAAATTAAAACTAAAACTAAAAAGGCCTAGCAAAGTCTTGCCACACAAGCATATTTTCTTCACACACTAGATCATTATGTCACGGATCATAAACTTAAGTTAGGTCATTTTGTTGATGTGATGTATATTTTAGTGGTGTACTATTTTAGACTGCATGTCTAGGATTGTTTACCCATTATACTAGTTGACAGGACATTCTTTTTAGAACTAATGCTATTTTTTTACAATGGACTGTGCTAAAGGGACAACTATAAAAATAAATTATAAGATTGTTATTTTCTTGCAGGTAATGAATTATTTCTTAGTATAGCCCAATAAGACAGGTGGGTGTTAAGCAGCTAATGCTAAACTCATATATTTGTAAAATAAAACTATTGTGCACTATTTGAATTTTCCTAACATCTAGTTTGTAGGGCTTAGAGTTCTTTTTAATATTAAAATGTAAATTTGAGCTCATAATTAGGTTTGGATTTATGGGGTTTAGGATTAGAAGAAACTAACCCTACCAACAAATAAGTGCAGAGGTCCTCAATGAAGCCCATTGGAGGTCCATGAAGAAGGAGACTATCCGGAAAAGAAGACTTATAGATCTAAACTTATAGTTCTAGCCCGGGCTATATAAGGGCATAACTTGGCTACCCATTTTCTATTTCTTCTAGGGTATATAGCATTACATGGCCACATTGGCCTCTCTTTAATTAAAATTGGCTTGATTTACTTTGGGTGTATAATATAATCAACTTACTTTTCTAGGTTTCTTTATGTGATATGTTTTCTATGATGGATTCCTAGATGATTAGTCTCTTAGGGAAAAGTAAATTTTCTACCCACCCTAAATATAAATAAATGAAGCAAAAAAATAAAGAAACTCAAAACTTCACATTAACTAAATCCCTAGGAATAACTTAAAATCCACTAGAAACAATTAGCTTGTGCGAACCATGCTATCATATTCTTCTAAATTTTTGAATTAAGCACTTCACCCAATGCACATAAGGGGCATCTAACCTATGAGGATGACCACCTTCTTGGGAAATTTTGCATTCTCTTATTGATTTTCCCATGACCACTTCTAATTGCATGTCATTTAAGCATAAAAAGAATGCCCCAAAACCTTAAATGAAATATGACACAAAACATCTAAAAGCTTGAAAGATGTGCATTAGTTAGTGCATATCATACCTTACATGATCTTAGGGATTAGGAAGTGAGTCTAGGTTCTTACATTCTTTCCTAAAATACAATAGCCTAGCCATTTTGTGTACATGAGACTTGGCATCATGGATTTCAAATACACGAAGATGGTGTTAGCTGGCAGCCCTTCCAGGCGGGTTATAAGTCCAAATGAGTCAGAATTAGGTTTGGAACTAGATCCGATAATTCTTAAAAGTTAAACTAAGTCGACCATCTGACTTATGTCAAAACTACTTATAAACTTAGATTCTAAAGCATTCTCTTTGAAGTAAGTCTTCAACATAAGTATTTATGCAATCTTGTGCTGCTAGAATCTAAGCCCTAGATTTCTAATACAATGCCAACTTAAAATTCTTTTTAAATTCTAAAATTTAAAGCCCAATAATTAGACAGTTGAAATGCTTACTAGGCATCCCAATATCAATAGGAATTTTCTACCTCATCTCGATTGGCTTCTAAAGCTAAGTTTTTCTACTTTGGATCGTTCCCAATTAAAATTTCAAATTATCATTTTCTTTAAAAATCAGCTTAGAAATCCATATAAATAATATATTATTTCTTTAATTGAGAGTATTCATAAGAAGAGACCATTTATTCCTAAAATGTAATTAACTATAGGGGATTTCCCTTATAGGAAACCATGAACCCAGTTTAAAATAAACCCTATTTCACTTCTTATGTAGTTCAAGGGAAAACTCTCTAGTACATAAAAGACCCATTCACCTTAGGAGTCTTTTATTAAATGATTGAATCCATTATAGGATAACATGTTTATCTTCTGAGATAATATGTTTACTCCTTAATAACACATTTGATCATCTAAATAAAAAAATTTCTAAAATCCTATGTGGTGTCATAAATTTTTCCCATAAACTTAATAAGTCTTAATAATCAAAATGATTATGATCATTCTCTTCCTCTTGATGACTTTGAGCCTAACAATAGCATCCCTATCTTAAATCTTCAATGTGTCTCTATTAAGATAGAGTTAGAGTCATCGGACTCTGAAGATTCATTAAGAGAAGCTTCAAGTGCTCCTAACGAGTAAGAAGATACCACTACAACTCCTCTACTTAAAGAGATCATTAAAATTAATTTTCATAGTGGCAAAATTCTATCTCCTAGGATGGAACCTCAAGATTAGAGTAAATAGGTCATTAACAGTGAGTAGATAGCCCCTCCATAAAATACTCCAGCAATATATATGCATGTGGAGAATCAACTCAGGTTGACTATAATGTTCTAACCTATCTTAGAAAGTTACTAGCTAAGCTATGTATATATGATGCAGTTATCTTATCTAAAGAGATGAGAGATTCCTTAATCAAGGCCTTACTAGATCCTAAGTTATGCTTAGCTCAGTCAGCCATTACTTCAATAGCAACAAAAGTATCCTGCTACTTAATAAGGTCTTGGGAGTTACCTTTTCAAATGAAGACTTGCTCTTAGGAACTACCGATCATATCCGCCCGCTATACATCTCATAGAACATAGATAACTTCAGATTGACTAGAGTACTTTTTGACTCAAGTGCATCAATCAACATCATAAGTCTAGGAACCCTTTCTTACTTGAGGATTGACATAATTAGAATTAGTTCCAATAAAATGATGTTAAAGGGATTCAATGAACAAGGCGAGAGGGTCTGAGGCTTAATCACATTATTATTGCATATTGATGACTTGAAGAATGAAGCAAGGTTTCGCATTAGACACACCCTTCAATGCTTTACTTGGAAGGCATTGGTTGGATGAGAATAAATGGTTCCATATGTTTTACATCAATGTATCAAGTTCATGTGCAGTGCTCTAGAGTATTGCATCAAAAGGATCACAAACTCTTCTCAATACATGAGGTCAAAATATACAAGGATGCAGCTTACTACCTCCTCAAGAAATAAATAGTGTATTATCGTGATGTTCAAAATAATATCAATAAAAAGAGAAAGAAAAACAAAAGAATAAAATCAATAAGAAAAGAAAAGAGAAAGAGAAGAAGACTTGGGGAAAGAGGTAGACTTTTACATTGCTTATAAGCGACATCTTACCTCTCCTTTCAATAAGAAGGTGAGATGTCCCAACCTGTAATAGGATAAGGATGAGGTAGGCTCCTAGGAGGCATTTGAGGTGGGAGATCATTCTATGTACCACCAACCCAAGCACATATATATATATATATATATATATATATATATATATATATATATATATATATATATATATATATATATATATATATATATATATAACTCGAGGATGAGTCCTATGTAGTTAGTTTACTGGTTACTTCCTCACATTTGAAAACCAGGCTAGTAGTGATAGTGGAACCAAGCATTGATGAAAAACTATGTCCCCAAACTAAGTAGCAACAAATAAAATAATGAAAGGCTCTATAATGAAGTCTTTGAGTTATCTTCATATAAGATAGAACCAGTATGTGAGCACTCTACCTTTAACCCCTCTTTCCATAGAGAATGATAAAAGTTTGGTAGTTAAAGATGCACCACAACTGAATTTTAAGCCTCACAAGTTCTATTTAGGAGCAGCATCCTCAAGTTCAAGAGTTGATGTAGAACTTAAGAATGAATTTGTAAAAGAAATAATAGAATTTTCTTTTGATTGGTGCTAACTGTTGATCTCATTTTTAGATTAGGTTAACATCATTTCTGAATTTAGTAATTAGGACATCTAATCCTCAATTAGAAGACTCCTAATTATACACTTAAGATACTACACTTAGTGACCTAGTGCATCCTCCTTAAGTTTCATCTAACCTAATAGGTTTAGGTAGACTCGACCAAAATCCCAAAAATGAATTAAATCAAAACACACACCACTTGAAATCTGTATATAATTAGGCTATGATAAGATTTAATTTAAGGAATTAGCCTATTTACCTTATTTAAGCTATAAATCACATACAACAACAACAACAACAACAACAAGCCTTAATCCCACTAGGTGGGGTCGGCTACATGAATCCTTCGTCTCCATTGTGTCCTATTATGTGTCAAATTCTCATCTAATTCAAGTATACTAAGATCATTATTTATACATCTTAACCAAGTCTTTTAGGTCTACCTCTACCTTTCTTAACATAAGGCAAATCTAATGCATCTACTCTCCTAATCGTCATTGGACTACGACGCTTTATGTGGCCAAACCATCTAAGGCACTCTCCCTAATCTTATCTACCACCTGAGCTACTCCAACTTTTTCCTAACATACTCATTTTGCATTCTATCTTTAAGAGTAAAGCCACTCATCCACCTAAGCATCCTCATCTCTGTAACACTTAACTTAGTCTTATGCTTCTCTTTATTGGCCAACATGCACTATAAGTCATTGCGGTCTTACCACCATCTTATTTTTTTCCTTAAGTTTAAGTGGAACTTTTCTATCACATAATAGGCCGATGCATTCCTCCACTTCAACCATCCAACTTGAATTCTACTAATAACATCTCCATCTATTTCACCATCATTTTGGACAATAGAGCCTAAATATCTCAATCGCTTTATTAATGACTTGATCACCTAAAGCCACAACACTATCACTAAAACTTCTACAACTAAAATTACACTCCATATATTCGCTTTTAGATCTACTTAAACGAAAACCTTTAGACTCTAAAGTTGACCTCCATAATTCAAGTTTCGTTGGACTCCCTCTCTAGTCTTATCAACAAGAAGAATGTCATCAAAGAAAAGCATACACCAAGGTACATCTTCTTGTAAATGCCTCGTAAGAACATCCATAACTAAAAAAAAAGATAAGGGCTTAATGTTGATCCTTGATGTAATCCAACAAATAGGAAAATATTTTGTCAATCCTCCTTGTGTTTGGACACAAGTAACATCTAGTATACATATCCTTAATGACTTCAATATATAACCAATATTAACTCTTTTGTGTTCTAGAACTCTCCAAAGAACATCTCTTGAGACTTTATCATAAGCTTTCTAAATCAATAAATATCATATGTAGATCATTCTTACTTTCTCTATGCTTCTATCAACCCTCTTAACAAATGTATAGCATCCATAGTAGATCTACGCATGAAACCAAACTGATTGTCGAAACTTCAGTATCACATCGTAACCTATGCTCATTACTCTCTCCCATAATTTTAATGTATGGCACATTAACTTAATTCCTCTATAATTTGCACACTCTTGTGCATCACCTTTATTCTTAAATATAGGAACCAATAGACTCTTTCTCCACTCATCGCATCTTTTTAGTCTTTAAAATAATATTAAAAGATTTGTAAGCCAAGAAATTCCTTGATCTCCTAAACATTTCCACACATCTATTGGAATATTATCCGTCTACTTTTCCACATTTCATTTTCTTTAAAGCTTCACTAACTTATTTACTAATAGACGATAGAAATGAAATTCTATTATTGTTTAGGGTATTAAGGTTGCTAAAATCAATTGTACTTTCAGATCCTTCATTGAAAAGTTTATCAAAATATCTCATCCACCTATTTTCAATATCTTTTCTAAGAAAAGCACTTTATTATTTTCATCCTTAATACCACTTGAACTATGTCTTTACTTCTCCTATCTCTTGGCTAACTTATACATACATCTTTCACCTTCTTTGATATCTAATCTATTGTATAAATCACTAAAAGCTAAATTTTTTGCATCATATATTGCTTTCTTAGAATCTCTACAGACCACTTTATATATTTCCCAATTCTCTAATTTTTTTACATCTAAACCAAGTTTTATAACAATATTTCTTATTTCTTATCTTTTCTTGCACACTCTGACTCCACCACCAACTATTCTTATTAAAAGAAGCTTTTCCTTTTGATTCTCCAAGCACATCTTTAGCAACTTGCTTAATTTCACTTGATATTTTTTCCCACATAACGTTAGCATCTTTATGAACACCCCAAATTCTAATATCTTGTAGCTTGCTCTTAAAAATATTTTTATTTGTGTTCTTTAAGTGTCCCCATCTAATCCTAGGATAATAATTTAGTTTATTTTTTCTCTTACAACCTTTCATCTTAAAATCTAAAACTAATAATCGATGTTGGGTACTTAAAATTTCACTTGGTATGACCTTACAATCTTTACAATTTAAACGATCTATTTTTCTTATCATAAAATAATCAATCTGTTTTACTAGATCCATTTTTATAAGTAATAATATGTTCATCTCTTTTCTAAAAAAAGTATTAGCAACTACAAAATCATAAGCTAAAGCAAAATCTAATATAGTCTTACCTTCTTCATTAGTAACTAAAAAACCATAACCACCATGAATACTTTTAAAATCTTCTACTACTCTACCAACATGTCCATTTAAATCTCCTCCAATAAATACTTTTTCTTCAAGAGGTATCTTGTATTAATCCCTAATTCATTCCAAAATTTTTCTTTTACACTTACCTCCAAGCCTACTTGAGGAGCATAGACACTTATAACATTGATAATCTTAGTATCAACAATAATCTTTAAAGCTATAATTCTATCTCCACATCTATTAATACTTATAACATTATCCTTCAAACTTTTATCTATAATCACACCTACACCATTTCTAGTTCGACTTTACCTAATACCAAAGTTTAAAACCTAAACTATCAATCTCCTTGGCCTTCACCAACCCATTTAGTTTCTTGAACACATAAAATATTTATCTTTCTATGAACCATAATATCTATTAATTCCATTAATTTACCGTAAGAGTACCTATATTCCAAGATCCTAACCTAATTCTAGTTTCATGGACTAACTTCTTTGCCCGCATCCCAAAATGTGGGAACCCTTGCTTATTTAACAGCAGCGCCGGCAAATGCTCTAGCACATTTTTTCATCAGATTCAAGCCATACATGTCCGCCTGGACTTCCCTAGATAACACAATGATTTAAAGGATTCATGTCATGATTATTTCGACAAATTTTACGCTGGCTGTCGACTACCTAACGCAACCCTCCACTTTTTGCATCCGGACTTGGGACCGACAATGGTAGTGTTAAGCTATAAATCACATAAACCCAAGAAAATCAAATTAAATCAAAATAAATCCAAATAAACCAAAACAAAATTAGATCAAATCAAATAAAAGAAATCCAAATCCAAGACAAATATAGTCAACCCTTTTGACTTAGGTTTGACTTATGTGCATCCCACCAAGTCAAAGGTCAACCCACCAAATTTTGATCAAACAAAATCATTCCAAATGGTCTAATAGAATAAACATGTATAAACATGAATCTAAAGAAATTTAAATTTGTTTAGGCCCTAAATGGGTTAATTAGACAACTTGGTCTAAATGGGCTTAAATGAGTCCTATTGAGTTCAAACCCAAATCAAATCAAAATCCACCCAAATTACTTGTCCAAAATCATTTTAAAATGATAATAAAACATAATTATACTGATCATTGGGTCTAAATTGACCAATTTGGTCATTAAACCCAAACTTAACCCATTAAGCCCAATTTGAGCCAACTGGGTCAATATTGAAATTAACTTCAAACTAATTAAAATCAATCACTCCAAATGAGCTCACACATGTGCTTAAACATGCTTGGAGTCCAAACATGATCTAATTAGATCAAAATTGGTCATGTTACGTAATCAAATTCAACTTAACCAATTTAAGGTAAAATGGGTCAGGTTGACTTAGAGTTGAATTAAATCCTCATGTGGCATGGGCTAATTGGATTCTTAATTATCTAATAGACAATCAATGATTATTTAAACTTAAATCTAAAATCAATTAGTGCAATGAAATGTGATTAAAGCACTTGAAATTAAATTGAATCTAATGGCATAATTAACCACCAAATAAACTCGAGCTTGAACAAAATCCATCTAAACTCATCCAAACCCATCCTAAGATGGGTTAAGAGAGATTGACAACAAACTTATGCAACTAACCAATCCTAACTAAAATCCAAAATGATGGAATATGCCATGTCAAGAAAGGAGAGCATGAAGTCAAATCCAACTTCCCCAATCCCTCATCTTCTTTCCTTTCCCACCTCATCACCTTTAGACAACTATTAAATAGCTGATGGTCCTTGGAGCTGCCCAAGGACACCAATTAAGTATGGCCAACCAAGAAGAAGAAAAAAGGCATAAGAGGCTCTCAACCTCTAATGGAAAAAGGATATAGAGAGAATCTTGAGTCAAATTGACTATTCAATTATCTTTCCCACCTCATGCAAAGCTGATTGCAACCTTTCCCCAATTCCTTCACCATCGGGAGGCCAAAGAATGACCAAAGTTAATGGGAAAGATCCTAATCTTGGTCTATAGGGAAATCCATGAGTAGAGGATCCAATTCCTCCTTCCCACACCCTCTTTGTACATTTCTGACCCCGCCACCGGAGATTGCTATAATTGAGGCACGCCATGAAAGCCACCTCTTAAGCTTTTTATTTTGGGGCTTTCGAAATGAGTTTGATCTCAAGGCAAATCAAACCATATAGATCCCTCTTATTTCATCCACTGATGGTTTTGGAATTAAAAGTGAGCTATTTTAATGGTTGGATCACTAGAAATCACCTCGAATTGATGGACGGCTCTCAATATTCTTCTCCGTTGAAGGAGAGGTAATCTTTGTCATCCATTCCTTCTGTTAGGAACCAATGGCCAAGATTTAGGTAGATCATTTGATTAAATCTCTTAAGAAAATTATGGATTGATAAGAGTCATCCGATCTTCAATCATTTGACTCGTAAGAATCCCGTGTGCGTCACCATTTTAACATGGGATTCATGTGGACGAATACCACAGTACCACGTCAAATCCATGCAGATCTGACGTAGTTAAAGAAAAAAATTCATTAGTTTTTGAATTTTAAAATTATAGAAAAATGCCAAAAAAAAATTGAAAAATGTCATAGAAAATAAAATTATATATCCAAAAAATACAAATGAGGACTTTATGAACACCTCTTGATGAGAAGAATGCAATAAACCCAAAATCCCCTATTAATTTTTGGTAATTTTTGATTAATTTGGGTTTAAATAAAAAATTTTAAACTTAAACTAATCTCGAACCATTGATCAAAATGATTTGAAACTCCGGGGAATTAAAATTAAGGTTAAGATACACGTTAGATGAATCTTTCATATTTTATTGAATAATTAATCTAAATATATGAAAATTTCAATCCTAAACCTTAATTTTAATAAAATTAAATTAAATATAGATCAAATAAATTAGGAAATCATAGAAATAATCCAAAACATCATAAGACACACTAATGAACTTAAATACATCATTGAGGCCCACTTAAAACTGATTAATCATAAAATGAAGTAATTTGGCATTTAATTGAATTAATTAATTCAACTAATTAACTTAAACTTAAATAAATCATAATAAATCAACGAGACTCTAAAACTTATAAATTATTTCTCCTTGGAAACATCTTGGAGAGTGGAATCTAGAAAAAATAAAACCCCTAAATGATCCTCATTAAATTAGGCTTAATTTAGGATTTAATGAAATAATTAAAACCTTAATTAATCTCAAATTACACATCTGATTATGGCAAAATTTTAGGGAATTCAAATTGGCTAGGAATCCCACTTACCATAAAAATTTCAAACCCAATAATAAACTAAAATATAACATTCATTAACTTCTGAACTTTATAATCTATCAACATATTAATACATTAAAATCATTTAGATTAAGGAATAAAGTGGCTAAAAAAGCAAATGTGAAAGATTAAGTTCTATTCAACTTAAAAAGACATAAGAGTTAAAGTAGCCTAGGGTTAGTTTAGTACACAAAAAAAAATAAAAATAACCCTTCCTTAAACTTCTTAGATCATGGTTGATAAGGGTAATTATATTATACTGAATGATAAAAAGAACTTTTAAATGACATAATTATTATTCCCCTTAAGTTAATTGAAATGAATTGAATATTCCATAATATATGATATTATAACTTCAAATCAATTATCCTAATCTATGTTCATTAATTAGCATTAAGAAAATTAATGAAATAAATAAATTGAAATAAGAGGGATCAAACAAAAATAAAATCTGAATAATCAATTCAAGATGATACAAATTATACAAATTGATTATAAAATTAAAACATAGTAAATTGAATAATATTAAACTTAAAATTGAATGTAAGTTTACTTAAGTTAATAAATATCAACAAAATGAAAAAAATGAAATTAACTTAGAAAAAAAACATGATAAATACATCCGAGTGTAATAAGTAAACAAATAAAATGAATATAATTTAATGAAACATAAAGATGAAAGAGAAACATAAGGTTAAATAAATTCAAACAGAAAGGTTTAACCTAAACTAAAACCTAACAACACTAATGAACATAATGAAAAAAGAGTGAAACACATTAACTTAAATATGTTTGGTTGACATAATGAAGACACATTAAATAAAAATAAATATCAAATATGAACATTAACAAAAAGAATAAAAATAAATCAAATAAAAAAATTAAAAAAGAATCAAATTTCAAAAGAATTAAAATTATAAATTTAATTGAAATCAAATAATCTAAATGAATCTAAAAAGATTTAATTAAGATATTTAGGATTTTAGTTAGACCTTTAGAATGAATCTTCATCTTCAGATGAAGGTTTATTTTTATTAGTATTTAGGATATTGAGTAGAATGGGTTCTACCCAAAATGAATCTTTTTTATTCCTCATTTTTGAAAACTTAAACTACACTTTAACATAAAAATAAATTTAAAAATGAAAACAAAATTATAAAATCATTAAATTACTTAAATTGAAATCACCCATGGTAAATTAAACCAATTTGAAAACTAAAAGAAGTTAAAAAAATAAAAATAAAAAGTTTTATAATCAGCATCATATGGAATATAGTCTAGACACCTGAGGTCGCATGGCTAATTGTCCGAAGGAGGTCTTGATACCTCGAATCTATGGTATAACAATGACATGTACCTACGAAGCTAAATTATGAAAATTAAAGTATAAAAATCAAATTAAATTAAAATAAACCTCAAAAACCTAAATTAAAACTTGTAACTAGAGAGGCCTAGTAATGTCTTGCCACACAAACCCCCATTCTTCACACACTAAATCATTAGGTCACAGACCCTAAACTTCGATTAGGTCTTTATGTGATATTCTGTGATGTTGTGATGATGTGATTGAAATGCCTTTTTATTATTTTATGGTGTACTATTTTAGATTGAATGGCTGGGATTGATTGTCGTTAGTCTAGTTGGTAGGATGTTATTTTTATAATTAACATTATCCTTAGCAGGGGAGCAATGCTAAAAGGGATAGCTGTAAAATAAATTATAAAATTATTGTTTGTTTGCAGGTACTGAATAGTCCCTTAGCATAGCCCAATATGATCGGTGGGCTTGGCAAGTAGCTAATTCAAAGCTCATATGTTTATAAAATATAACTATTATGTGTTGTTCGTATTTTCTTAAGATCTATTTTACAAGGCTTAAGATTTCTTTTTGAATTTGAAATATAAATTTGAGCTTAGAATTAGGTTAGAATTTATGGGGTCTTGGATTAGAAGGACCTGACCCTACCAGCAAATGGGTGCAGAGGTCCCCTATGAAGCCCAATGGAGGTCCCTGAAAAAAGAGATGATTCTAAAGAGAAGATCGAAAGATCTAAACTTTAGTTCTAGGTCGGGATGTATAAGAGAAGACATTTTTTCTTTCTTCCAGGGTGTACTGCGATACCGGGCTACATTGGCCTGCTCTTTAATTTAAATTTGCTTGATTTACTTTAGGTACATAATAGAATCAACCTACTTTCTAGGTTTCTTTTTATGTTGTGTTTTCTATGATGAATGGTTAGACGATTAGGCTCATTGGAAAACTAAATTTTCTTCCCAACTTTTTATTTTAAACAAAAGGCAAAATTTCCATTAAATATAAACTTGAAAGTACATAATGTATGAGCAAATAGAAGTAAGGATCAAATTATAATCTTCTAATGTATGGTAAATTTAGTAAGTCACCTTTGAGAGCTGTATGGATTTGAGTGGGATGCCTACAATATTAGTCGCTCAAGATGAGAACCCATCCTTACCAAGATATTTGTTGGTTGATTTTCTTCCCTGTGAATATGACTTATCCAAAATTAACAAGTTTGGTATAGCAATATGATTCTTTTAAGGATGTAAGTAAGGTACCAAGGGTGATGGTCATTTGATGTAATGTAATTTTGGAGATTTAGTGAGTCTGTTCCATCCATATATTGTGTAGGTGGAGGGAGTTTGCAAGTCTTAAGGCTATGAGGCATGCAGTGGCTTCGGTATGAAGGGCATTATCTGCATAGCATGGAATGGAAAAGATGAGAAAGCACATACCCTTATAATCCCTAAAAACTCCACCAATACTAGTAGACACTGATTTAGATGTGAAGCTACCATCAATATTGATCTTGATTCATCCAGTTTCTAGTTTAATCCAATGCACAAGGGTGATGTTGGGTTCTCTTCCATGATGGGATGTAATGATGAAATTGGCATTCTCCAACTTTTGCACATACTTTTAAATGTAAAGTATTATCTTTTTCAGTCCTAATCATTAATCATAATGCTTATTTATGATTCTTAGTATCCATATTAATGATATAGCAATAAGGGGAATGATAGATAGAATTATGTTTATGTAATTTGAATGTGCTCCAAGTCTTCAAATAGTCTTGAATGGATTCATTCTTTGGTGGTAGTATGTGGTATGTAGAAACCAGCTCATCCTAGACCTATTTGCTGACTAAGCAAGAGATGAATAAGTTGTGAAGATTTTCCTCATGGCATCCACATAGATGGCAAATAGATGTGAGTTTAAGTCCTTTCAATTTCAAAATATCATCAGTAGAGAGTAAACAATGCCATAGTCGCCAGCACAGAAAGTTGGATGTCCTCCTTGAATTCTGTTGGGCTAGTAAACAACATTATAAAGGCTTTTGGTCAAGGAAGAACCATTGTTACATTTTAGTATTACTTTATCAACTATTTATGGAAGAATAGGGATGTTACTGATTTACTTTAAAAGATCCTCGTGTAGAATGCTTCTTAACTTTATAGTATCCCATTTGTTGTCTACCTAATAATAAAAAATAACAGCTTATTCAGCGTTAGAGAGCCCAGTAAGATCAGATAGCAAACCATCTAGAAACTAGTGATCTCTAAGGAAACTGATGCCCCTATTGACCTCACTTTTGGAGTGATGATTCATTCTCATATCTTAGACTTAGGAGTCTTGTAAGTACTAGAATTTCTCTAGTCATGGGACACTTCTAGTGATTAAGTGAACACTAAATCCAAGCCTAGATACTTTGAAGGGTGTACAATAGGTTTAGGCTATACCTTAGGACCAAAGGAACCTACCTATCCTATAGCCTAACTTAGGACCTATGCCTATCCACTCATGCAAATCCAACCTCTAACTAATCCAATCAAACCCAATTGAATCAAATTTCATATCCAAGCTCCAAGCCAAAATGATTTGACCCTAAACCTATCTTAACACCATGATCCAATCCTATGGACTCAACCCAAAGCTCCTTTAACTAAACCAACCCAATTGATTTTCACAAAATCACTTCAACCATTTAAATCTCCATTTCAAATTCTTCCAAAACCTATAATCAAATCAAACCAACCAAACCAATTCAATTAACCTAACTTAGCCCATTTGATCTAAAGGGTCTACATGAGCCAAAATCTAATTAAATTCAAATCAATTGCAATCAAAGCCATCAACCAATCCTAAATCAATTATCAAATTCAATTCAACCTAATTCAACCTGATCCAACTCAAATTGACTCATTTGGTTCACTTGACTCAAAGTGACCTAAAGGACCCATTTGATCCAAACTCCAATCCAACCCAAATTGGATTGAACCATCCCATTCGATACCTTCTACAATGATTGTTTATCACCCTTGATTGTCCAATTGTAATCATTTGGGCCAAAGCAAGTTAATTTGATCACTTGACCCAAGTTGATCCAATTAGCCTATATGAACCAAATTGAATCAAACTCCATTATACACTCAATTGATTGAAATCAATATCTCCAATCTATCACAAATTAACCATTGAATATGATTTGACCACCAATTTGGATCCAACCAAACCAAATTAGCCCCTTGACCCAAGTTAACCAAATTTGACTTAAAGGGCCAAATAGGACAAACCTCAATCCAATCCAAATTAACTGATACCAATGCTTCCAAACAATCAAGAATTATTGAACATGATCAAAACCTTAATTGAACTAAATTTGACCAAGTCAACCTAATTGACCCATTTAGCCCAAATTGACCTAAAAGGTCAAATTGAGCTAAATCATTCCCAAATCCAAATTAATTGAAATTAATGCCTGCAATCATCTCCAAATCATCACTTGAACCTATACCAACCTATTACTCAACTCAATTTGATCAATTTGACCTAATTGGTCAACTTAGCCCATTTTACCCATATGAACCCATATGAGCCAAATCCAAATCCACATTAAATTAAATCAAACCAATTGAACCTAAACATCCCAAGTCATCATTTGAACATGACTCAACCATTGGTTTGATCCAATGTAACCCATGGGTCAACCTAGTCCAACTGAACCCAAGTTGACCTACATGGGTCAATTGAGCCAAACCCAACCAAAGTTGGCATGACCCATCCTTGGGTCACCATGGGTCAGCCCAAATCAAACCCAACCCATTTTAAATCTGATTTAGCCTAAAACTTATTAGGTTAACCCCTCCAAATGGGACAAAATCCCCATTTAGATGGTCAAACCCACTCTCCTACCCTTAGCAGTCACCCTAAGCTCAAATTGGACATGAGGACCACTAGCTCACCTGACCCAAAGCTGATGGGGTTATCCATGAGCCAAGTAGAGGTGAGCTAACCCAAGCCACCCCATTGGAACACTTGGAGGAGGTGGGACACTCCACCTCAGCCCTTCACAGCCCACTCTCTATCTTTAGCCAATCAAGGTGCACCACATCAGCCCACCATTAACGTCCCCGGTTGCTTCCGTCGACTAGGAAATTGCCAAAAGCTGAGGTAATCCTAGTTGTTTGATCCCTCAAGGAGGAGGGTATACTCCTCCCCATTCCATTTCAAGCACACACATAGCTTCAGAGAGTCTAGACAAGCTTCCCTAGAGCCTTCCTGAGTTCCTTTAAGCTTCCCATCACCGATGAGACCAAACCTAAGAGAAATAAAGCCACTTCTCCATCCAACTCCACTAAATCCAATTTAACTTCACCCACACCTTCCTCAAACTTTGGCGATCCAAAATGAATTGATTTTTGATCAATTCAAGCACTAGAGACCACTCCTAGGCCAACTCCAATGACATTTTCAATGGTGTTTGGTCCACAGAGCCACCAGGAGGGAGACAAGTCACAAGCTTCTCAACAGGGCTTCATCTCTTCAAGATGAAGCTACCTCAGTCATTTGACCACCAGTCTTGAGCTCTAGTGAGGTATTTTTCTGGCTAACCATCAAAAATCCAATAAGAGTTGGTGTTTGTGAAAGAAAACTTATTTTCATGCATTTTCCATTATAGGATCTACTTATATCTATCCCTTGAAGGTTTTGGAGTCAATCCTGAAACCTCATGAGCTTTAGTGAGCTCAGATCGAGTGGAGGAGGATGGATGGTGTCCATCTTCCATAACTCAGGGGTAGAAGGATCACCCTCCATCCATTTCACATGATTAGAATGGATAGTCGAGATTAATCTGTTCATTTTATTTGATTTATCCATTAAGAACTATGGGATTAATCCTCACCATCTGATCTGAGATCGAACAGTAGAGACAAAAGAGCATTCAGCGCCGCTGACTCAGCACGCTGCATCAGATGGTTTAAGTGGCAAATCCCGTAGTGCCACATAAAAAGCAATGCCATGTCAGCTCTCATGTGGCAGTGATGAGATTAGAGATTAATTAAAGTTTAAAATGTAATTAATTACTTTGAACTTTAAAATTTTATAACTAATTATAGAAAATTCTAAAAATATGAGTAAACCCATTTTGGAAAGGGTAAACAGATTATATTTTAACAAAAATAATTTCCCTATGGTTTGAATAGTAAATAGAGCTTAATTAGGATTTGAATTTTCTCTTAATTAGCTTAATTAAGTTCTAATTACTTGGCCAATTGATCTTAAATTTGAAATGTTAGTTTAGTGGGATGTCCTCTACCACTTATAATTTTCTTAGGATTTAATGGCTAGGTAATTGGGGGAATTTAAAATTCAAACCTTAATCACCCTCATTAAGTGATTTAATAATTACTTAAAATTTCAAATAGTAAAAATTAATTAATTAAATTTGATTATGCATTATTAATAGTGGAATGATGAAGTGGACTGATTAGGACCTCTTTCCTAATTGTTTCCTTAAATTCATTTCATATGTGAGGGTTAATTAAATCATGATTTAATTAAGGAATGATTAAGTAATTAATGATGAAATTGAATCAAATTAAAATATAAATTAGATCAGATAATCTAATTAAAATTTATGGGTTTTTCTTTATGTGTTTAATAACATAAAGACCCTTAAGGAAATTATGATTAACCCATGGGTGTGGGAGTATCATATAAGTGCTTAGTTAGATTCTTTAATTTAATTAATATTTAATTATAAGCCTCATTACATTAGGTCCTAAGTGTATTGTATGTTTAATTTCTCATTTGCATATCATTGGAGGCTTATGGTTAAATGATTGATCAAATTAAGGAAGTATAGGAAAGAGAAAATAAATCATTTGCATAATGATTCAAATTTAATTAATCCATAAAAATCACTTAATCATTTTTTCTTTAAACACATTAAATCACTCACATGGGATGGGATAAAAATAGCAAATATTTCTCCTCTTTATGATTAATAGCTCAAAGCCAAAAATCAAATTCCATAAGAAGCTAAAGTTAACCTTAAATGATTTTATTTAATGTGATTGCCCTTTGGAATTAATGTAGTTGAATGAATTATATAGAAGTGCTCAATCATTCCTTTTCAAACATTATAAATTTTCATGTCATTTGTATCATGTACTCATGTCTTTCGAATCAAATAATCAAATGAATATATTTATGTAAAGTTGCATGTGTTGAATTAATCTTATTATATGTGTGGCTGTTATCACTAATAAATTTCAAAGCTATTTTCAAAATTATAAATGAAGAGTTAAATTAATATTAACTATGAATATTATGTAGGATTGACATGTGCTTATAGCCTAAACATGTCATAGTTTTATTCTATCTTAATGATTCATGTATGGGTTTACATAGGTTTGAATGATAATAAGTATATAGTCTGGACATCATGGAAATATGAGGCTTTAAGTAGACCCATGAAGGTCTTATATTACCTCATTTCCCTGGTTAACAAAGGCGTGTACTAATTTAATTTCAATCCCATGTGTACTTGTACTAGAATTTGGATAGAACTTTACTTTACATGTGTAAATAATTCAACCAAAATACAACCTTTTTCAATGATTTTCATTCTCATGGCTGTGTGTACATTCATATGTATTTAAGATAGCATGTATATAGTCTGGACATCCTAGGAATATGAGGTTTTAAGTAGCCCCAAGGAGGTCTTAAATTATCTCACTGCCTTGGTTTAAACAATGGCACATACTTGCTTACATCTTTAATACATGTGTGTGTGTGTATTTAACTAAAGAATTAAGATCCTCTTTTCTACCAAAATAAATGCATTCATAATCATCTAAGTGTGTCAAAAATACATTGCATGTATATTTATGTTAAGTCCTAAATCATGTGCATGATTATTGATGATGAAAAGGAATGGTGCAACATTGTCTATGTGATGGCGATTCAATTCCATTAATCTTAAGATGCCTTTCACATTGAATAAGATTCTTTAAGATTAACCAAAACTTAGGAATAATAAAACATTTAATAAATCATTCACTAAAAGAAATCAAGTCATAACAATATGCCATTAGAAAGTAACTTAATGTAGGGATGAAAGAGGTTAAGCCTCTTTCTTCTCTTTATAATACTTAGTTACTAAGTAAATACCAAATAAAATAAAATAAAATACAAATTAAAATCTACCAATCTCCTAAATAACTTGAAATAAAATAATCCCTCATGCTTAATTTAAATAATTTCAAATCTTAGCCAATTGAAATTCTAAAGCCTAGCTAAGACATACTACATTAAGCCTAAACAGACACATTAGAATGCTAAGTCACCACTCCGAACTTTAGGTTAGGATGCTGTATATAGTGATGTTGTGTTTTATTTTATGATGTAATGTTATAGATTAGATGTTAGGATTGTGGTTCGTATATTAGATGTTAGACCATTCTTAGTTTAATATTATTTTATGCAGTGGATTGTGTTAGTGGAGCCACTAAAAATAAGTATAAATGCTTCTAGTTTCACATTGCTTAGCCCCTTAGCATAATCCATGATTAGGACAGGTGGGCTTCATTACCCATGTGGAAGGTGTTAAGTCCAAAGTATAAAATATAACTACTTGGGAATGTATGTATGTTTAGCTAACATCTGACTTGTAGGTGCAGTTAGCTTTTACTTTTCCATAAATATGTAATTTTTTAATAGGAATTAGGATTAGTGCTATGGGGTTTAGAATGACCAGTGACTAGAAGGCATAGTCCTAGGAGGCCTTATAAAGCCTTGGAACACAATCAAATCAAGAGGAAAGAAAGAAAGAAGAAATGATGAAGAATGAAGTCCCCCATAGCATCTATTCAATTTTAATTATAATATTCTTTTATAATCTAGGTTATATAAGGGTAGAGCTCGAGTACCCAATTTTCTCTTTTTTGGGGTGTACATTGGGTACCTGGCCGCACTGGCCTTTTATTATTTTATGATAATATAAATGTTTAAATATTATGTTTAGATTTTGTAATAGAAATTGCATCTTTTTCATAGTTTCTTAAACTTGATGTTTGAATGTGAGGCCAGGATATGGTGGGCTCTTAGGATAGAATTAATTTTTCTACCATAATTAACAACTCATAACTAAAATTTAAAACAACTCACAAGTTCATTCTAAAGCCTACAATATAATTAAAATAATTAAAAGATTTACCAACCCCTTAGCTGAATGTTTAATGTCTAACATCATGCATATCATCTTATTTCACTCTTCAATATGGAGGATCTCCATTCTTGCACTTTAGGGAATGCTTGACCTGTGAGAGCACCCCCTCATGGTGGAGAACTCCTCCTCTCTCTGATTTGGCCAATAATTTTATCATGCATTTAGACATAATTTTCCCAAAGCCTTTATCCAAAATATTATGTCAAAATAATATGAAAAATTATAAATTTTGCATTTAGTCTAAGTCAATACTCATGAAAATCATGATCTAGTCTCTTAGGGAGTAATTTTAGGACTCTAGTCTCTTTCAAATTAAATAATAATCTAGCCATCTTGTAAATAACATAAGACTGGCTTACATGGGTTTAAATCGTAGGAGCTATTAGATGGCGACCACTCCAGGCGATTATTAGTCCAGAAGAGTTGGATGAGTTTATCCTCTCTTATAGAAATAAACCATAATGTCCCCTTTCCATTTATATTTTTAAGTCATGCTTTTTTCTTGTGCTAAAGCATCCAAGATTTAGGATCCGAGGTTGCTTGTTTCCTTCGGGCTATGAGCATAAATCCTCACCACTTAGGCATTTTCATAACCTTGTGTTGATGGCCTGTAAGCCCTAGCATTCTAATGAAACATCAACTCAAACAAAATAAATCTCTCTTTCAAATATATAAAGCCTCACCATGGGATAGATTGGAGTGCTTACTGGGCTTCCTAGTATCATGAGTGCTCCCTACTTATCCTTATTTGAATTCTAAAAATAAGTCTTCCTAATTGAACATTCCCGCTTGATTTTTTTCTAAAAGAATAACCAATCATTTGATAGCATAACCTTGAAATCTTTGGAGATAATTGATTGAGTACTTTAATCAAGAGTATTCTTAGGAAATCCAACTTCTTAGGATGTAATTAACTATAGAATCTTGCTTCCATAGGCAATTAAAAAACCTGACATAAAATAAACCCTACTTTACTTTTCCATGTAAAGTAGGGGAAAGATCTCTAATATATATGAAGACCCATCTACCATAGGAGACTTTATTAGGTGATTAGGTCTATTATATGGTGATATTTCTATCTCTCAAAATAGTACATCATACCTTAATGTCATACCCGATCACTTCAATAAGTACCCCCAGAGATCTGTGTGGTGTCCACACAGCACCCCAAATTAAAACATCATAGCCCCCATCACCCAAGTGCCAAAAAAATCCACTTTTTGGCAATCTCCTTGTGTTTCAATAAGTTATTGCAATGATAAGAGTCTATGCTCTGAGAATGAACCAAAAAGGAATGAGTTTCTTGCAATATTTACTAAAAATAAATTAAGCCCAAAGAAAGCCTTGTTGTTGAAATTTGATCTAAAGTTTTAGTTGGTTGATCTTGATAGAATCAACAATAGTTCAAAAACCCAAACCTCCTTTAATTTTAAATTTGCACACCTTCTTCCAACTGACCTAGTGAATGGAGTTATTTGTTTGCTCCATAGGAATCTATTAAAGATTCTTTCAATTTTTTATTGAACTTACAAAGGCAAGACCATGGTTTTAGTAAAGTACATAGGATTAGAGCAAAGGATGCTTTGTAATAAAGAAATTATGCCACCAGTTGAAAGAAAAATATTATGCCATGAGTTGATTTTATTTTGAATAGATTAGACGATTTCATCAAAGTGATTGGACTTGTTCCTCCCTTTATAAACATTAACTCCAAGGTATTTAAGAGGTGAATGGGATTAAGTGAATCCAGTATAATTATTTATCTAGTTTTGATCAGTTCTATAGAATTTACCAATTATAAATTAGCACGTAGCTTTGTTGAACTCCAAACAAGAGATGGCTTCAAAAGAGTTTTGTATATGCATGATTTGTTTAATGGAGTTCTTGGAGCCATTAAAAAAATAAGTAGGAGATCATCGGCAAAAGCTAGATGGGAAACATTAATCTTACCTTTGGAATGGTAATTGATTGTTTTCTTGGAGGTATGAGTTGCTTCTAGCATTTTGAGTCAAAGGTTAGAATGAAAAGAGATGGGGATATAGGGTCACCTTGTTTAATGCCTCTAGAAGCTTTAAAGAACCCTTGCGCCTCCCCATTGATAAAGAGAGAGTAATGCTTATTGGGAAGGAGACGATTTATAATAGAGTTAAACCCTTCATTGAAACCCATCAAATTCAAGCAAACCATTATAAATTTTTAGTTGATTGTGTCAAATGATTTCTTTATGTCCAACTTGATAAGCAGATTCCCCTCTCTACACTTCTTATCAAGGTCTTAAATAGGTTCTTGAGCTAAGAGAATGTTTTCAACTATGGTCCTCCCTTGAAGAATACAGATTGATTAGGAAGGATGAGTTTAGGGAGGAAAGGTTGTAGCCTATTTGCAATGGCTTTGTTAATAATCTTGCTGACAATGGAGGATAGGTTGATGGGTCTGAAGTCCTCCCATTTAAACTTGTTATTAGATTTGGGAATGAGTATTATGGTGGAGATGTTTAAGTATTTATGGATATCCTTTCCCATGAAAAAGGCTTGGATAGTAACCATCATATCTTGTTTAATCCATTGCCAAGAATACTGATATAAATAAGTTGTAAACCCATCGGGTCTAGTGCCCAACTTTTAGCCTCCTTAGGTAAGTAAGTAGGATTCAACTAATTAACATCCAAGGTAGTAGTTTTAAGTAGACTCCCATTGAATAAATTCAAGTTTACACTTTGTTCCTAGAATAGTGTCTTGAAGTTCTTAATCCCATCAATAATAATGCCTTGTTTGGTGTGCAGCCAACTATGATTACTTTTGATTTTGGTAATAGTTTTACATTCCCTCTTTTGCTTATACAAGCATGGTAATATTTGGAGTTCCAGTCTCACTTTTTTAAGTTGATCATAACAGCTTTTTATGTAAAGAAGCCTTCCTCCATGTCAATTAGCTAGTTGAGGTTAATCTGGGCTTGCTTAAGTTCTTCATTAGCTTGTATTGAGTAGTCTTCCACACACTTGCTCTCAAGAGATAGAACCATTTTCTTCAGAATTCTAATTCATTAGTGGATATCTCTAAACACATTCTAGTTCTACACTTTTAGAGCCTTAATGAGGTTTTTGTGGAGAGTGTCCATAGTCCAATCTAATGTTCAATGTTTAATTGCAGTAGAGTTCCAAGCTTCTAAGAGGCAGTTAGTGAAGAGATTGTGCTAGGTCCACATATTCCAAATCTGAATGCATGCTTAGAAGGTTTTGGAGTATGCTGGATAGATAGAAGTAAGGGAGCATGGTCATAACCCATTCTGCTAAGGTGTTTAATAGAAACATTATGGAAGTGAGTAAACCAATTGGAATTTAGTTAAATGCGATCAAGTCTTTCAAATACTCTACCTATTCCATGTATATGGAGAACCAATAAAACTAGGATAAAAGAACCATGCATCTTTAATGTACCTCAGCAAATTCTCTCATGACTGATTCAGTTGGTCTCCCCCCTTCCCCCCTCCCCTTTCTTTTCCAAGGCATTGGTGACCATATTGGAATCCCCACCAATGAACTATCCAAGATGGCATGTATGTCCAATGCATTTTATATTATACCATAGGTTTCTCCTTGATTCTCTAGTACAGTCTGCATAAATGATGGTTGCATACATTAAGTAGTTATTGTACCTAATCTATGTGTAAATAAATTGAGAGTCATCCACCATGAGGCTTACATGGAAGGGATGTTTCCAAAATAGTAGAATCTTATTGTTGCAATTTTGTAAGATATTAAACTTGCTAAATTTTATTTTGAGGATGTATAAGAGGTTTGATGGCATTACTTTATGAATAAGCAGCTCATCCCTTTAGGCTAGTAAATCTAAGGAAGGTGAAAGCCCCTATGGCTCTTCTTTAGTGTAGCCCATCACACACTGATAAGGTCCACCTATACACATACACATATATATACATAGAGATTAGGATAACATCATTTTGAGCCCTTTCCCTATAAGAAACCTGCTTGGGTAACGTCCCCACAACACCATTCAAGTATGGTATGGACTACTTCAAGTTGGGATAATGCCCTCATGGCCCCCTCTTAGTAGTCACCCTAGGTCAAATAGTAAATGTTCCACTGATAATATCTTATCCTAGTGATCAGTTCTACTTTGAAGGATGTAAATCTATAATGCTTTCTTTCTAAGTTGATCATCGCACACTGATAGGCACTCTTAAGTTGGGTGGAAACTACTTTGCTAATAGCAGACCACCTGGAAAGTAGTATCATTTAAGAGGATATAAACCCTCATATCTTTCTCTTGAATTAGCCATAATACACTAACATGATTTATATGTTTAAAGATTAAGAGAACACCCATCACGGCTCTTTTCATATGGGCACACTATTTGGATAATGTCATTATGACCCCATTCATATATGGACATGGCTTACTATTATATTAGACAATTCCCCTTTCTTAGTAGCCACTCCTTAGGTTAGATAGCATCATTCTGTAGATGCATGAACTATCACTTTATTCTAGTAAATCTAAAGTAGGCCAAAACCCTCATGGCTCTTCTTTAGTGTGGCCCATCACATACCAACAAGGTCCACATATACATACATATATATATATATATATATATATATATATATATATATATATATATATATATATATATATATATATATATATATCTTAGGGATAAGGATCATTCCTTGACAACTACTTTCACATTAAGCATTTTGTTTAACAGTGTCAGCATGGTTTCATCAAATATAGCATAGAGTACTTCAAATAGAGATAATGCCCTTGCAATCCCTTCTAAGTAGTCTCCCTGGGTTGGGCTTAACTTACTGCATGGTCAACAGGTCACCCTAGTGGTTGATTCTGCTTAGGAGGGTGTAAGTCTTTGATGCTTCTCTCCTAATTCAACCATCACACACCAATAGGCAACCTGAATATACTATATTGTGCAATCAATAAACTACCCATTTGTTATAATAAATCTAAGGTAGGCTAAGAACACCATGGCTCTTCTTTAGTGTGGCGATAGGGTCCATATACTTGATTAGGGTTAAGGTCATTCCCTTGCAGCCCCTTTGTTACTATCTTATGATTGGATTACTCTTTAGCAGCACCTCTCCCAGTAGTTTCCTCTTTAGGTTGGATGGCATCATTTTTTGGATGCATGGCCCATCGCTTTAAGCTAATAAATCTAAGACAAGTCAAGGTCCCTATGGCTTCTCCTTAGTGTGGCCCATTGCACATTGGCAAGGTCCACCCTCCACAAACACATATCATATTTAGGGTTAGGATCACACCATTGTAGCCCCTTTACTAAGTAACTATTTTAATTTTGGATCACATCATCATGCTCCCTCTTCTAATAGTCAACCCTTTAGGATAGATAACACTATTCTATGGGTAAGTAAGCTACCCCTTTAGGCTAGTAAATCTAAGGTAGGCCCAATCCCCTGTGGCTCCTCCTTAGTGTGGCCTACTACACACCAGCAAGGTCCTTATACACTCTTCAAATATCTTGGTGAGATTTGACCCTCAAATCCCCTTTTCTTATCATGATTCATACATACTCACATATTCCAAGAGAGCTCCTCTCTAAAATTCTCTTCATGACTAGGTTATAACTCATCTTTAAGGAACCTTTCCTTGATGCTCTTCCCAGGTTGTCCTTATGGACACCTTTTCCACATTTCTTCTATAAAATATAATCAACTTTTTAAGGGAGCATCTTCCTAATGCACTTGGTATAATCAAAATGAGGGGGATATTCCTCCAATATCCCTTAAACAAAATTACTTTTTGGGAGTTATTCCTAATTCCTCCCAAACTTAGAAGCCTTGACTTATGAATGGAAATATTGGGTGATCTTTTTCAAGATCAACTTATGCTTCGGGTCTAATACAAACACCATTTCTTGCTACCCCTCTAATCATTTTAACTAGCTTCATCAATGCCAATATATGTAGTGTACATTGTCTATTACATCACACCTATTAGGGGTTCTTCTATTGACCTCACTTTTAGTAAGGTTGACAAACATCACTCCTTAACCTAGAATTCAATCTAGGCACTAAAGTTTCCTTACCTAGGGTTAATACACTTCTAATGGCTAGGGGGACACCAACCTAAACCTAGAAGACTTATAAGGTTCAACCCTAGGACCAGGCCCTGACTTGGGCTATATTGATTGATCATATGCCACCCAAAGTCCCAAATCTATCCAAACTATACCAAGTTGACCCAATGTGGCCCATTTGGGCCTAAAGGGGCTAAACCCAAAATTAATCCAAACTCACTTGAAATTGAACTTACCAAACTTCTTGGAACATTATTTATGCTTGATCGAGGCCTCATAAGGATTTAATTGGCCAATTGGCTTACATAACCCAAATTGACCCAATTGAACCCTATAGGGAACAATCAAAGCCAATTTGAGCCTAGCCAAATTGGGCCAATCCAAAGCTTCACAATTATTATAATCACATACATAGACATCCCTTTTGATTAATTATAAGCCAATTTAGTCCATTAGCCAATTTAACCCAACCTAGCCCAACTTAAATTAAACCAAACTCCAATTCAACTTAATTCAAACTAAACCAATCTCTACTTTTAAAATGATTTTTGGTCATATTCTGACATCTAATTGAGACACCAAGAAGGTCAATTTGGCTAATTTAACCACCTGACCCTATTTGACCCATTTGACCTAAAGGGCCAAATTGAGCCAAATCTTGATTTGACTAAAATTGGATCAAATCAATTATTGCAATCAATCTCAAAATGATTATTGATCATCACCCAATACTCAATTGAGCCCGATTAATCCAAGTCAACCCATTAACTCAACTTGACCCAATTTGACTTAAAGGGTCAAATTGAACCAACTCTTCATCTCATTCAAATTAGATTTAATCTAGACATGTAATTAGTCCTAAACTAATTATTGAATGTTTCTAAATGACCAATTAAAGCTAATTTGATTAACCCATCCCAATTGTCCAACTTAACCTAGATTGGCCTAAAGGTTGGTCAAATTGAACTAAACCCAATCCTATCCAATTATAATCAAATACAATCATATAATCAACTTCAAATGAACAATAGAACATAACTCAACTCCCAATTTCACTCAATGTCTCAAATTTAACCAAATTGATCAACTTGACCTATTTCACCTAATATGAACTCATATGAGCCAAATTCAAATCCACTTCAAATTAAATCTAACAAAGTGCACCAATGTGTTCTAAATCACAGAAAAGTCCTTAAGTATTTATCATTTATGAACAATTTATGTGATTTGATTCGATCAAGTCATGGGAATCCCTAAATTTTTTACCACATGATTGTTTTGGAGTCAATTGTGCCATAAAATGAGCCTTGGTTATCTCAAATTAAGCACTAAAATCTAGACAACATTCATCTCTCACCAAAGGAAGATGATGAATTATGGGCTATCCATCTCACATGATTAGAAACAATGGACATGATTAATCTACTTTGTATTAGAAATTTAGAATTTATCCCTTTATAATTATTGGATTAATCTAAGTCATTCAATCTCTACGACTTGGGATGAAACCATTGTACTACCCTTTGAGTCAACTACCATGTGGGATTACTTTAAAAACCAATCCAGTGACACTGCATGTAAAGCTTAGCCACATGAATGCTGACTGTGCAAATCATTTAATTAAGGTTTTAAATAAATTTAAATAACTAGGAATTTAAAGAATCATAACTAATTAAAAAAAATCTAGAAAATACAAATAAATATTCATCCAAAAGTTTAGACAGAGAAGAATCTTGGAAGAATAAAATCCCTAATTTTTGTTAAGTGAATAAAGACTAATTAAAGTTTGAATATTATCATTAATGATGTACTTAGGTCTTAATTACTTAGGTAATTGACTTAGTATTTTCAATGAATGTTCTACAGGGAGAGCTCTGCCACCTAGAATTATTTCAAGTAAATTAGAAAAGTACATTGGGAAATTGATATTTTCAAGCCTTAATTAGCAACTTTGGCTATTTAATAAATAAATGTAATTAGAAAAATATTAAAAATTATAATGAATGAAAAAATATGTATTAGATGTTTAATGGTGAAAAGAAAATTTTAATAGGACTTCTGGTCATAATTATTTCTCAAAATCATCATTAAGAGGCCTTAATTAATTAAAAAAAATACATTAATTAACCTAAAATATAAAATTTTTATAATTAATTGCATAAATCTCCAAAAATTATAAATGAACCATCATTATGCAGAGCTAATAGAGAGTTAATCAATGAAATTAAAATTCCCAAATAGTTTTGAATATTCTAAGAGTAATTACCTAATTAATATTTTTCTTTATTAGTTAATTAAACACAAAATGTTAGCCCAAATGTCTTCAAATTTTTATTATTTACTTTTCATGTTATTTTGCATTTTCATGATTTTTCTCATAATTTTTGGGTTTATGGATTATGAATAATTAATTGTAAGATCTCTTGGGTATTAATTGGCTTAAAAAATTATGAAATTTAATTAATTCCTAAAAAACACCATTTCACACTTAAATCTCCTTAATAACCACAGTATGTGTGGGGGAGCATTTCATCATTATCTCTCTTCAATATTTCTAATTAATTACAATTAAAATACATTAATTAAGAAATATTGATTAAGCTTAAGTTGCATAATTTTCATATGAAGAACCTTGGATTTGATAACTTAAGTTGATCACTTTATGATGTCCATGGGATACCTTTTATTCACTTATAAATGTGTGCCTAATTTATGACTCATTCACATTTATGTTTAAAGTTAAATTCCTTGGGTGCGTGATATATAAGTAGTATGATCATTATTAACATTAAATTAAAAATAACATTATCATCAACTAAGTCAAAATATTTATAAACCTAAACTAATTAAAGTAAATGAAATCCCTATGTATAATTCATGTGTATATTATAGACTCCATGAAAATATATTTTAGACACCTAGGGGCATAGGGCTACTGGTCCGAAGGAGGTCTTAGATATCTCATCTCCCTAATTTAATAAATGCATGTACCATAAAAGTGGAGTATAAAAATGCATGTGAAAATATAAATCATTTTTAAACTTTACATCATAAAGATTTAAAAATTTTATTTTATCCATATTCATGTTTATATCAATGCATGAAAATGCATGTTTTTTTTAAACAAAAGAACAATTAAAATGGTAAAGAGAATACATAATTATTTTAAATAAATTACTAAAAATGATAAAATAAATACATAATTATTTTAAAAAATAAAATATTATAAAAATAATAAGATAAATACATAATTATTTTAAAAATTAAATACTAAAATGATAAAATAAATATATAATTATTAAAATGATAAAAAAAATACATACTTTTTTTACAAATAAAATATTAAAATGATAAAATAGATACTTAATTATTTTTAAAATAAATTATTAAAATAATAAAATAAATAAATAAATATTTTAAAATAATAAAATAAATACATAATTATTCAATAATGGGTTATTAAACGATAAAATAAATACATAATTATTTTGAAATGGAATACTAAATGGTAAAATAAGTACATTATTATTTTAAATAAATATGAAGTATTAAAGTGATAAGGAATTGAAAGACATCATTAAGTGAGCCATCACTTATCCCTATGAGCCTTAAAGTGTATTTCATGTGATTAGGATTCAATTAAAGTTTAATCCAAACTTAGGAATTAATAAAAAAATTTTAACACTTCGTTAAGATGGCTTAAAAATCATAAAATACATCCTTAGAATTAACCTTAAAGTAGTGTGTCACTATTAAGCCTAATTTAAATAAAAATTAAACTTGTAAATTAAAATCTACCTCTTAAATCACTAAATACATAAATCAAAACCCCTCTTTGGTTAATTACTTGAATTTATTATTCAATTCACTACATAAAAAATTTAAAACTAACTTTATCATACCACACTAACCTTCATAGACATAATAAGATGACAACTCACCAATCCTAGATTTAGGTTAGGTTGGTGCTTTATTGTGATGTTTTTTTTTTGTGGTGTAATATTTAAGACTGGATGCTAGGATTAATTATGTGCCAATATATATTGATATTATTTATTTGACTAATGATATTTTCATTGAGGGTTATGCTTAATGAATGGGTCTGCTATGATAATAAAAATAAATTAAGTATTCTTGCTTATAGGTGTTTCTTACCACTTTAGGCATAGCTAAGGATAGGAGGGCTCGGCACCCATGGGTACTAAGTCTAATTATGTGATATATAATTGCTAGATGTGTATGTGTGTTATAACTAACATCTATTTTGCATGTTTAATAAGGATTTCTTTTCAAAATTTTAAATATAAATTTATAATTAAATAGGATTAAAGCCATGGGATTTAAGTTGAGTAGATATTAGAATTCATAGACTTAGGAGGCACTGTGATCTTGGAGGATCCAAGATTTTGAAGACAAGTGAAGATAAAGGCACCCAAAGTTTGCTTAAATTTTATTTATGTAATTATAATCTAGACTATATAAGAGTTAAACTTAGCTACCCACTCTTTTCTCCTTTCAGAGTTGTATAGTGAAACTCATCGCATCAGCCCATTATTTATTTTCTTAATTTAATTGATTGATTTGTTTACTTTTTTATGCAATAAAAATGGCATGGTTTTTCTTAGATTTCTTAAAGTATGATGATTATTATATTGTCTAGATTTCAGTAGACTCCTTAAGACCTAAATTTTCTATCCTAACTTAAAAATAACTTGAATAAAGAAAATTTATAACTCATAACCTCATCTTAAAACCTAAGAATTGATCAACTAAATTATTTAAGAACCTAAGATCTATGATGAATGTGGATAATAATCATGTATGCAACTTATCTTCCATCCTTGAATATAGGGGATCTTCACTTATTGCATGATAAGGGGAGTACATGACCATTGATAGTAACCACTTAAGTGAAGAAGATCCTTCTAATTGATTTAGCATGTAACCTTATTTAATCAAGAAAATAGGCATACTTGACCACCCAACTCAAGTCAAATTAATTAGTCTTAAAAAATTGTAAAATATATAATTTTATTGCATTAGCTAAGACATGATTTCATGCATGTCATGATCTAGGCTCTTAGGGTGTGAGTTTAGGCTCTTAGGTTTTCTCTTCTTAATAAATAATAGCTCAACTATCTTGATTCATAAGACTTGGCCACATGGTTTTGAAGCATAAGAGGTGTTAGCTAGCAGCCACTCTAGATAGTTATAAGTCTAGAAGAGTTGGAATAGATTCACATTATTTAATAGAAGTAAACTAATATGTCCCATTTTCTCCATGTAGAATTATATTGAGCTCTTAGCTTATGCTAGAGCACTTTAGACATAGTTTCAAAGATAACTCATTTCTCTTTTACTATTGGTATAAATCTTTACATCTTAGGCATTTTCACAACTTTGTATTCTAAAATATAAGTCCTAGCTTTCTAATAAAATTATCAACTTAAATGATAATAATTCTCATTTTCAAAAAATATTAAGCACTGCCATAAGTTAGATTGAAATGATCATTAGGCTTCCTAGTAACATAATAACTTCCCACTTATCTTATTTTGAACTCTGTTAAGAGCTCTTCATGTTTGAGCTCTCCCACTTGCTTCCAAAATTATTAATCCTTTGATACTAAGCATTGAAATTCATAGGGATATTAGCCAATCACTTTAATTCAAAGTTTTCTTATGCATGACATATCACTTATTTTGTAATTAATTATGGGGGCTTAACCCTATAGGGAACTTAAGAACGCGGCTTAAAATAAACCCTACCTTACTTCATCTATGTAAGGTATGGAAAAAATCTCTAGTACAGCAGCCTTAGGTGTCCTTATTAGAAGACTGAGAGCATTATAAGGTAATATCTCTACCTTCAAGGAAGTATATTATTCCTTAATGTCATACTCGATCAATTCAATATGTACCCCCCTAAGATCCATTTGGTGTTTCTCATCATAATTTTAAACACCACAATGCCTCAAAAATATGCAAAGATGCAGGAAGTATAAGAATATATAAAATATGCAAAGAAAAGATTAAAAAGAAAGATCAAGATGATGTAAACAAACACTTACCTTCTCCCACTTTTAACACATTAAAAAAGGTCAATAAAGGGAAGACAAGTAAATCCAAACTAGTGGAAATTTGTAAATTTAAAATCAAACAAAATTTTTTAAAATATTTTTAATACATATCTTTATAAAATAAGTAAATTTAGAATGCTTAATCAACCATAGTATGGTATGTGTTGTTAACTATTTCCTAACAACCCTTTCAAAATTTTCTACTTATATGAAACATTTATATTTATTGATACTTCATAACCTATGTAAATGACATTAGCCAATTTAATGAATTTTCTAAACACAATTGTAATAAAATAAAATATTGCTTAATTTTTTTATAAATAGAAATGTTATTGCATAATTCAGGCAGATAAATAACTATTATGATGGATCACTTAATGTAAAACTAGAAAGCATGAATTATTTTATGAATACTTATCCACTTTGGGGATTTTGTTTTTTTTTTTTTTTTATACTTTCCTGCATTGGGAATTTCTTTTTATTCAATTATTATTCTAATTTGAACATCCTAGCCTCACAGTTGTTATTACTTGATCCATTTTGCAATTAGCAATATCACATGCATCCACACTAATATTTATGCACAAGTTAATTTGTTACAAAATGTCAAAAAATAGAGTAAATAAAGTTTTATGATTTATGCAAATAACATCATACTTTAAATAGATATGTGCATCATCATAAACAAATTTTAAGATATTTTGTTAAGTTTGGATGCGTACTTCAACCACACAAATTTTGAGTTTTAAATAATACTTGATTACAAAAAAATGTAGAAAAAAATTTTCAAAGAAAATATCACAATAATTTTAAATCCACAAACCATAAAGTAGTAAAACACAATAAATGCTAATAAAATAAATTAATTAAATGTTAACTAATGCAACTAACATGAAGTACATAACATATGACAACTATAAGCAAGTACATCATTTGTTGAATACAGACTAACATAGACTATAGTAGAAAAGAAACAGAGAAGAAAACCAGATGGTCCCTCGTCACATTCCAATGGTCAGAAGAAATCATGTAAAGCATCAAACTAAACTTGAAACCAAGCTCAATTCTCTGCACGATGTTGATGGTACTCTGCCTAGCAAGAAATGTCATGTATCTTGTTGGTAAGAGTAATGAGCTAAGGACTCCCCTTATCCAGTTGCTTCCTCCTCTTCGGCCTCTATTGTTGCCTGAGCTAGCCATTATTTCTCACTATAAATTTTGTGAAAGGAGTGATCTATAAAGTGGGAAGAAATATGATCTAACTCCTCAGGGTATGAAAGGTTGTATTTGACCTCAAGTATATGAGTAATCATATGTCCTAAGGCTAAATTATACTTTCATTTGGATTTTGGTTATTTGACTATGATGAGATATTCAATAAACAAATCAAAAGATCCACAACATTCAACTAAGTGTGGGTAATTTAGATTATTGTGAGCTCTCTTAATTTCCATCTAAACTATAATTGCATGCAAAAGACTAAATGATGAAATATTAGTTTGGGGAAGGAAGAGGAATGTGTAAGAAGAAATAGAAAGAGAGGGCAATTTATAGACTTTCTATTCAATTGTATAATATGATCCATGATTCATACAATACAATTATAATTGACCTAACGATTAGTTGAAAGGTTATATTTGACTTAGTCAATCATACAGTATGATTAGGCAATCATGCAATATGATTTAAATCATCTCAATGGTCATCTATTTGGTCATATTTGACTATGTCAATCATACAATATGATTGGGACATTGTACAGTATGATTGGGACATTGTACAATATGATTAAGTGTCATTAATCATCCCAATATTCAGAATAATGGTTAGTTTAACTAGGTCAATTGTACAATTATAAGCATATCGTACAATATGATTAGAGATAGATCATCTAGTATGATCTATTTATGATGCAACATCTAGTTGATCATCATTTTGACTATCTAAACAAACCAATCATATAGTATGATAATTATCATACATTACAATTGTATCATTTTATATTTTAAAATAAAATAAAAGAGATTGAGTGAGAAATAAAAAAAAGGAAAGAGTGAAAAACTTGCTTGAAAAATAAAGAAAAATAGAAGACCTAAAATAAAATGAAAATAATAGATACAAAAAGGAACACTGGGAAAAAAATCCTAATCACAGAAAATTATTAAACCTAGTAGTTTCCTAAGAGAGCTAAATCTATCAAAATTTAGGGCTTTTGTGAAGATGTCTGCAAATTACTTTTTGTATTATTGAATTGAAATCTTTATTCCATTTTAAGACATGATTTCTAATGAATTGATGTTAGACATCTATGTGTTTGATGCATAAGTGCTAAATGAGATTCTTAGATATATAAGTAGCACTAGTGTTATCACATAACAAGAATCATACCTACCTATGGATCAAGATCTAGAAGTTGTTTCTTTAGAGATAAGACTTAGACAACAAAACTACCAGCAACAATGTACTCAGATTTAGCGATTAATAAGGCAACAAATTATTATTTTCTATTGGATCAAGACACTAGTGGGTGTCTTACAAACTAACACATTCTTGAAGTGCTTTTCTTATCAAGAACCCTATTAAATCATAATCAAATTATCCAATAAGATCAAATATTTTGCTATCATGAGGGTACTAAATTCTCAATTTTTGTGCACTAATCAAGTATCAAATAAATCTTTTTCATAGCCTTCAAATGTGATTCTTTTGGGTCGGCTTGAAATCACATACAAAGAAAGACACAAAATATGATATAAAATCTACTAACAGTACTTAAGTAATGAGCCAATCATTCTACAAAATTTCTTAAGATCAATAGATTTACCTAAAGGATCTTTGTCTAATTAAGTGTTAGGGCTCAAGGGGGTGTTGGTGCTCATACAACCTTCCAATCCAAACTTTTTGATCAACTATCTCGTGTGCATAGATTTGTTATGAAATTATGGAACCCAAGTGGGGGGGGGGGTTAATTTGGTGTTTAAAAAATATTTTCAAATTAAAAGTTGATTTAAATACTTTGTAGAAAAGTTAGTTATAAATAATTATTCTTTAGAGAGCCACAATAATTAATAAGCAACAATAAAAAAGTAAGGTGTAGGAAAAGTAATAAGAGAACATAGAGATTTATACGTGGTTCGAGCCAAACCCCAAAAACCGTCCTACTCTATGCCTAGCAACCCAAGCCAAAAATTCACTAGGACAAAATGAGATTAAAACCAATCTCCTGTAGTCTCATTCACAGGCAAGTACAACCCAACTTCATACTTTTCTACACGGACAAGTACAACCTAACACCAAACTTTTCTACAGAGGAAAAGTACAACCCCAACACTGAATAATAAGAGAAAATAGAAGAATAACAAATATCTAACTCTCAGTTTAAAAGATTTTTGTATTCATGACTCAACTATACTAATATTAAGGTAAGTGAATTAAAAGAAAGAAAGATCCCTTATTTGATATTTAAGATTGAAGTTAATGTAATAACTTGAAAGAAATATTTGATCCAAGTATGTCCTTAAGAAATTTGATGAGGATATAAAACCTTGAAATCAAAATGATTTAACTTAATAATTTAAAGTACAACATTAAGGATAAAATTATAAACCATAATAAATGCTATATGCAAACTTGAATTATGTAATAATCAAATTAATATGAGAAGCTAAAACACATACGTTTACTAACATTTTTTTCATAATAGCTATGATATATGTAAGTAATAAAATGATTTGTAAATGAGAAGACTTGTTAATCACTTATATTCTATTTGAAATAACAACACAAGATGAATTTCACATAAGGATATATGAAAATAAAATGAGAAAAAGAAAGTTATAAGCACAAATTTTAATTCAAACAAATCCAATATTTCGACCGACTCAAGAATAAGAGGAAGTGAGATGTTAAGCATAAAATAAAATAAATAATCTATATCAAACTTTTGTCCAAGATAGAAATCAAGGTTATATAAAGAAATTGAGGACAATACAAATTAAATTAACTTTACGAAGCTTCCGGGGAAAGGAGCTTTCACCAATCCTCCAAGTCTTCCTAAGAAAACTTCAATACAATATCTTTTAAGAAGGAAGAGGAAGGATGATGAAGAAAGTAGTGCTTGAATCACAAAGTTCTCCCAGAGAATGATGTAGCAAAATTTTGGCCAAGATAGGAGAATAGATTAGTGGAACCTTTCCATTAATATAAATATTTAATATAATAGAAGAAGGACGAATGAGGTTCAGCCAAGCAAGAATCTACAGGAAGGAAAAAGTAATTTAGCAACAACTTAAATTTTGAATTCAAGAGCACATGATGGAAATCCATTGGTTTGGCCAATACTAAGTGATGAATGATTAGGCTCCTTAGCATATTAAACCTTAAGTAAAATTGGAAAGATACCATGGAGGCTTACAACCAAATCAAGAGTGGGAAATCCCATTAAGGAAATTTTTCAAATTTGAATGGAGAATTTCAAACATATAATGAGAAGTCCTATGAAAATATTTTAGCCAAGGATAAACTTTGGAAAGAGAAAGAAAGAGAGATATGCAATTTTTCATAGCAATCAAATAAAATCCAAGATGAGATTTAAGATTTACCTTAATAAGATGATTTTCAAAAAAAAATATTTGAATCCACCTGAGGTGGTCAGCCAAGGAGAGTTTCTATGCAAGGATTAACACAAATTAGGTGTATGGTATAATGCAAATATAATGAATTAAATAAATCATGAATGAATAAGGGATAATGTGAATTAATTTCAATGAAGTAAATTCTAGAGAAATCAATAGAATTTCGGCCATAAATATTTCCATAATTAAAATGATCTCAATTTAATACAATAGATTAATTAGGATCCAAGCAGATTGTTTAATGTACTATTTAAGTATTACATAACATTTAAATTAAGGAAAATTTGATTAATATTAGCAGATCCAACCAAATTACCTTAAATGGTTTTAATGAAAAATGCAAAGGTTATTAATTTAAGAATGATTTGAATTTAATTATGAGATAAATTGAAATAATTAAATTAAATCATGCTTAGGACGTTCAAAACATTCCATAAAAGATTAAAATTAATTTATCATGGATATGGCATGAATTATGTAATTTAAAATCAAACTAATTCAAAATCAAAATTTCAAATTAATAAAATTTTAAAATATGAGAAATGAGGGAATTTTTTTCATGGAAATATTTTGAATAAATCTGACATAATTTATTACCTAAAATTCTATGAAAAATTGGCCAAATCATTATATAGATGATAAGAGAGAGAAAATAGAATAATTTATTTTTCTTGCAATAAATATATGAATAAAATTTATGAATAAGCATGGAAATGGTTTAATGAAGTATGAACTTAATTTATCTTGTTTAAGCACATATTAAATGGAACTAAACTCTTGCACTTAGTTCATATTACCCAAAATGGATAATTCAAGGAATATTTGTAAATATAAAATATAGAAAATATGAATAGTTTTAAAAAGAATTATTTTCAAATAAATGAATCCTTTATTTAGTTTTATTGAGCTCTTCATTTGCCTTCAAATTATGATACCTAGAAAATTCTCAACCAATTAAAGTCCAACACCATTAGCTTTCTGAATTGATGGAAAAATTTGGAGTTGGAGAATTTTTCTACTTGAACTAATTATTAGTATTTGAACATACATTTGTTATCATCAAAATCAATCTCAAATGAGTTGGGGCTCATGAAGTCAACAATCTCCCCCTTTTTGATGATGATAAACCTATGTTGGTATTGAATAATGATGAAGCTGCAAAGTGACCTTACATCAACTAAATTGCATTAAAATAAAGTATGACAAGTAAATAAACAAATTTTTAAAATAATTTAGCAGTTGAACAATTATGCAAACTAAAAATAAATGTGAAAAGAAAAAGCTCCCCATAAAATTATGCATCATAAATAAGATGACCAACATAATACTTTCTTGCCCTTTTGGCAACATCAAAATAATTTTACATGGATAAATCTAGCATACCTAACATGTGTGTCAAAGTACAAAATCTTTCTTTTGGTTCTATGAAAATATCAATAATTTGCAAATTCATACTAACAAAATTGATATCAACATCTTTTTTGCTAACATGACCCCTAATAAAATGATGTTTACTTTCTATATGCTTAGTTCTAGAATGTTGGATAGGATTTTTTTTTGTTAAGCTAATTGCACTAGTGATATCAGACTTAATGGTAATGTAATCTAGTTTAAGTCTAAAATCTTCTAATTATTTCTTCAACCAAAGAACCTGAACACAAAGCTTCGTAGCTATATGCTCGGCTTCAGTAGTGGAAAGAGTAATGGAGTTTAATTTTCTAGAGGACCAAGATACTGAGAGGATCCTAAAAATTGACATGTTCCCGATGTACTCTTGATATCTACTTTGCAACCTGCAAAGTCAGCATCGAAATAAGAAATCAAATCACATGATAGAGAATTTTTAGGACACCATAAACTTAACCTAAAAGATCTAATCAAATAATGAAATATATGCTTTATTGTAGTTAAATGTGTTTCCTTTGGAATAGCCTGAAAATGAGCACATAAACATATAGCAAACATAATGTTAGGTCTACTGTCATTAAGATACAAAATAGAACAAATCAAACTTCTATAAAGTTTTTGATCAATAGGTTTTTTAGATAGATCTAAATTAATCTTAATAGAAAGGCTTATGGGAGTTTACTAAATTTAAATTTCTTCATATCAAACCTCTCTATCAAGTCCTTTGTATATTTGATTTTGCCAATGAATGTGCCACTTTCTTATTGTTTAATTAAAAGACCGAGAAAAAATTGAGTTCACCTTTCATGCTCATTTCAACTTTTTTAGACATTAAAGATGAGAATTCAACACATAAAGATTCATTTGTACTACCAAATAAAATATCATCAACATAAATTTGAATAATGATCAAGTCATCACCTAAATTCTTGAGAAATAGGGTGTTACTCTACCCTTCTAAAAACCATGGTCAATAAGAAAGCTACTCAATCTATCATACTGAGCTCTAGGAGCTTGTTTCAATCCATACAAGGCTTTTTTTCAATTTATAGATGTGGTCAGGAAATTCCAAACTTTCAAAAATAGGAGATTATTTTACAAATATATCTAGATGTATAAAGCCATTTAAAAATTCACTTTTTACATCAAATGATAATTTTTGAAGTCTTTGTAATATGCGTAAACAAGGAGCAATCTAATGGTTTCCAATCTACCTATAGAAGCAAATGATTCCTCAAAATCTATTCCTTCAACCTAAGTGTATCCTTGTGCAACCAATCTACCCTTATTTCTAACAATCTATCTCAAGTCATCTAGCTTATTCCTATACACCAAGTTCGTTCCTATAATATTCTAGTCTTGAGGTCTAGAGACCAAATTGCACATATCATTTCTAGCAAACTAATTTAATTCTTTATCCATAGCTACAATCCAATAGTGGTCCTCCAAAGCTTCATCTATTGATTTAGGCTTAATTTCATATAAGAATACAAAATGATTAATCATTTCCTTGGATTGACTTATAGTTCTAACACCTTGGGAAGGATCTCCAATGATCAAATCTTTGAGATGATTCTTAATAAATTTCCATTCTTTGGGTAAAGAATCATCTATATTTTCTTCCTATTTTATTTTTTTAAAATTCATCTACCTCATCTTTAATCACATCATTTCTAAAAGAATTTATAAGGTTTTCATCAAATATAACATGTACAGATTCATTGACAATTTTTATTTTATTATAAATTCTATAGAATCTGCCATGTATAGAATAGCCTAAAAATATACCATCATCAGACTTATTATCAAACTTTCCTAAAGAATCTTTACCATTATTAAAGATAAAAAATTTACAACCAAATATATGAAAATAACTAATTTTAAGTTTCTTAATAGAGAACAACTCATATGGGGTCTTTTTAAAATTGGTCTCAAGTAGACACGATTCATTACTTAACATGCAGAGTTAATAACTTCAACCAAAAAATACTTAGGAAACTTTATAATCATCTAGCATGGCTCTACTAAACTCAACTAGAATTCTATTTTTTATTTCTACTATAATATTTTGCTAAGGGGTTCTAGGAGCAAAAAAATTATGCTTAATGCCAAACTCATCATAGAATTCTTCAAAATGTTCATTTTCAAATTCACCAGCATGATCAGTTTGAATTCTACTAACAAGAAGACTTCTATTTCATTGAATGTGTTTGATAAAATTTTTAAAATGTTCAAAAGCATTATTTTTTAGAGTTAAAAATATGGCCCATGTAAATCTTAAAAAATCATCAACAATAATAAAGCTATAAAATTTTCCACCTGAGCTTGCAGTACTAACAAGAAAAAATAAATCCATATATTGTAATTCTAAAGGTCTGGAAGTAGAAACAATATTTTTATTCTTAAGAGGATGTTTAAAATGTTTTCATGAATACATGCATCACAGGCACCATCAAAATAAAAATTTATTTTAGGTAAATCATCTACAAGATCAAGTTTTGCAATTTTTTAAAGAGTGCATATTAATATGATACAATCTTTTATTCCATAACCATGTGTCATCATGCAAACTATTAAAACAAAAAAATTTAAACTATCATCACATGCACTTTCAAAATCAATAAGGTATATATTTTGATATCTATGACCGACAAGTAAAACATTTTCTTTATCTCTAACAATGCAGAAAGATGCATGAAATTAATAATTAAATCCTTTATCTCATAATTAACTAATAGAAATAAGATTATGCTTTAAATCTTCAATAAAGTAAACTTTATCTAAAGTAATTGAATTTTCAGAAACAGAACTAATACAAACTATTTTTCCTCTAGCACATTACCATAAACTACATACCCTTCTTCACAAGATTCTAAAGTAGAAAATTTTGATTTATCACCTATCATATGTCTTGAACATCCATTATCTAAGTACCACATGCTTCTTTGATTTTGCTTTAAAGGCATTCATACAAAAGAATATCAGGGGTCAACTTTTGGAACTCAAACATGTTTGGGTTAACATCTAATGAATATTGTGTAATGTGTGTTACTTTTAGATTGTTAATTTTTGGCACCCAAATAAAATTTGATTTCGGAAATTTTTGAGATTTTCTTGCATGAAAATCAAAAGACACATTACCCTTTTTATTGCAAAAATTGCATGTAATATTTGTATTTGCATGTTCTAATTTTAAATGAATTTGATGCATTTGATGATTTATTTCTGATGAATAAAGTGTGTGAATGTAAATACTACATGAATCCAATTTTGTATGAAGTAATAAATTTTCTTTTCTAACTTTTCAATAAAAATAGATTGATCTACTAAACAGGCAATCTTAGTTTTCAAACCATTACATTCCTTCTTCAAGGATGAAACATGCATTTATAGATTTTTGCTTTTTTTCTAAAGCATTGAATTTTCTTTTTAATTTTTTATATTCATGTGCTAATTCATTGAAAGCATCATCTACTTCTTCATATAAAATTTCTTCACATACTTTGCTTGTAGTATCCACATCTACCATTAGACAAAAGTTTGCTTCTTTCTCTAAAATGTTCTCACTTGATTCTTCTGAACTTGAGTTTGTCCAAAGTGCTCTTTTCTTTTTCTTTTAAGGCTTTTTATTTTCCTAAGACCTCCTCCTTTTAGGATGTTTATCTTTCTCTGTAATATCCGGACAATCATTTCTTACATGTCCTAGCTTTTTTATAATTGTAGCATACTATTCCTTCACATGCATTCAATTTTTTAGTAGGAAATTTATGTAATTTAGATTTTTCATACTTGTGCTTTTTCTTTCTAATCATATTTGCCTACTTCTTTGAAAGCACAGCAATCTCATCACTATTAACATTAGAACATGATGAATTTTCCTCACAAGTGTCTACCAACTACAAAATAATTATTTTTCTTTTTTCTTTCTTTTGGAAAGAGTCATTTTGATCCCTTTGAGGTAAAACTAGTTCATAAGCAACCAAAGAACCAAGGAACTGATCAAGTCTATATGTAGTTAAATCCTTTGCTTCACTAATAGAAGTAACTTTTACATCCCATTCTTTTGGAAGGCATCTTAAAATGTCATGAACTATATCTTGATTCTTATATTTTCTCCCAAGTGAATGCAATGTGTTAATGATTTTTATGAAACAAGTGTACTTATCAAAAATACTTTCATTTGGTAAGATGCGAAATAATTCATATTCATGTAACTAATATATTTATAGGAGTATCTTTAACTACATTAGTACCTTCAAAAGTAAGAATTAATTTATCCCAAATTTCTTTTATTATGTTAAGCATGAAAATTCTCATATAATCATCAAAAAGTAAAGCACAATATAAAATATTACAAGTCTTTCCATTTAATTCATCTAACTCCCTATCATAAGAAAACCATTCATCAAAGGGTTTATCGACTTTCAAATCATGTGTTTTAATAGTGGGTGTATGATATTTATGTGTTAACATAACCCACATTCTACAAACTTGTCCATGAGTAAAAGTACTAATGTGATTTTCCCAATAATCAAATAAAATATTATCAAGAAATGGTGGCCAATGTGTATACTATCTTTAAGTGGTGTTCCCTTAGGAAATACTTGTGCCATAGTGATCTAACATAAGGACGTCAAGCTACAAATTGAGTCAAGGCTCTGATACTAATTGTTATAAAATTATGGCGCCTAAGAGGGGGATAAATTGGGTGTTTAAAAAATATTTCCAAATTAAAAGTTAATTTAAATACTTTGTGAAAAATTTTACTTATAAATAATTATTCTTTAAAGAGCCACAATAATTAATAAGCAACAATAAAGAAAAGTAAAGGAGTAGGAAAAGTAAGAAGAGAACATAGAGATTTTTACGTGGTTCAGCTAAACCCTAAAAACTGGCCTACGCCCATGCCTAGCACCCCAAGCTAGAAATTCACTAAGTCAAAAATGAGATTACAACTAATCTCTCATACTCTCCTTCATAGGAAAGTACAACCTAACATCATACTTTCCTACATGGGCAAGTACAACCCAACACTATGCTTTCCTACAATGGGTAAGTACAACCCCAACACTGAATAATAAGAGAAAAGAGAAGAATAACAAATATCAAACTCTTAGTTTAAAATATTTTTGCACTCACAACCCAACTATGCTAATATTAAGCAAATGAAATAAAATAAATAGATCGCTTATTTAATATTTAAGATTAAAATCAATGTAACAACTTGAAAGATATACTTGATGCAAGTATGTCTTTAAGAAGTTTGATGGGATTATGAAAACCAAAAATCAAAATGATTTAAGTTGACAATTTAAAGTACAACACAATAAGGATTTGAATGATAAACCACAACAAATGTTATATGGAAACTTGAATTATGTAATAATCAAGTTAATATTAGAAACTAAAACACATAAGTTTACTTAAATTCTCTTTCACAATAGCTATGATATATGCAAGTTATAAAATGATTTATAAATGAGAAAACTTGCTAATCACTTGTATTCTATTTGAATAACAACACAAGATGAATATCACTTAAGGATATAGAAAATAAAATGAGAGGAAGAAAGTTATAAGCATAAATTTTAATGCAAACAAATCCAATATTTTGGCCAACTCAAGAACAAGGTAAAGTGAGATGTTAACCAAAATAAATTGAATAATCTATATAAAACTTTTGGCCAAGATAGGAATCAAGGCTATATAAAGAAATTAAGCACAATGCAAGTTAAGTTAACTTTATGAAGCTTTCAGAAAAAGGAGTTTTTACCAATCCTCCAAGTCTTCCTAAGCAAACTTCAAAGCAATATCTTGTAATGATGAAGAAGGTAGCGCTTGACTAACAAAGTTCTCCTAGAGAATGATGTAGCAAAAATTTGGCCAAGAGAGGAGAATAGATTAGTGGAACCTTTTTCATTAATACAAAATTTTAATATAATAGAAGATTTTGATGAATGAGTTTCGGTCAAGCAAGAATCTATAGGAGGGAAAAAGTTATTTAGCAACAACTTAAATTTTAAATTATAGAGCACATGATGGAAATCCATTGATTCAGCCAAGACTAAGTAATGAATGATAAGGCTCCTTAGCATATTAAACCTTAAGTCAAATTGGAAAGATATCAAGGAGGATTAAGATTTACCTTAACATGATAATTTTCAAAAAATATTTGAATACAAATGAGGTGGTTCGCCAAGTAGAGTTTCTATGTAAGGATTAACACAAATTAGGTGCATGATATAATGCAAATATAATGAATTAAATGAAGCATGAATGAATAAGAAATAATGTGAATTAATTTGAATAAAGAAAATTCTAGAGAAATCAGGAGAATTTTGGCTATAAATATTTCTATAATTAGAATGATCTCAATTTAATACAATAGATTAATTAGAATCCAAGCTAATTATTTAATGTACTAGTTAAGTATTACATAGTATTTAAATTAAGTTAAATTTGACCCAACCAAATTACCTTAAAAGGATTTAATGAAAAAAAGGTTATTAATTAAAGATTGACTTGAATTAAATTATGAGATAAATTGACATAATTTAATTAAACTCTAAATAATTAAATTAAATCTTTCTTGGGAGTTCAAAATAATACATAAAATACTAGCTTTAATTTATGATGGTTATGGCATGAATTATGCAATTTAAATTAAATATAATTGAAATTGAAAATTTTAACTTAATGAATTTCTAAAATATGAAAATTGAGGGAATTTTTTATGGAAATATTTTGAATAAATCTCACATGATTTGTTAGCCAAATTGTTATGAAAAACTCAGCAAATCATTATAAGGAAGATAGGAGAGAGAAAATAGAATAATTTAATTTTCATGTAATAAATATATGAATAAAAATTATGATGAAGCATAGAAATGATTTAATGAAGTATGAACTAAATTTATCTTGTTTAAACACATATTAAATGGAACTTAACTCATACAGTTAGCTTATATTATCTAAAATGGATAATCCAAGGAATAATTACAAATAAAAATGTAGAAAATATGAATAATTTTAACATGAATTATTTTAAAATGAATGAATTATTTATTTTATTTTATTGAGCTCTTCATTTGCCTTAATATTATGATTTATAGAAAATTTCCAACCTGTTCAAGTCTAATAGCTTTAGTTTTCCTAATTGATTAAAGAATATATAGTTGAAGAATTTTCTAGCACACTTAATTTTAAACTAATTAGTAGTATTTGAACATATGTTTGTTATCATCAAAATTAATCTCAAATGAGTTGGGGCTCATGAAGTCAACAAGATTGACTTAGGAACATACCGTTCTTTCTTAACTAAACATTAAATCCCATGAAGTAAGCATACCTATCATACTCATCTCAAATTCTTTTCTCATTAGACTTGAAAAATCTTCACACAATAAAGAGTTAGTAAATCTTAGCAATATATCATCAACATAAATTTGAATAAGAAGGATATCAATTTTAATCTTTTGATAAATAAAGTTGTGCCAATAGATCCTTTCACAAAAAGAATTTTTCAAGAGAAAAGAACTAAATCTATCATACCAAGCATGAGATTTCACAAAAAGAATTTTTCTAGGATGTACTGGTTCTTTCTTACTTGAGAATAAAAACTATATCAACTCTTCCAGACTCATAAGTCACCTAGTAAGGTTACCATCTAGCACCTCCTATGATCAAAAACCATGAGTTTAGTCTTCATAAAATGCAAGGTGGTTTAAGCTATTATCAATTAAGAAAATGACTAAAATCCTAGACCAACTCCATGACCCTAAGATCATGATTGGTATGACATGCTTCTATCTAATGTGATAATTTTTAATTTTTATATATTTTAAAACAAATCATTTTAAGGCTTTGGGTACTTAGATTATGCCTAAGCTTAGATGTAATTAAAAATATGTTATGAGATAAATCAGAAGAGAAAGTAGACTTCCTTGAGAGTGGTGGTCTTTCTCATAGGTCAGATGCCCCCTAATGTGTAATAGGAGAATGGCCCAATTCAAGAAAAATGAAGGAATATATATAAGTATGGTTCATAAATTCTAATGATTTCTAGTAACCTTTAATATTTATACCTAATGATTTAATTATGTCTAATTATGAGTTATTTATTTTTATATTTGAGTTATTTAATTAAGTTTGGTAGAGAAATTAATTTTATCCTAAGAGCTTACCATATAAACCTAGACTTTAAATCACATACAAAGTCATTTTTAAGAAAAAAAAACCTATAAAAAGTATATTGTTCTACCACACACCCAAAATAAACTCATTAAATAGAGAAAATTAATTAAAAAAGGCTAATGTGGTTGGGTTCCGCTATACACCCCAAAAGAAAGAAAAATTGGTAGTCGATCTCTACCCTTATGCAGCCTAGCCTAAAACTAAAAGTTTTGATCTATGGAGGCTCTTCATTTTACTTTTATTCTTCTAGATTATCTCATTCTTTAAGGATCTCCTTAGGCTCCATAGGAGACCACCAACTTATGCAGTCAACTCCTACTAATTCTAAACCTCATAACTCATAAACTACTTTTAGGATCAAATTATATTTTAAAATTTCAAAAAAAATCCTAAGCACTACAAAATAAATGTTAAGATAAGAAAATAACACACAAGTAATTAAATATTAAACACATAAGCTTAGCACTAGTGGTTATCAAGCCCATCTGTCATAATGGTCTATGCTTTGGGACTTCAACAAATATCATTTATAATAATTTTATTTAGTATTATAGTGGTTCATTAAACACAACCCCTTGTAGAAAATAATGTTAGTCTAATAAACAATGTTGTAATATCTAGTCTACTTACAAAAAAATCCTGACATCTAGTCTAAAATGATACACCTAAAAAAAAATGATACATCATAGATAAAGTCTTGACCTGACCTAAATCTAGGGTTGGTAGTTTAGTAATCTAGTGTGTGAAAAGGGGTTAGTATGGTAAGACTACATAAGGCTTTTTTGAGGTTTTGATTTAATTTTAATATTTATTTAATTTATCATTGGGTGATTTTACTTTAAGTAGTTTAGATGATTTTTAATTTTTATTTTTAATCATTCATTTTTATGTTAAATTTAAATTTATGTTTTAAAGAGTGAAAACAAGATTAAATTCAGCTTATAGCAAAGCTTGATCCACTTAACACCTTAATCTTAAAGTGAAATTCTAACCAACAAGTGAAAATGCACTTTAGGAGTTAATTTTCTAAAATTAACTATTTGGTTAAATTATCATGAGATAACTAATAAATAGATAGTTTTGCCATGAAAATTTTATAGGAAATGTGAATTGATATTATGAACCTATTAGAAAAATTTTAGGTTAATTAAACAAGTATGATTTAACACATCAAAAGAGGAAAGGATCTATCACAAAGTCCCAAACCAAAGCTTGAACTCAAGAAGACTTTTAGTATATTTAATATGTTGTCAATTTATGTTTCATATGTTGTATTATGTAGTCATGATTGTATATAACTATGTGTAAGTGTTGTATTAGAGTAGTAGTTGAAAACATGTGAGTTCTTGTGTTCAATTTCATAGGTGTGGGTCTAGTACCTCGGCACTACACTCTATAGGTTTTAGCATTTAAAGACCAAGAAGTTGGTTCCTTGGCATTGGGATATGGCACCTCAGCACTAAACTGTGGCAGTGTAGTGTTGGTTTGTGGCACCATGACACTATGAAATTAATGTTTTAACTTTTTTAAAAAAAATTTGTAGTTTTCTCCCCAAGAGATGCATCCCATAGAGCATTGTACTATTTAAATGTCTACTCTACATAATGGAAGGGATTTTTTTTCTTTTGTTTGTCAAATTGGAGCAAAAAATCTTTCGGTTGGAGCTTGGGGGTTGGCCATTCAAGGGATTCAGTTATCCTTCACTACAGCTCTACTTGGATGAGTAGAACTTTTACATACCTCTTCCACATTAGTGAGTGGAAGATCTTTGCATCCCTTCCACTTCAGTGAGTGGAAGATCAGTGGAGCATCTCGTTCTCCACCATTCACTATGGCATCCTTCTCTCTATGAACACTTCATTAATTTTTGGTATCAGAGCCCAAGATTTGGAAGCATGGAGAAAGTGTTTGCAGATAATCCATATCAAATCCATGCAAGGTTAGTTCTGTATTTTGAATTTTGTGTAATTTTCTTTATATAATTGGTGATTTCACTTATAAAAACATGCTAAGTATATGTGGTAGAAATTTCTATGAATATTTGTGTTACTACCAACTAGTTTCCACTTATAAAGCCTATTCTTTTCCTACTTAACCTAACTATAAGTCATCATACTTGACTGACAACTTAAGTAAGGAAGAGTTTACTAAATAGCCTAACCTAGTATACAAATCTTACATAAAAATCAAAATCATATCCTTAAAGATCTTATGTTTATTTCTTTTTTAAGTTTTCTTAATGTTTGGTAATATCCATAAGTTACTGTGTTTATTGAAGGCTAGTTATTTTCAAAGTTTTGTGCATCTCATTAGTGTTAATTTTAGTTCACTCATTGCATATTTAAAATTTTCCTTTGGAGAGTCATACTTACATTTTGTTAAACATCATGCCACCTAAATCTGTTAGTTCAGACTAATTAAAGGACATTACTAAAAGAGTATATGAGATTTCTGTGAGAACTAAAGAGAAAATACTAGGCTAGAAGACCTACTCATGAATCTCACCGCATAAATTCAAACCATGAGTACTAGGCTTCAAACTTCACCAACTACACCACGTCTAAATGACTTAGAACTCATAGGAGGGGAAAATTTTGAATTCCTAGAGATGAGTATCTAGCATGAAGGCTAAATCTAAGGAATGCCCTTAGAAAATACCATTTTAAGATTCATGAAACATCACAAGAACCTACAAAACAAGTTAAAATAGATTCCCCAACATATGATGGTGTTCATGACCATGATTTCTTTAATTATTATCATATGGATGATTATCAATGGACAACATTTGCTAAAATGAAACCAATATGCCATGTGAATTTTTTATTGGAATAACACTTTAGCTAAAGAAGAGCAATGAAAGAAATCTTAGGGGAAAAAAATTGTCCTAGAAATCATGATAAAAGGTTCCATGAATAATTGACTACTCTTAAGCAAAGGACTATGTCAGTAGTGGAATATAAAAACATATTTGAGGACTTAATAGTTAGAACTCAATGCACTAATATAGAATGGTAAATAGCTAATAAATTTGCCATTGGTTTAAGAGGAGATATTAAGAATGAAGTAGAGTATCATGATACCTAGACCTTAAAAGATGCCTTTCACTATGACTTACTCCTAGAAAAATAAAAGAAAGCTACATCCACATTAAAATGAAGGTTTAAATATCTTTTAAATATTCACCTACGTCACAATCTCAAAAGTCTATCATTAAACATAATCCTTCCACATCAAACAACCCTTCTAAAATGAACCCCAATGAAATTACTTCTAAAAATATAAATGAGATAGCTTGCTTTAAATGTCATTAGAATGGTCATAAGAAAAATCAATGTAAAGTAAAAAATCATGTTCCTAGATGAATTGAATGATTTAGAAGAAGAAGAAGAAGAAGAAGAAGAAGATATTAAACAGACATGTGATGATACACCCCTATCTGATGAAGAAGTAGATCTAAATATAAATAATATAATATAAGTTATCATGTGTATGACTACTTCTAGGGAAGAAGAAGACTAGAGAAGGAGGAATATTTTCTTATGTATATCCTATGCAAAGAAAAGAGATGTAAGCTAGTAATAGATGGAGATAATGTTAAAAAATGTTATATGAACTCATGCTTTCACTAGAGCCAATCTTATAATTGAACTTCACCCAGGACCATTCCAAGTCAATTTGGTAAAGCACACATACCTACATCATTAGCAGATGTATTGTACCAATTAAAATTAGCTATAATAATATAATTTGGTGTGATGTTCTTAACTCATATCCTATTAGGAAGATCATTGCTTATGACTTGAATTTAATCATTATGGGCATAAAAATAGTTATGTATTCAAATATAATGAGAAAATAAGCAAGTTATTCTCCATAAAGACTACCAAAAAGAGGTTAATTAGAGCACCACATAAAATTCTTTCTGCGCCTCCTCACAAATCCAATTCTAAACTAAGAAATGTGAAACTCCAGTTGATAGTGGTATCACCACCTAGCAATAAAGAGGATACTTCTAATATACATCCTAATACTTGTGAATATCTTAGAATTCAAGTTATAACCTTGGGCTTTAGATGCTTAGCTAGAGAGTTCAATGACCCTACTTCTTTATTTATCTTGCACCTTTGGGAAATCTTTGTTGATACTAAGGATCACAACATATCTATTATGGTCTTAGATCTATTATCTAAATTCACTGATTTAATCCCTGATGACTTACCTAATGAGCAACAACCATTAAGGGATATATAATATGCTATAAATATAATTCTTGACCCATAAATGGATAACTTGTCTTATTATAGGATAAATCCAACTAAGTATGCAGAGTTAAAAGGATAAGTTGATGAACTCTTGGAAAAGAGTTCTATACAAGAAAGTCTTAGTCCTTGTGTTGTACTTACTCTTTTAACTTCTAAGAAAGACGGAACTTGGGGATGTGTATTGATAGTAGATTAGTAAATAATATCATAATAAAATAAATAAAAATAATAATAAAATATCATAATAAAATATAGGTTTTCTATACCTAAGTTGGATGTCGTGTTAGATCTTATTTTAAGTTCATTGTTATTCTCTAAAATTGATTTGAGAAGTGGATAACATCATATAAGGATTAGGTTGGGTGTTGAATGAAAGGCATAGTTCAAAACTCTTGATGATCTTTATGAATGGTTAGTCATGTCGTTCAATCTTTCAAATACATCTAGTACATTAATGACACTAATGAACATTATATTGAAACCTTCTATTGGTCAATTCCTTGTAGTATATTTTGATGATATCCTTATCTATAACCTAGATGAGAAGTCACATCTACATCATTTAAAAATAATCTTAAAGAAATTAAGGTTAAAAAAATTATATGTAAACCTTAAGAAATATTTTTTTCTATCAACGCAAATTCATTTTCTTAGGGTTCATTATATCTACAGATGGATTAAAGGTTGACCCATCAAAAATAAAATCTATTTTAGAGTGGCCAACTCTGAAGTCTTTTATTGACGTTAGAAGCTTTCATAGATTAGCAACTTTATATAAGAAGTTTATAAGAAACTTAAGTAATATTATAACCCCTATCATAGATATTTTAAAGAAAGATAAATTTATGTGGACCATAGAAGTTGAAAGAGCCATGCAATAATTAAAACTCTTATGACTTTCTCACATGTCTTAAGCGATGCATCAAATATTGGAATAGGTGGAATACTAAGTCATGAAAACCATCACATTGCTTTCTTCAGTGAAAAATTAAATAATGCTAAGAAAAATTATTCCACTTATGATTGAGAGTTTTATGCGACTATTAAAACACTTAATCATTAGAGGCATTATTTGTCACATAAAGAGTTTATTCTAAATACTAATCATCAAGCATTAAAGTTTATTAACTTTCAAGACAAACTAAATCATAAACATGCTAGATGGGTCAAATATTCTTAAGACTTTTTCTTGGTGCTTAAACATAAACCCGAGATAAAGAAAATAAACCAGTAGACACTCTATCTAGATTATCTTTAATGATTTCATTCTTTAAATTTCAAATTCCTGGATTTACAACTTTAAAGGAAGATTATAAAATATGATATATTTAGAATATCAATCTAAGCCCTTAACATTTGATAGTTTATTTATCATCCAAGATGGGAATTTTTTTAAAAGGAAAATAATTATGTATTCCTAAAATATTCCTAAGAGACTTTCTTATCCGTGAATTATATTCAAGAGGTATATCAAAATATTTTGACAAATTAAAGACCTAAACATTAGTTGAACAAATATTTTATTGGGCACACAATTAAAATTCTCTGATAGAGATATTAAATTTATATCTTATTTTTGGAAAACTCTATGGAAACTAATGGGAATACAATTAAAATTCTTCTTTATATTTCATCCTCAATTGATGGATAAATAAAAGTAGTCAATAAGATATTAAGAAGTTTACTAAGGTGTTTAATTAGGAATATTTTAAAAAATTGAGATTTAATATTACCTACATTTGAATTTGCAAATAATAGTTTTGTTTCTTGAACAATCTATAAATCACTTTCTGAGATAGTTTATGGATATAACCCCAAAATGCCTATTGACTTAGCTAATACACCTACTCAAGCATTTTTTTTTTTTTATTCAGCATATACTTTCGAATGTAATTTTCATAGCCTTCATGAAAACATAATGAAATAATTAAAAATACAAAATGCTAAGTTTGTTGAACAAAATAATAAAGGTAAAATTTTGAAGGAATATGAGGCAAGTGATTATGTATTGGTTCATTTCCATCCTGAGAGATTTTCTTTTTCTAAATATAAACAAGTGAGAGCATGTGGACCATTTGAAATTATTAAGAAACTTGATACTAAGACTTATATTCTTGAATTTCCCTCACATATTTATTAGCCCTATTTTCAAAGTAGAAGAACTAATGTCTTTTAAAGGAGATACCCAACCTCCAAATTTGAAGGATGATACTTTTGAAGAAGGAGATAGAAATTATTTCCAAGTACCTATCCAAAAAATATTCTTTGAGGTGGAGAACATCCTCATAATTGAGACACTAATAGATGATAATATGAGCCAAAGATTCTTAGTAAGGTCAAAAGACAAGCCAGCTAGTGAGGATACATGGATGACTTTGGAAGAACTATAGAGCTTCACCTTTGAAGTTCTTGAAGACCTTTAGAATCTTAGCTCTTTGGACAAGAGGTCTTTGAGGCCTGAGAGAGTTGATGTAGCACATCAAAAGAGGAAAGGTCATGTCATAAGGTCCCAAACCAAAGCTTAAACTAAGGAGGAATTTTAGTAGATTTTTTATATTGTGAATTTATATTTCATATATTGTATTATGTACTCATGATTGTATTTAATCTTGTGTAAGTGTTGTATTCGAGTTGTAATTAAAAATATGTGAATTCAAGTGTTCAAATTCATAGGTGTGGGTCTAGTGCCTTGCTGCTACCTTTCTGGCTCCTCGACACTGCACTCTATAGGTTTTAACATTTAGGAACCGAGAATTTGGCACCTTAGCACTGGGATATAGCACCTTATCACTGGACTATGGCACTACGGTGCTTGTTCATAGCACCAAAATATTGTAAAATGACTATTCTGACTTTTTTAAAAAAATTTAGTATTTTTCTTCCCAAAGGATGCATCCTTTAGAATATTATACTATTTAAACATCTATTCTACAAAATGGAAGACAATTTTGGCTTTTGTGTATGAAATTGGAGTGAAAACTTATTTGGTTGGACCTTGGTAGCCAACCATTCAAGTGATTCAGTGATCCATCACTATAGTTCTACTTAGGTGAGTAGAACTTCTTCGTACCTCTTTCACTTTGGTGAGTGGAAGATCTTTGTATGCCTTCCACTTTGATGAGTGGAAGATTAGTAGAGCATATTGTTCTCCACCATCCGCTATGACATCTTTCTCTCTATGACAGCTTCATCAAAGTATTTTAAGAATAATAAAATTATCATTTTTTATAATGTGTGAGTTATTCTCAAAATATTTAATAAAATTTAATATTTTAAATTTTTGTAGATTCCACTCTAAAATATGAATCCAAAGTGGGTCATTTGTAATTTTTAACTTAATGGTTAATTTTTTTATAATTTTTTGAAGTTCAAGATAAATTAATTCAATTAATTCAATTTTTAATTCCCCTTAAACCTTTATTAAGTACTTTTTCTAATTTTATTAGATCCAAAAGATCTAATTACTTTTTTTGGGGTCTTGGATTGTTAATATATATATATATATATATATATATATATATATATATATATATATATATATATATATATTTATATTTATTTATTTATTTATTTATTTATTTTAATATATTTTTATGAATTTTATAATTTTATATTATTTATTTTGTCTAAATCACCCTTAATATGCCTAAGAAAACTCATAATTTTTTATCTAGAACTCTAATTAACTTGGAATTTTTATAATAAGTGGAAATTTGCACTAAGTTTCAACTCTACAAACTTTAGCTTAGTTTGATTATATTTTTAGTCTTATTAAAGAATTATTATTTTTAATAATTTCTAATTTAAACCTAATATACTTAGTGAATTTTAGAGATTTTAATTTTATTTGATTCCTCTCTAAAATATAAATATAGAGAGTGGTCATTTGTATTTCTTTTATTAATGATTGATTTATTATAAATTTTTGAAATTTTTATCTAATTTATTTATTTCAATAAGATTTAACATTTTCTAAATCTTATTTTAGGTGATTTTGAGATTTAACCAAATCCAATGAATTTAATTATTTTTATTATGACCTCTAATAATAATGAAAATGTTTTACATTATTTTGGTGAATTTTTTATATTTTTTAATTTAATATTAATTATTTTATTAAAATTATTTTAATATGTTTCAAAAGATTATAACTCTTGATATAGAGCCTTGATTGCATAGAAATGTTTAGAGTTAGTAGATCCTAGCATTATACACATACCTTAAAATTTCAATCCAATTAGGTTCATGTTTTTGCATCAATTAAAGAATTATTCTTTTTCATAATTTATTTAAGCCAAAAATATTTTGCAAAATTCAATAATTTTCATTTTGATGAATTCCTCACTAAAGTGTGAATTTAGAGAGGGTTATTTGTATTTTTGGCTAATGGTTGGTCTGTTATGATTATTTGAAATTTAGCTTCATTAAGCTAATTAATCAAGGATTAATTAAACCCTATTTTATTGATTTTATGATTTATTGTGATTCAAAACACCCAATTAATTTTCTCAAACTTTCTTTATGATTGATAAAGTATTTTGAACTATTTTGATGCATTTTCATAGTTTTATAATTTTTAATTATTTTTTTATTTAAAATCAATCAATAAAGTTAAATAAATAACTCATAATTAAGAAGCCCATTTGACTTGAAATTTTATGGTTGGTGAGGATTAATATACTTTCAATTAGTGAACATTTCAACTTAATAAGATTAGTATTTTAGGATTAATTAACAAATTATTATTTTAATCAAACTTAATTTAATCTTAAAATATCCATCAAAATTTAGAAATTTTAGATTCATTAAATTACTCTCGAAAAGATGAATCCAACAAAGACTTATTTGTGATTTTTGTCTATAATTTTAATTATTATGTTTTTTTATTTTTAAAATGTTTTATAGCATTTTTTAAATTTAGAATTCCCTTTCTTCTGCTTAAACCAGTTAACGTTGAGTCGGTACTAACTGGACGAGCCTTTAGGTGTGTTGAACAATGATTGGTCCACATGGATCTAAGGTGGATTTGGACAAGAAATGCTTGCATCTAGACCAACTGATCTAAAGATCGACAGCCCAAATTAATTGTAACCTTTATAAGTGATTTAAATCAAGATCATATAACCTAATCTTGACCATCCATTCCCATCAAGTGGGATGGACGGCTGATTGGCCATCTCCTTGTAGACTGGTGAAAGAAAGAGAGGGGCAAACAATATTTTTGCTTCAAACTCTCTATAAAGTGCAATTTTTCAGTGATCTTCACTGAAATCACTATTTTTCACACCAGGATGTTAGAAAATGAGTTAGCAAGGGGATACTAAGGGATTTTCCTATAATCAAGCCACTCTCTTTCAAAACATCAACACTTACTATTTGTTAGATTTCAAGTTGATTACCTCACTCAAGCTTATGTTGAGTGAATTTCTTGATTTGAATCTCTTTCTTGGATCAAGATGATGCTTCAAGGCAAATTTTCATTCTTGCCTCCTCGTAGATCGCTCCAACTACCAAGTGTCACTAGAGTTTACTGAAATTAGGATGTATTTGATGTTTATATGACTTGAAAAGGAGGGGAGAGGTTTATTGTGATCCTTGGAAGAAGAGGAACGTGTTTGATGCCATAACAAGTAGTTTTGGAGGTCACTTTTTTCTCCCATTAATGGTGGCCAAAAATCACCATTAATGGTGATGGAGAAGGTGTGGTGGTTGGTTGGATAGGCTTGGCACTGTTGAAGATATAAGAGGACTAAAAGCCCCTTTGGTGGCTATGTGCATGTGATGAAGATTGGATTTCTTCTTAAGATATTATTTGTTCTTTATCTTTATTTTAAGCCTCGTCTCCTTCTATTTAAGCTAATTCTATGAATCCATTATGTTTTAATGCCTTCCGTGACTTTGCAAATTATATTAGCAAGGAGTTATGTGAAGAGGAATGGAGGCTTGTGGGTTTTTTTAACTTTTCCTCATTTCTCTATTTTTATTTCCTCTCTTTATTGACTTTAGATATAATGCATATGATAAGATATTAGCCTAAATATCACTAAGATTTGATAGAGTTTAGAATGTCATAAGCTAATTTTGAATTGGTCAAACTATCATGGCTTTGGGTTGACTCAACTTGACTCATTTGAGTTGACTTGGGTCAAGTATTTGGTTTGATCAATTTGAGTTTAGATTTTTCTTTTAATTATATTTAATAAGTTATTTGAAGTAATTAGGTTTGATTGAATGTAATTGATTTGAGTTAGTTTTGGATTTAACTCAAAAATGGTTGAATCAAGTCAACCTAGATCATTTGGGTCCATTAGTTAAATTGGTCTAATTAGACCCAAGGAAAAAGTTCAATTATGTTTAATTATCTGTTTAGAGTGATTTGAAATATTTAATTTGATTTAATTTTAATTTAATTTAATTTTGGCTCAATATGGTCAATTTGAGTCAACTTGGGTCTACTTATAGAAGAAAAGGTTGGATTAATTTTAATTATGTATTAAAAGTGATTTGGACTATTTAATTTGGTTTAACTTCAATTAAATTCAATTTTGGTTGAATATATCCATTTAGGCCAATTTATGTTAACTGACCTAATTAGTCAATTTAAGCCTTAATTGAATCCAGTTATGCGATTGATTGGGTTAGTGATTTAAGCCTTTTGGATGGTTCACTTTGATTTGCTTTTGATTGAATTTGATTTGGGTTGAGTGGGGCCCAAATGTGTTGACTTAGGTCAAATGACCTAATTAATCACTTTGGACCTAATTAATTGTTGCTTTAAGTTTAATTAAGTTTGAATTGTAATCTTAAGCTTTGAGATTGATTTAATTTAATTTAATTTTGACTCAATTTAATTTGGTTTGAATTTGGGCCAAATTGGACCTAAACAGGTTGGTTGTGTTAAGCAACCCAATTAACCTAGTTAGGAGTCATTTGGATTTAGATTCAGGTCCAAACGTGTCTTGTCTTGATTCTTATTTAATTCTTTTGAATTTGAAAGGGTCTAAATTCATTAGCTTAATGGAGCTAGGGAAGGTCTTAGTGGGCCCCATTGGTTTGACTTAAGCCTAATTGTGAGTTTGTTTTCAATTTAAGTTTTAGATTTAAATTGTGAATTTTATTTTATTTGATTTTGAGTTTGGTTTGTTTCAATTTTGAATATGGTTTTTGCTTAGGCACTAAGGAAGTGTGCTAAGTGCCTTAGAGAGGAGGGCCATACTTTAAGATTGAAGTCTTAAACACTGAGATAGGGATAAGTGCTAATATCACTCAAAAATAAGGTCAACAAGTGGCTATTCGATAAAATCTTCTTTTATAACACCATTTTAAAAAGTTACTTTTGACATCCATCTGAAACAACTTAAAACCTCTAAAAAGGACAAAATTAATAATCGAATAGGTTTCAAATGAGCAATAGGTGCAAAAGTTTCCTCAAAATCAAGATCTTCTACTTGATTAAAGCTTTTAGCCACAAGACTTACTTTATTCCCTACAATAACTCTTAGATTATTTAATTTATTTTGAAAACCCACTTTGTTCCAATTACACATTGAGATGGGGGTCTAAGCACTGATTCCCAAATATCATTTCTAGAAAATTTATTCAAATCTTCCTAGATTGTCTTAACCCGAAATTCATTAGAAATTATTTTTTTTCCACACTAGTGGATTCAATCATAAAAATATAGGCTTTATGGCTAACCACTTCTTTATGACTATTCTTAGTCATAACACTTACAGATGGATCTCTTATGTTCAAATCTCAAAGATGACTTAATACATATATCCATTATATAGTTAGCCTCCCTTTGGCTTCCTTATTTTCTCTCAACGTCATGATCGCTATGAATAGAAGTAATGCTACAACCAATTTTTCTTTGAATCCAAATATCAAAAAATCTTAAATTTTTGAAAAGATTCACTTTTGTTTTAAAAATCTCACCCAAGTAAATATGGTAAAATCATCATTAATAATAAATCTATATGACTTTCTTCCAAATTAGTGGTGTTAACAAGTCTAAATAAACCTATATGAAGAATTCCTAAAGGTTGTGAAGTAATAATGCCTGATGTGAACTTGAAAGAGAATTTAGTTTACTTACCATGTAAACAGCCATCACACAAATGATCATCATAAAATTCTAACTTAGGTATACCTATAAACAAATCAATTCTTGTGATTTTCTTAAGTGTATGCATACTGGCATGAAATAGTCTCCTATGTCATAGCTAGGACTTATCTAGTGTGGACTTCAAACAAGCAACTAAAGAACAACCTAAGTTATCAAGATCAATCATATAAATGTTATTAATCCTAATACCTTCTAAAATAATTTTGACTTTTAGATCAAGCAAGCATTTATCACCAAAAACTTTAACATTGAAGCCCTTCTCACATAACTAACTAATGCTAAGCAAAATGTAACCATCAACAAGAAGGACATTTTTTAATAGAAAAAGAATTTTTAATACCAATGGTGCATGACCGAAGTACTTTATAAGTTGTGTTCTCTCCAAGAGTGGCATTTCCTCTATTTTTGAGTTCCAAACAGATGAGTTTCTTTTTTTCCAAGTACCACATGCCCCCACCGACCTGTGAATGAAGGCATATGTAAGCTAGATTTAAGTTAGAATTTTGAGAACCCAGACTTTCTTGGGTTCCTTGTTTTTTGAAGTGATTTATGAAGAGCTTTTGGAATCCATGCATATGTTGGGTTGGAATGTGATTGATTTATGTATAGATGAGAAATGTGAACAAATAAACCACAAGAACAATAATGAAAAGAATTCAAGGTCGGTGGAAATGAATTCATGGTCATTTTAGTTTTAAATTTTCTTTTATGGATGGATGTGTTCCTTTTATAATTCTCAACTTCTTTTTTCAAATTCTCATTTGCACATTCAAGTAACCTAATTTTTTAGATAGATCATGTTTCTTTTTGGCCTTTATAGTTTCAAGCATAGTGTATTTATTTTTAAAATTTTCCATGTTCAACTAATAATGTGCTATGAATTTTCTTAGAAGAAGAGAAATTTTCTTTTAAGGATTTGAATGTAGTATGTAGTTCTTCACAAAAACTTAAAAGTTCATTGTAACTTAGATTACTTACCTATTCATCATCAAAACTATGAGAATCTTCTTAGCCATCAAATAAAGATTTGTGGCTTCTTTTACAACTTCTTCATCTGAAGAGTTTGAATCAAAGTTGATCGAGAAGGCATGCTGAGTCCTTCTCTTTGTATCTCCTTTTACTTGTTTTATGTTGTTCTGATTGGAGTTTTTGAGCAATGAGTATTTCCACTTCATGTGACCTAATTTTTTACAGTCATAGAAAATTCAATCAATAACCTTTGAAGAATTTTTAAGTTTACCATTGCCTTTTATTTGATCAAATCTATTCTTCTTATCTCTTAGAATATTTTTGAACTTTCAAGTCATAAGCACAATGTCTTTCTCCTTAGTACTACTATCTTCACCATTATAACCAAAATTATTGACTTTAATGGCAATCATCTTTTCCTTTTCTTGTCACATATATCAATATTTCCTTATAGAATTTTGTGTTCATATGCAACAAGTGAGCCAAACAAGTGATCAATCAAGCAAACAAATAAATCTTTAGATTCAAAGATGGCAGTAACCTTAGCATCACAAGATTCAGGTAGGCAATGTAAGATTTTATTAACCTTTTTAGCATTAGTAAATTCCCTTCCTAAATCATGTAATGTGGAAATAATTTTGGTAAAATATATGTACATGTCTAAAATAAACTCATGAGATAACATATGAAAAAGTTCATAATCATGCAAAAGAGCAAGTTGAATCAGATTGTTTAACCTCATTTGTCCTTTCATATGTAACACATAATTTTTCTTAAATTTTTTTACCAATTTTATAAGTCAAAAAACATATCTAATCTTCTAATTTTAAAACATAAAAAAGATAGTTTAAACATTTTGAATTTAGATGATCTAATTCTCTCTCTTCCTATCACCATGAATTAAAGGGTGTTTCGATTTGTTTGTCATTGGCAACATTATGTGGAGGTGAATATCCAGCTTCAATCATATTCCACATACAAAAATAAATTGACTGAATGAAAGTTGGCATACAGATTTTCTAGAAATTGAAAGGAATATCATTAAAGAAAGGAAGTTAGATAATGGAGTACCCTTTTATGATGTTTCTATTCCTCATATGTGAAATTGGTGGATCTGCTTGTGGTTGTTTGACCGAAAAATAAATAACCCGCTCTAATATCACTTATAAGTATTGCACACCCATGAGAGGAGTGAATTGGTGTACTTTAAAAATTACTTAAAGTCAAAAAAGTAAAGTTGAATCTTTAATGAATAGTAAATGAGATATTCAAAAGAATAAAAAAGAATATTTCAAAACATAGAGAGCAGTACAAATGTAGAAGGAAGAAAACAAAAAAAAGAGACCACAAAGATGTACAATGGTTTAGTCAATCTGACCTATGACTACTTTTTAAATATCCTCCAAAATTCACTATCTCTCCATCAACACAACTAGCCAAGATAGGGAAACCTCTCTCTATCATGGGTAATGGAGAAATCTACACCAACTCACCATCTCTTTTAACGCAAAAAGTGTGCCACTCTCAAGAGGTATAAAGAGAATCTTTTACAATACAAATTTTATATAAGCTCTCAAATAGAACAAAGTCTCAAGATAAAGCACAGGCTTTAAGGCAAGGTGAAAGAAAAGAACAACCAAGTGAAAGTGCAGCCTTACTAATATATAAGTCTTTAAGAGAAAAGAAGGATAGAGAACTCTCCCCACTTTTTTATTAATCTAGACAATTTTCTCTAAGCCTCCTTTAAGATTTCTCACATTCTGAATTATTAAGGTTAGACCCCCTAGGGGGGTATTTATAGGGAGGAAATTGAATAAAAAAATCATTAAAAATATTTTTCCAAAAATTGATTCAATCATATTGTATGATTTAAATCATATCATATGATTATATCATTTTATAAAGGTTATGGTTCCATATGATAAGATCGTCTAAGAAGTCACCATTACTTGTAACATACAATCAATAATTGTACTATGTGAATAGTACAAAATAAAAAGTTAACTATTTGTTTTTCCATCTTACAATCCTATCATATAGTACAAACAATGAAAGAAAAAATTGTCAAAAATTCAATCCCTCAAATTTAGGACGTAAATCAATAATTAATAAAATTAAATCATTTTTATGATCAATATTGTACGATATGATCAATAAAATTTGGTATAATTTATAATTAATCAATTTAATCTTGGTGGTTGAATTAATTAACAAAAATGGATCATACAATATGATCATGATCGTCTTATAAGACCAAAATAATTTTGAAGAATTCCTCTTATTATTGATCTAATTATGTCAGCTAAAAAATTAACAAAATCAGTAATTTTATAGTACAATTAAGATCGTCATGTACAATTAATATAATTTTGAAAATTTCTTCCTTTAATTGACTTAATTATGGTGGCTCAGAAAATAAACAAAAATGGTAAATCATATAATATGATGCATATCGTATAATACTCTTTCCTTAAAATTTTAAATTTTAACATTTATTTTTATATTCTCTCAAGTGTGTATGTGCTTGGTTGTTATTTATCATTCACATGTCAAATACATAAAAACTAAATACAACATAAATATCAAGACTAATGACATAAAAATTTGAGCTTGACTTGAATCTTTTGGCATCGCTCGTTCCTCAATTGTAGTCTTCACAAGATCTTACTTGGATAGTCTCCCATTATTCATGCTCTCTCCATGAATCTTGATTATATTGTATAATTGTAAGCCTTGAATTGAAGGCTTAAACATGGCCTGCACACACAATAGATTAGTAATAATATTTATTCAACTAAAAATATTTGTGATCATCATAACATAGAAAATCACTAAAGGCTCATGGGGTTAACACTTTATGTCGCTTGGACAAATTATGATTAAAAAACCTAGTCAATTTAGTTAAGTCAGTACCTAAAGCAACTAGAAAATCCACACATGCATTTCCTTCCTTAGAATATAAGAAATTTTATAAGTGACTTTAGAAAGTAGTTTTTAAGTATTATTAAGTAAATAATACAATTGATCATTTCCTATCCTATTGGAGTTGATAATGTCTATAAGTAATATGGCATCAACTTCAATCCATATTTTTATGGATCCCTTGTTAAAACACACACACACACACACACACACACACACACATATATATATATATATATATATATATATATATATAAGGAAAGAGCTTTCCATTCAACAAAAATGATGGAACAAGGAGATAAAGGACTAGCAAAAGTAGCAACAACATTCCCTCTTATATCTCTTATACTACCACCACAGTCATATTTATTATTAGAAACATAACCATCTATATTGATTTTAATAAACTCATTTTTAGGTTTATGCCAAAAATGATTCTTTGTTTATCACAGTTGTGACAGCTAGGTAATATAATTCCAAGTCTAGTAGTTGTAAATTTATATCCATAGGAATTTTTCACTGAAATAAGATTGGCATTAAACAAGGCTTTAATCTTAATCTTTATTCTAGTAATGATTCTATTGTGATTCATTAGAATATTTCTATGTTTGGCATTATTCCTATCCATCTAAATAAACCAAATAAGAGTAGCAGCATTCACTATTTTGGTGTGGCCTTTATTTTGTATGTTGAAAACATGCTTATAATATTTGAGATATAGACATATTACTATTGTAATAATATGATTTAAAAATGCAATCATTTCTAATCTTAATTTTTGAAGTAATAGCTCCATTAACGAAAACATGCTCCGCTGTTTCAATATGAAAATACTAAAGAAATTTAGTAAGAAAATCAAATCCTTTAGTCAATAATAATGATTCAACTACAATTTTTTTTTTATGAATCTCCAAACAAGAATCAAATAAGATACATGTATAATCTGATTCCAAATCTTAGTAAATATAAGAGAAGGTGTATGCTTATCTCTAATAAAATGCCACATATCCTTAAAAGAAAAATCACCAAAGTAAGATAATTTAAAAAGTATTTGATCTCTACCACTAATTTCAATAGAGATATTAAAAATTTAATCAGTAACAATCCAAAGAATTAAATCATTTAATTTTGGCAAATTCCAAGAATTATTAGTAACTAACTTATTAAGTTTCAATGGTGTTATAGAATGTGTGAATAATAAGGTATTAATAGACCCTTCAACCAGGCAATTATTTAGTCAAAAGAAAATAAATCCAAACCTAATGCCTTAAGAAATAAAGAATTCAACACTCCGTTTGATGGAGCATAATCACTTTTAGATAAGGGAATTGCCTTTTTTTAAATAAGTACAATTAGTAAAGTGCTTTTCTTAATAATACTTGCCTTTCATGAAAAGTTCCCATAAGCTTTTATTTTTCATGAAATTCCATCAAAGTTTATAAGAAAAAGTTAATTAACTCATGAATGTTTATATAGCCTAATCCTCCTTATTCGAGAACTCCACAATAATTTCTCCAAAAAGACCATTAAAGTTGTTTTAATGAAGTCTTAGAGCTCCAAATGAGTTTATTAAATAATCTTTCCTCTATATTGATTACAGCAATAGTTGATTGAATTATTTGCAGCAAGTAAATAAAGAATAAAGCAAAGTACACTTTTCAATAGAGTTTATCTACCACTAAAAGACAATAGGTTAAATTCCTAAGCCAATAATTTAATAATGATATTTTAAATTATGCCATCAAATAGAGATGAAAGTTTTTAACCTCGATAAAGAAGAGTCCCCAAGTATTTCATGGATAATTCTTGATGATTAAAACTAATAATATTTCTAATTTGATTTATTCTATTATTTCTGAATGAAGATGAGGTAATAAAATAGCTCTTTGTATTATTGATATTCAAACCACTTTCTTTTCCAAAATTATTAAGGAAACCTATTAACCTTTTTATATAATTAATAGAGCCATTTCTAAAAATAATAAAATCATCAGCAAAACTCATTACAAAATAAATTATTAAGGCTTTTAAATGAATACTCAACTACAATAATGAATAAACTAGGAAAAAATAGATCACCTTTTCTAAGACTATGAGAAGATTGAAAAATGCCATGAGATTTACTAATCATAATCATATAAAAGATTACATTTTTAATAAAATTTTTAATTAAATTAACAAAATGGTTAGAGAAACCAAATAATTTTAATATCTCATAGAGAAATTCCCAAGATAAGTTGTCATAAGCTTAAGAAATATTCAATTTAAATATAATATTACCACCCCTCACTTTCACACCATGATCATGAATAAGTTCTTGAGCCAAAAGATCATTATCCAAGATAGCTCTACCCTTGACAATTCTATTTGATTAGGTGAAATAATTTTGGTAAGCAAATTACTGATTATATTGGCTAATATTTTAAAAATCAATTTATTAAAAAATGGTACATAAGGTTATTGGATGAGAATCATGCCAATATTTAGGATTATCTTTTTTAGGAAAAAAAAACTAAAGAGATTATTATAAAAAATTTGGGAAACGAATTCCCCTAGAAAAAAAATCTAAAGTGGCATTTATCATATCATCTTTTAATATAAGCTAGCATTTTTGAAATTTTGGGTGGAATAGCCATCTGGACCTACCATAAAGTCAAAATTCAAGTTATTTAAAGCATGAAAAATTTCCTCTTCATAGGGGAAAGTAGTAAGAAATAGATTTCTCCCCTCATGTGATAAGATTAGGTATGACATAAGGACATGAAATTTACATTCCTTTGTTAATTAATTTTTAAAATAATCAATAGCATAATTAATCATTTCCTCATTGTCAAAGCACCAAGATCCATCAACCCTTTTAATTTTATGAATATGGTAAATAACCCTTTCTTATTTATAATGGAATGAAAATATTTCAAATTTCTATCACCATGAATGAGAAGTTTACTAACTGCTTTTTTATCTCCATATCTTAAAGATGAGTTAATTTGCTCTTAGCTTTATTAAGAAGTGGATTGATGGAAGAATCTGAAATAACAAGATCTTTTAAATCACAAACTCTCTTCTTCTTTTCTTTGATATTCAAGAATAGATTTTAAAATAATTTTTATTCCACCATGTTATATTTTGTTTAAGCCATTTTAATTTAAGCCAAAACCTATTTATACATGCTAAAAACTTATCAGGATGCATTAGTTCCTTACAATTTTTTTTCAACATTTTGAAGAAAATTAAAATCTTTAAGCCATAGAAGTAATAGTTAGGTGTTTTACTTCTATCATTATTTAATTTAATAGTGATTAAAAGTGGAGAATGATCATATAAGATTTTTCTAAAATGTTTCACAGAAGTAAGAGGCCATTAGTTGATTCAATGCTAGTTCAAAAGAACATGGTCTAACTTTTGCTAAAGTCTAGAATTTGTCCAAGTAAAGTTGGAACTCGTGAAGCCTATATCCATGAGATTGCAATATAATATTAGATTGGAGAAATCTTTCATAGAATACATGTTAAGAAAAACAATACCATGCTCCTCTTTACTAAAAAAATTAATTTTAAAATCCCCTATACCCACCCATCCCAGCAAATTAAGAATTATCAATAAGAGAGACAAATTATTTAAGTTGTTCCCATATTATATGTCTATCTGATCTATTACACTCTACATAAGCAAAGGAACCAAAAGCATTATAGCAACCATATTTAATTTGAAAATTAACCACTTGATGAAAATCCCAAAGAAAAGAAATATTCAAATTATTATTCTAAAACATCCATATTTTGTTACTATTATTAAAAAAAAGTACTTGGTAAAGTGAATTGATCTAGTCATTTGAAGAATTTTGTGAGGCAAGATTAATGGTTCTAAAATAACAACTAAACAAATCCTATGAATTCTACAAAGATTATTATCTTATTTCTAGTGGAGAGGGAGCTAATCCCTCTAACCTTCTAAATATAAAAATTAATCATCATAAAGAAGGGATGATACATTGGATCTAGTAACCATGAGCAGATTTGGTGGAAAGGTTTTAACATTTTTCTTTTTTTTTATTTACCATTTTAAAACAACTTTTCTTATCCAATCCACAATCTAAGAAGGATTTAATAATAATTCCATAAATAGGATTCATAACAAATAAGGATGGATTAGAAGTACATTCCCCTTCTTCCAAAACTTAACTAAGAGAACTATTAGAGCACTTTTGGAGATTAGGATTAGAATCAAGAGATGGACTTGAACACAATTTGTTAAGTTGGCAAGTTTGTTGCAATGAAATCAATCATGTTTCCAACTACTCAAAATCCTGATTATTCTCATTCTCAATTAGAAGAGAAAATATTAAAACCATCTCATTGCTATCAAGTAGACCATCTTGACTAATAAAAGGATCCTTCAACATGGTTTGGATTAATATTGTTGATACCAATATGAACATTAGATTGATCCTGATTGGGTTTCAGGTTTCTATTAACTTCATATGATCTATAAGCACTATGACAAGTTTAGCTTTATTAAAAGTAATGTTTTTTATTTCATTTAAGGATTCATAATTTTCTATTAAAACACATTTAATAGGTATATTAACCACCATATTGTTAGGTTTTTAAGGGTTTCCAAGATCCTAAATAAGCTTCTCCATAAGATTAGATTGTTTATTAGGATTTTTCCTTAGAAAAGGATGAGCAATAAAATAATCAGAGAAATCATGCTCATGTGTTTTACAATAAGTACAAAAATTTATAAAAAATTTCAATTCTATTTTTTCAAAATAACCATACTTTTTAGATCCAAGCTAAATATCTTAAAGGTATTTTTTTATAGTATCAAGCTCAACCAAGACTCAGGCAACAGATAGCCTAGTCTTGGCTATAGCAGCATGATCCGCTTGTAAAGGATGGCCAAAGATTGAACCTATAGCATGGAACATTTCATTATTAATTAAATGAATTTGCATATTAGGAAGTGAATTCTAAACAAGAATAATTGGAGATTCTACTTTAACATTAAATAATGGAGTCCATCTAAGAAGCCATATTTGATAGTTATTTACATAATAAGATCGATGAATGAAAACTCTACTAAAATTAAGATCATTAGCTAATTTAATTACTACATGTATAGCATCTATTAATTCCATAAAAAAAGTCCTATAAAGTTTAAGATTATGAAAGAAAGATCTAATATCATCAATCTTAAAATGTTTGAATGATAATTTACTAATAAGAGTGAACACATAATCATCAGCTGGTTTCTCAATTTTAGCATCTAATTCAAATAATTGCCAAAACACCCTTATCCATCGTATGAATCAGATTAAGAAAAGGATCAAATGAGTTTTTCTTATCTACAAGAACTTCTTTGAAAGACTTCATAATAAGATGGAGTTTGATTTATCCAACAAACCTGAGGCCTAAGCTAGATCTACAAAAATTTGGGCTTGTCCCCAAAGATTTAAGGTATTTATCACCCATCATTGGAGACACCACTCCTTAAGGAGGATGCAAGCAGCCAAAGGCTGAGTGAAGTAAGGGAAAAATTAGTCAAATTTGTTCTAAAAGGTGGAAAGATCTTGAAAGAATTCAGTACAATGTCAGAGGAGAGGACACTATTATTGGGGCTTCTACCTTAACTTATTTTGATGGTTCATTTAAGGTTTTAATGAAGCCTAACATGATCATTTATATGGATGTTTCTTAGGGTTAGCCTTCTCTAAGGATAATCTTCTTTAAGTGTTCAAGGTTATCCTCTCGTATGAGTTCTAAGTCATCTTAATGTGGGATAGTGGGTGGGGTTTGAATCTTATCACTCAATATTTATACTTTGGTAGCTACGTTTATGATAAGGTCATCTACTATAGTGAGCTTCTCTTCACTTTTAATGGTGATCTCATCAACTCTTCTAGTTAAGTTTTCTAATTAATCCAAACTAGCTGGCTTTGGTGGCATGGTTGAAGCAAATGAAATGCAAGTACAAATATGTCAATCCCAAATGATTTTCTTTTTTTTCTTTTTTTTCTTTTTTTAAAATAATTCTTTTGCTTACTATGTTTTTAATGAAATAGGATGCAAAAGACTTTTAAAAAATATAGCCTTCAAAGCACTAAGCAAGCATACAAATAGTATGAATTCAATTTCTATGCAAGGTTTGCATTGTAGGTTTGAATTATTTAATGAGCACTCCCTTATAGAAATTTCCATTCAAATATCATAGGTTATTAGTAAGTTCAAGTAGGTCATGTCTAGGCTTATAAATGGAGACAATTAGTTGGTGTAAACAAATATTCATAAAATTGTCTACCATATGAGTTCTAGCATGAGTTTACCGAGTGAAATCACTAAATTTGGAAAATAAAATTACTCAAAATAAAAAATATAGAGACTAATCTTTCTTGGTTTCAATATAGATTACTCACATGTGCTTTCTCCAAGCCTCCAAATCTTCAAGTGTTAAACTGGATGCAATCTCCTCCAAACATTGGGCTCTAATACAAAACTTGGTTGGGCCTATGGTTAGACCATTTGGATTGACACTATCTATTCTTTAAAACTCTCCTAAGACACTTAGGTTTGAGCTCCAGTAGTTAAGAAAGCTTAGGTAAGGTTTTAGTATAGGAATAGAGACAAAGAAGCAAAGTTCACTCAAAGACAGACAATAATGAAAATTCTATAAGAGCTAATTACATTTGTCAAAACTTTTTGTACAGAACTCCAAATTATATGAAATTACTTACAAATCAAAGTAAGAAGAGTCTAGTTTAAATATGAAAATTTAATAAAATTTTGACAAGAGGAAGTATTTATTTTATTTTATTTCTAAACTTGTTCTTTATCCCTAATTTAAGCCCAATAGTAGTAGGGTGGATTATTAAGGTTTGAAAATTTATAATTTAATGGTTATTCTCTAAAATAACACTTGGACTTCATAAAAAATGTCTGAAATTTCTAAAGAGCATTGGAGTGTTTTAGAGGGACTTAAGACAAGAAATGAGAAACTTGGTCTAGTTCGGCCTGATTTTAAACCCCTAAACATGAAAGAATTTAAAATGCTAATAGTGATGAATTTATTTTTTGTAAATATTTTTAGGATATAAGGGACAATAAGAAGAATGGGGATACAACAAATATCCATAGAAATTTTAAGGGAAGGCAAAGAAAAACATAAATAATTTTACTTGCCCATGTAGAATGTCTAAGAGAGATCACACTATTTTCCTAGTTTGGCCGATGAGCAAGCCTCCAAAATGTGAAAAGATTTCAACCAAATTGATAGTAATAGCAACATATTCTTTCATTCTAGAAAATTAAGAGTATTTATTCAAAATTCAACCACCACTTCATCTAAAACACACACCTTTTTTACTAATGGAAGGAGAGAGAGAGAAGGGCAAAATACAAGCACCTATTCATTCAAAATACACACCTTATTATTAATGGAGGAGAAGAGGGGGAAGCCATAACCACCTCATGGTTAGTTCCCTCCTTCTTAATTTGAAATAAATTATTTTTTTAATACATTAAGTGTTCTTTCTCTTTATTTCTTGAAAATTATATTAAAGTGTTATTCTTTACATTTTAAACCCAAACTACACATAAACACATCATCTACTCTTGTAGTTACATACATAAAATAAGAAATAACATAGAAATATTCTAACATTCTTTATGAATCACTCAGAAGCCTTATTTTCTTGATTGGGGGTCTTGTAATAGGTCCTCTTCCTTGCTTTATTCCATGATATGCTATATCATCTTACCTATGTGATCCTCCAAAGATAGGCCTTAAGCACATACTCCTACCTACTCAAAATGTCTTGATTGTTTGATATATAGATTAATGAGTTTTAGAGTAAGATAATTTATTATTATGGATATTAATCTTTTTAGCTATTAAATTAGTGTGGTTAGGATACATGGATGTTATTTTTATAAATGGTGTTACTATTATGTGTTAAAAATTCATGGCAATAGAGAAATAATTTTAAATCTAAATTTTGCATGATGATCTCACACACATATAGATAGAAGAATATAGAAGATACTAGAGTTTTATGTTTAAAGCTTAAAAAAAATTATGATAGATATCCCTAACAAAATGATCCATGATCTTGTTAGAGATTGTACTAATTTGTTCTTCCCTTCAATTGGAGAAGAGGAAATTACAAAGTGCATAACACATGCATGATCTCCTATAATGGTAGTTACGAACGTTAGAAAAATATTAAAGGTTGATGATGGTAATTAGTCAATAGTTGATGGTGATTGTGATTAGTCAATGGGTGATGATGATTAGTTCATGGTTATAGGGCAATGGCAAACAGATGATAATGGTTGGTCAAAAATGATCAGATGACGATCAAATAATGATAATTAGGTTAAGCTAGTCAAATGATTGCAATTGAGTGATGATTATTGAATGATAAAAATAGGGTGATAGTGGTCAAGTAAAAATGGTAGATGAAAATCAAGTGATAATTATTACTGGTGGTGATCACGAGTGTCAAATATTAAGCAAACCTCCAAAGTTCTTTAGATCTCGAAGCTTTCTCTTTTCAAGTCTAAATTTCTTTCATAGGGAGAATGAGATCTCTTTGAGAGATATTTTAATAAATATAGTCAAAATCCAAAACATCCATCAAATAGTTCATATTGATTTCTTTGAATATTTGATCATAAACTATTCAATCAACATCTAATTACTTATTAACCTCAAAATTTAATGATCTTGTGCTCATTAGATCCCTCACATTTAAATGATGCTCACATTGACATGAACATAAAAAATCAAAGATCATTTAATTTTTAATGCAAAGTTTGCTACTATACTTTAGATATTTAAGCTTATTTAGATTTGAATCAAATAATTTTTGATATTATTAGATTCATCTTGAAAAACATAAGTAGATTCATATCTGATCAAATAAATTTTCAAATATTAAATAAAGTATATTAAATAAGCATGAAACACAAAAAAATATTTCATATAATGACAACTTTATTTTTTAAATAAAAATAAATTTTATAAGAAGTAATAATCTAAAAAAATTATAAAAAAAAAATTTACATTACTTCATTCACTATTATTATTTTATCCAACCCATAACATAAATATGTAAAAGATATATCATATATTTATTTTTTATTATTTTTAATTTAAAATGATGCACTTTATCTTGTATTTAAAAATAAATAAATTTAAGTGGGATTTACATACATACCACACAATTCTTATGTCTTTACATATGTAAAATCTAAATTTTAATTTATATACATAATACCACCATTTTTAATATCACATCAAAAATGTTATCATCACTCATTTTTTAAAAATGAAATATACTTTTTTAAGTATAGAAATATATTAGATAAATAAATATCAAATTTTAAATATTAGATTTATAAATGCATAAAAGTTGTGTGATATGTATATAAGTCTTTCTAAATTTAATTATAAAATTATAAACAGATATTTTTAAGATCTCAAGCTCAGAAATTTTTTTTATGGAAAAAAAACTCTCTCAAGTAGGGGCGTGCATAATTCGGTTGAAACCGAAAATCCGATTAAAACCGAACTGAAATTTTAAAATTGGATCGATTTTTTAATTTTATTTTGGATTTCAGATTTAATTTTAGGTAAATTCGGTTTTTGGATTATGAATCGAATTTAAAATTTTATAATCCAAAAAATCGAAAATCTGAAATTTAGCGGCTTGCTAGTCCGTCTGAAGTTTCGACTGACGACTCGTGACCCTGCCCTTCCGGTCATGGTCCCGCCTGTTCATATGCAAAACAAAATCGGATATTACAAATCCTAGGCTAGGGCCAAACCCAAAAGCGATTAGGGAGATGAAAGGGCAAAGCCGCAAAGGCAATCCCCGCGGCCACGGACTGGTTCTCTACTTCTCTAGTTCTTTTCGACTTTTGTTCAACTCCCAGCACCACCGACTCTTCATAGTTGTCAACGCGTTTCATCATTTTCTTCTGCTTCTCCCTTCTCGCCTCATCGTCTCACGAATGCAGTGGCACCGCTTCTCCTTCTTCTAAGTTTTTCTCTAGACTCGTTTCTCATGGTCTCGATTCTCGGATTCGACTGTGGCTGTTTCGTCCAAGACAAGATTCAAGAACGCAAGGTTTTGTCTCGATTCTCATGGATTCTTTTATGTTGTTTGTTTGCTTTAAAGACTTGAGTTGAGTTGTTTACTATTCCGAGCCTGTAGTTTCGCTCTATGGTATTGCATCTATGAAACTGAATGGAGTAATGGATTATTTTGTTGGTGATTTGTTCGACTTTTATTTTTATGTTGTTTATGGCTAATGAGGATAACAATGATGCTCGCATATATATGCAACTCTTCCAGTATATTCTTTGTCATGTTTCATGAGCTCTTAAGAAAGTAACCCTTCATGGCTTATCTTTCATTTGAAATGAGTGGGATTATCTTTGTATGAACTTTTGTATTTTTTCATAAGATGTCATTTTTTCTGCATTGTATTCATATTCATATTTAGGTATTCTTTATATATAGATATTTTGAATTTTTGGAAAGTTGTAGGAGATAGGCTAGTAGCTTGCTTAATAATTTTTTTAGTGAAATTTTAAAGAATAAGAAAAATATGCTTAGTGTTGTTTTTAAATTAAAGGAGGTATTAGGATTATGCTGATTATAAATTTATGCATAACATAATGAAGTTATGATTCAGTGTAAAATAAAACTTTAGAAAGTCATGTTAGCATAAGAGAAATCAATTTTATTTCTTGTCAAAAAAAGATCTATTGTGTTGAATGATTTTTTTGTGCTAGGATAATTAGTAGAAATAATATGGAGTGCAAAGAATATTTATATGATTTTTTATTTTTTATTATTTTTGATTTTTTAACAATCAACTGAAAATTCAAATTTATTTTGGATTAGATTGAATTATATTAAATCTTTATACGGATCAAATTTTCGAATTCTGAATTTCAAATTAAATGAATTAACAAATTAAAAAATCAATTCGTCCAATCACATTAAACGCACAGTCCTACTCTCTAAGTCTCAACTAATAAATTATGATAGGCTGCATACTATGTCCCACGTAGCGTTTCGTGAAAGTAATATGTGTGCAATAATTTAATCCAAGTTACGTGCACTTTGACACGATGCATATCTAAATCTGGATGGATTAACCAAGTCAATGCATGCCGACACGCGGCTGGAAGTTTGGGCTGTCTCCTCGCTCGCTCTCTTCCTTTCTTTTGGGAGAAACTACTGAGGGACAACAGGATTTATTCTATTCTTATTCTTCATCTCCCCTTTATCCTTACCCTGATCCCTGTGAACATTTCACCGGTCCCTTCCCTTCGTTAACCTCGCCTCGCATCGATATCTCCTTTGGTCTCATCGAAAGGACAAATCCACGATTCGTTGAGGGATTCTATCGCAGAAGAAAAACGATGACATCGTCAGCGTCCTCGCAGGATGTTTTCATCGGCGCGCTTGATCAAGGGACGACAAGCACTCGATTTATCATCTACAATAGAGAGGCCAAGGCCATTGCTTCTCATCAAGTGGAGTTCACCCAGTTTTACCCCGAAGCTGGGTACTCTGTTCTTCGTTTGATTTTGATTTTTTTTTTTTTTTTTTTTGGTTTCTTTGTCGTGGCGCCTCTTTTTGACAATTGTCGGATCTGGGATTAGGTTGGTGGAACATGATCCATTGGAGATACTGGAGAGTGTGAGGGTTTGCACTGCAAAGGCGCTTGACAAGGCCACCGCCGACGGGTACAACGTCGATGGTGGGCTCAAGGCCATTGGAATCACGAACCAGAGGGAGACCACTGTTATCTGGAGCAAGTCGACAGGACTTCCTCTGTACAATGCGATCGTCTGGATGGACGTCCGCACCAGCCCTATCTGCAGGTTCTCTTCAATTTCTGTCAGTTTATGATCTTTTGGGCTGATTACTATAGTGCCTTGTATTTGATTTCCATTCCTTTTGCCTTGAAGATGGGTAAAGGTCATAACTTGATATTGTATGAGTTAAATGACCTAAACCCTTAGGATGTTCGGTTTTCTGATTTAGTAGTGTTATTACATATGTAGATTTTTTGATTTGCTAAGATCCTTCGTTAATATATGTGTAAATGAGATTTCATTTTTATTTTGATCTGATATCTAGATTGGTAGGTAAAAGATAGCATTGAACAAAAGAACTTGTGATAAATAATGCTACTATCTTAAGCGTAGCAAGTTGACCTCTAAATAATACCAAATCAAACCAACTCCTTAATCTCTTTACATGGAAGTTTGCATTGTGCACGCCATTTGGTTTATTTACGCTTCTGGAGAATATAACAGGAAGAAATACTGAGCTTGAACAAAGGGGAGTGAGTCCTAAAAGCCTCTTCTTCTCTTTATGCTTTTAAGAAGAAACTAGCTAATAAAGCTGCTCGTGTCTTAATTATGTTAAAAAGGGAGAAAACTGGCATCTAGTGGCTCATTTTTTGCCAAATGAATGAAACCTTTGCCTTCAATTCTCCAGGAGATTAGAGAAGAATTTGGCGGGTGGAAAAAAACATTTTGTGGAGACCTGTGGCTTACCTATCAGCACTTACTTCAGTGCTACAAAGATCCTATGGTTGATTGAAAATGTGTATGGAGTCAAAGAAGCTATTGAAACTAGAGATGCTATGTTTGGTACTATTGACTCCTGGGTGATCTGGAATCTCACTGGTGGTTGTGGTAGTTCTAACCGCGAGGAGGAATTTGTGCAAGGATTACATGTAACTGACTGCTCGAATGCAGCTCGAACCATGCTCATGAACCTGAAGACCCTTGATTGGGATAGACCCACCTTAGAGGAATTAGGGATTCCCATTGAAGTCCTTCCAAAAATTGTTAGTAATTCAGAAACCATTGGAGTAATTGCCAATGGATGGCCCCTCTCTGGAATCCCCATTGCCGGGTGTCTTGGCGATCAGCATGCAGCGATGTTGGGTCAGCTCTGCAAGAAGGGACAAGCTAAGAGTACTTATGGAACCGGGGCCTTTATTCTTCTCAATACTGGTGAGGAAATCATTCGATCATCTCATGGACTACTCTCTACGCTTGCATACAAGCTTGGACCCGATGCTCCAACTAATTATGCGTTGGAAGGTTCTATTGCAATTGCTGGTGCTGCAGTTCAGTGGCTTAGGGATGGTCTTGGCATCATTCGGAGTGCATCAGAGATTGAAGAGGTGGCTAAAACGGTGGAAAATACAGGAGGGGTATACTTTGTGCCAGCATTCAATGGACTGTTTGCACCTTGGTGGAGGGATGATGCCAGGGGTGCATGCATTGGTATTACAAGTTATACAAATAAGGGACACATTGCCCGTGCTGTACTGGAAAGCATTTGTTTTCAGGTCAAGGATGTGCTTGATTCAATGCACAAGGATTTAGGAAAGCAAGGTGAAGAGAAAAGTGAGAGAAATTTCATACTTCGGGTCGATGGTGGTGCGACAGTGAATAATCTTCTGATGCAGATTCAGGTATGTTTGCAATCCCATTTTCATATGTTTAATTACTACTTTATGTATTGGCGTGATTAGTTTTTCTTCTGATCGTTTACATGTTATGTCCTTGCTGCCATCTTGATGCCTTCCGCTGATTCTGTTGGGCACTTAAATTCTTTAATATTGCATGTTTTTTTTTTCATTTTCATATGCTTACTGCATTTTGCAAGGTTGATAATCAAATTATGCATGCAAATCTTTTTACATAATTTGCACAACATGACCTCTTCAAGGTTTGAAACCTCTTGTTTTTGTTTGTTTTTCCAAGGATGGGGCTGCTTTTTCTAAATACGCACAAATTTTTCTTGCTTTATTAGTTTTCTAGTAACAGTTGACGACACTGCTTTTGAAAAGCTTGCTTATATTGAAACGCCTCAAATTTGAGTCGCCACTCTAGTACACTAAACTCTTATTTGTACGTGTTTTCCCTTATTTATTACAAAGTGAAAAATGAGTGCAGTTCCATCAGCACTCCCACACTAACACCCACACATTTTCTTCATGCAGACATGCATATACATAGTTTAGCAGTAATGCCATTCTGAATCTTCTCAGTCTCTTAAGTTGTTTCTGTTCTTTTCTTTTTCATTTCTCTGACTTCTCTAGTTTAATGATTTACATCAGAATTGCTATTAGGTTCCGTTTATTTCTTCATCTGCTGTCTATCCATGGTGTCCTTTAGTTTTCTTTGTAATTAGCATTTCGCAATTATAAGTTTTTTACCGTTTTTAATTAAGGTTAGGATTCACTTCATTCTTGCAGACCTTTTTTTTTAGGATGTGTTTACAACAGCTTTTTCACTTATTACTTTATAGACTTGTAATTATTTTACTTGACAATAACTTTTGTTGTTTTTTTAGAAAATTTTATGATGGGGATAAGCTCTTCTTATTTGAATCTACTTTTTGCGTGATAGTTGTAAGGAACATACTTTCAAATAAACTTTAGGCATGTAACCACAATAGTTTCTATAATTTTGCTTTTACCACAATAGTTCCTAGAGTAATTTATAGACAACTGCAATTATTTCAAATGAACCCTAGGTATGTACCAGTCGATTCTACATTGAAATGGCTAATTCATCAATTCACTATTATGTTTTAGGCCATCTCTTAAAATTCTTTAGGAGGATTTACATATGTACCGCATAGTTAATTATTTTTTCTTTTGAACTCGAGACCTCTCATACCACAAGCGAGAATCATATCATTAGATTTCTCATGTATTTAAATATCTAACATCTAAATTTTAATGTTTATACATAACATTTAAATATTTAATATCACATCAAAAATGCTACAATTAATAACTTTTTAAGGCAAAATACATTTTTTCATGTTTAAGAAAGTGTTCTACTATATGTAAATATAAATATTTAGGTGTCAGATATGTAAATGCTTAAAATTTGCATTATATTTATTGTGAATTTTCCAATTTTTTATTGATTTATTGCCCAGTTATTAGTATATGGGAAATTCAACAGAACTCACAGGTAAGGTTACGTAGGTTCGGTGGTGGTTGGGGAAGCTAGTGAAGACGTAGAGAAAGGAAAGTTTAAAAGCTGTTGTAACTGAAGATAATGATATTGTTTAATAGCTTGTTTTATACGTGTTGTTTGAAATTCATAATAATTTATTATATTTGTTTTGTCAAACTGATGGTTGTTGTTGTTTTGACATAAAAAGGCTAAAATGACGACAATTCAAAAGTTCATTAGTGTAAAATAATTCAATCACACAAATAGGATACTTGTTAACTAACATTACTGCCAAATAAATTAACAACTCAAATAACAGGTGGCTTCTCATTTGAAGTTGGGGCATAGTTATGCTTGAAATTTAGCCAAAAAAATGAAAACAAAAATAATAATTAGAAGCAGTTTATTAGCTACAAAAATAATAATGACTTAAAAATAGCTTTGATACAAATTAATAAGTATTGATAGATATTTTCAGAATTTTGTAATTGCATAAGAAAATATCATTTCTAATTTTAACCATCTCCTTTGCTTCTTCCTTTCAACAGGATTAGGATTTTCGTCATGTTGCCCCGCTAAAAATCATGTGCCTAGATGAAAAAGTTTTCATCAACTTCACATTTCTGTCGATACATGATCGATACTTTATATATATATATATGTATATATGTATATATATATGTGTATATATATATATATATGTGTGATATATATATATATATATATATATATTATCATTGTGACAAAAATAATTGGACTTTTCTTGAAGGATTAATTTGATTTATTCCTCATGATCTCTCTTTTTCTACATACACCAAATGTTTTTTTTTATTATAAATTGAAGTGATGAATGCACTATGGGTTTTGTCGTAATCTTTAATCTCATCTTTCTTAGCTTCTTTGAAGAGACAAATGAAGATCTCATCTTTCTTGGCTTCTTTGAAGTGGCGAGTGAATGGAAAATTGATGTACATCCATCTTCACATGGTCAGGTTAATTAAGTTATTATGAGAATATGAAATGGGCTCAACTAATTATTGATTATAAAATAGCTTGAACTACTTATAATTTGGAACTCGCCCAAGTTTGAAGTCGCCCAAAACATTAAATCACCCATAATCAAATTCCACGAAGTTACTTGAGGGGAGTTGGATGAGTGCTCTAACCCAACCTATTAATATTTTTAAGGTTGTTTGCAACCAATACACAAGTAACTTGATTACACTAAAGGCAGCCTCAGCCGCACCTTTTTGGAGACCTTATTTTTCACTTCCACAATTACTTCTAAAACTGCAGTGATATCACATTACAGGAATAAATTTCTTTCTATAAGCACTCCTTGACCTGATTGTAGCTATATTAAATGTGAATTTCATCAGGCAAACAATAAGCATTCTGAACTATTCTTTTAATTGAATTTTAATTAACTCTATATAACATGGTTGTTCTTGATTTCCTTGATAATCTTATTATCACACACTAAAGTTAAAGTTTGATTCCAATTATTTATTATCATGATATTATTTGAATCAAAACTACTCAGGCTGATATCTTGGGAAGTTCGGTTGTGAGGCCTGCAGACATAGAAACTACAGCCCTTGGTGCAGCTTATGCAGCCGGATTAGCCATTGGTTTATGGACTGACGAGCAAATCTTCTCAAGCGGAAACGGAAAGAATTGTACCTCTTTTAGGCCCAATCTGCTTGAAGAGCAACGTAAGAAGAGGTGTGCTGCTTGGTGTGAGGCTGTCACCAGAACTTTCAATCTGGCTGATCTTTCCCTCAACACTTCTCACTCTTTATTTGTTACTACAGCTAATGCTCTCAATTTCTTTCTCTTTGTTCTAAAATAAAATCCTTTGTTTCATCAAAGGGATTAACATATATATGGAATGAAATATGATATTGTCTTGGATAGTATATAATAGCTTGTTCAAGTCATTAGCTTCTGCTTATTTTTTCCTAGTAGGCGTCTGAGAATGAATTTTTTTATTTTTTTAGGTGCTGCATATGATCTTCTCCTGATTCTGTATATATGCTGTTATCATGATAATTGCATTTTATTGGTGAGTTTTATGTGATTAGGATCACTTATATCATTCATTTTAAAAAAATTTATGCATCACAAAAAAAAAATTCCATCTATAGGAACTAATCTTAATGCTGTATTTGAATAAAAAATTTTCAAAATCAGTTGTGTAATTTGAATTTCTATTTTAGCAAATTTTTAGTTTAAATGAATATTTTGATGAGATGAACTTAATGATATAAAAAAAAACTTTGATTCAAGTTCAAATGATTCTAAATCAGGAATTTGAATTTATAATTGAAAATTTCATGATTATTTGAGAGATTAAATGATTTTTGAATTTGTGTATATAGTCAAAATAAATCTCAATGAGAGAAATATAATAAGTTTAAGAGCATTCAATTTTGTTGTTTTTAAGACACTTAAATATTTAAAGAACATGTATGATTAATGCAAATCATTAGATTTTAGTAAAAAATCATCAAAATATTACTCTAAAAATGAATAAATTGATGACCTTCTACATATGAAGGATGTTGATATTATAAAGAGCTCACAAATATGAAGAAACTTAGGACTTTGAAGATTGATCAATAATGATGATCATCATTAATGATAATTGTCATCAATAATTATTTTTAATTGGTATCATTTATCATCATTGTTAGAACATCATCATCTAATGCATAATTAGAATCTCATCATTCAATATTGTTATCAGACACAATCACTAAATTGTCGTATTCCATTGTACTTATAAGATGTTAAATACTAAGATGTTAACCATCAATTAATACTAATGACTTATGTTGCCATCTAACTTTGTTAACCATCAACTCTAATACATTCCATTGTACTTATAAGATGTTAAATAACAACAACAACAACAACAACAATAACCTTTATACCACTACGTGGGTTGGCTGCATGAGTCCTACTTTTTCATTATGCCATATTAAGTGTCAAATTCTCATTTAAATCTAATAAAATAAGCCATTTTTAATACTTTCTAACTAAGTCTTTTTAGATCTACCTCTATCTTTTTTAACATCTACATCTAACATCTACTCTTCTAATTTAGTCATTGAATGACCAACATTTTATATGATCAAATTATTTAAGGAGACTCTCTCAAATCTTAGATGCCTTTAGAGCTATTCCAACCTTTTCACATATATATTTATTTTATATTTTTTTTGTAAGTGTAAAGCCACTCATTCACTGAGCATCCTCATCTCTACAGTACTTAACTTATTTTTATGCTTGTCTTTTACTAGGCAAACAAAAACCTCTATCTTATAAAATTTTCTCCACTTCAACTATCCAACTTGAATTCTATTAATAACATCTTCATCTATTTCATTTTCACTTTGAAAAGTAGGCCTATGATATCTAAAATGTTTACTTTTTTTGATGGCTTGATCACTTATTATCACAACCCTACCACTACATTTTCTACAACTAAAACTACACTATATATATTTGATTTTAGATCTAATCAAACAAAAGCCTTTAAACTCCGATTGGCTTCTAAAATTCAAGTTTCTCTTGAACTCCCTCTCTAGTCTTATCAATAAGATGAACATTATCAGCAAAAGCATAAACTAAAGTACATCCTCTTGTAAATGACTACTAAGAACATTCATAACTAAAGCAAAAAAGATTTGAACTTAAAGCTAGTCATTGATGTAATCCAATTAGGAAGGTACTTGGTCAATCCTCCTTATGTTTGAGCACAAGTGACAACTCTAGCTTATATATCCTTAATTGAACACATGTCTTTTCTAGAACTCTCCAAATCACCTCTCTTGGAATGTTATCATATTCTTTCTCTAAATCAAAAAATATCATATGTAAATCCTCTTTATCTATACTTCTCCATCAAATATATTAATAAATGTATAGCATCCATAGTAGACATATCCAATATGAAACTAAATTAGTTTTGAGAAATATTTATATGACATTATAAGCTATACTTAATTACATTCTCTCTCTCATAATTCTAATGTATGGCACATCAACATAATTCTTTTTATAATTTGCACTCTCTTATGCATCACCTTTATTCTTAAAAATAGAAACCAGCAAACTCTTTCTTCACTCATCTGACATCTTTTTAATATTTAAAATAATATTAAAAATATTGATAAGTTAAGAAATTCATTAATCTTCTAAGCATCATCACACTTCTATTGGAACATCATCAAGTCCTATTGTTTTTTCACTTTTCATTTTTTTTAAAACCTCTCCAACTTAAATTTTACTAGCATGCTGATAAAAAAATCTGAATTTGGTTTGGTTTCATAACTTTCATTAAAATATTTTTCAAAACTTCTCATCCACCTTTGTTGAATACCCTCTTCTAAGAAAAATAATTTTTGATCTCCATCCTTAATGCACTTCACTTGAATAAATCATTAATTTTCTTAAGTCTTTGTTTGGCTAATTTATGCATATATCTTGTCATATTTAGTATTTAATATATTATTTAAATCTCTAAATATTGAGTTCTTAGCATCACATATTGCTTTAGTAGAATTCATACGAAGCCCTTTTTTCAAATTCTACAAGCATTTATATCTAAACTAATTTTTATAATAAGAAATTCTTATTTTTTTATCCTTGAACATTTTGACTCAATCACTAACTATTTTTATTTATAGAAGCTTTTTCTTTTGATTCTTCAATCGCATTTTTTATAACTTGCATAATCTCACTTACTTTTTTTTTTCAACATAACATTATCTTCCACATGAATATCCCAAATTCTAAGATAGTGTAGCTTATTTTTTTTAAATTTGTATTGTATTTTTTAAGTACCATCATCTAATCTTAAATAAGATTTTGATTTATTTTTCATCTTTCAACTCTTCATCTTAAAATTTAAAAGTAATGGTCGATGTTGGGTACTTTAATTTTTTACCTAGAATGATCTTACAATCTTTATAATCAAATATTTATTTTTCTTATCAGAAAATAATCAATTTGTGTTTTACTAAGTGTATTATTATGAGTGATAATATGCTTATCTCTTTTCTTATATAAAATATTAATAATTATAAAATCATTAGTAAAGTAAAATATGATATAGTCTCACCTTCTTTGTTAATCACTCTAAATTCATAATCACCATGAATGCTTTTAAAATCTTCTATCACTTTATCAATGTGTTTATTTAAATCTCAACTAATAAATACTCTTTCTTTAAGGGGTACCCTTTGTGTTAATCTTGTTAGGTTATTCTAATTTTTTTACAGCATACATCCAAACTTATTTGAGGGTCATAAACACTCATAATAATTATAATCTTAGTATCAACAATAATCTTCAAACTATCCTTCAATTTTTTATCTATAATCACACCTACACCATTTCTAGTATGACTCCTACATGAATATGAAGGTTTAAGACCTAAATTAGCAATCTTATTGGTCTTCTCCCCTACCCATTTAATTTCTTAAATACATAAGGTATTTATCTTCTTATGAATCATAACATTTATCAATTCCATTAGTTTACTTATAAGAGAACTTATATTTCAAGTTTTTATCATAAATTTACTTTCATGGACTACCTTCTTTGCTCACATATGTTTATAATGTGGAACTCTTTCTTATTTAACACTACACTAGAGTATTAATGCAATGTCTCTTACACATTTTTTTACTGTATTTAGGCTATACAGTGTGTTGCTTGCTTCGAATGCCCTAGCATTGACACAATATATTAAAGGATTTATGTCATGGACTACCTAATGCAACCCTCCACTTTTCTCATCTAAGTCTTAGAACCCAGCAACAACAATGTTACTTACAAGATGCTAATTCAATAATTTAGATGTTGTAATCTCATTTTTTAAATTATGGATGGATGAACCTATTTGATCTTTCTTTATAGTTAAAGCCTCATTATTTTTTCTTTTTTTGAAGAACTCTTATCTCTTATAGGCTTTTTTATTTGTCTATGTGTTTAAATCTTTATGCAACATTGAGATAGTAAATTCTCACCCTAACTTCATTTTTTTTCTAGCACACAATAGTTTTACATAGCCTATGAGAAATAATCACACTACTATAAAATCTACAAATATGTTGTGAGACATAATACATATAATAATAAAGCCTCTTGCTCTAACACTTATTAATTTGGGAATTAGTCCCTCAACCAAGGGCATCATAATTTAGTAGGTGAAGGGCTCTTCAGATATATCCATGGAGGATAATGTTCACAAGATGAATACACATCAAAATCAAATTTTTTAGCTCTTATAAGAGGCTGCCTTGAATCACAACATGATGAAGCTCTCTTTTCCCAAGAGTAATAACATGTCAGGGTTGATTAATATTAGGACACTCGTGCTAGGTCACTTTACCATCATGTTGAAATTTCTTCACCATAACTTAACCATGGCCTCTTCAAGGCTACATATTAAAACCATCCTTTATGTGCTACTCTGTTGATCTAATCCCCTGGAAGCCAAGGGAATTTTGACTCAACCATGGCCCATTAATACCCCTCATTATTTTCTTTTTAAAAGTTATGATGCTAAATCAAGCAGCATATGCTTATAGTAATCAGCATAATACTATTGTATTTAGAACACATGATGAACCTATTCATATAAACTCTATCTTTTCTCAGATTAGACATACTGTCCAACTAGAAGAAGTAGATTATACAACCTTGACACCTCCTCCAGATATTTGTAATATATGTTACTTAAACAAATATAGCTATGAATATCAAAAAATTCTTTTATGATATTCTTTTAGACGAACGTAATCAATATCTCGATACATACTTTTATGAATTACCTAAACCATACAATATAGTATGGAGTCAAGCATTCCAACAATTATACCCTACATATATAACTTTAGGGAGTAGAATATTATTTGCTGAAGAAAAATTAGCAGAAGCTTGTCAGCAAATAGATTTACATAAATAAAATAAAACTTACAAACAATATTTATGCTACAACAAAAAATGATTTAATAGCCCATCAATGGGGATGTTCCAAAATTGTAACACAAAAATGTATTAGTACAAAATGTAATCAAAAGAAAAAAATTCTTCAAGAAAATAACAAAAAGAATCTTCCTAAATTAAATCTAAAATGGACAAATATACTGTTAAAAAACACTATACATTCCACTGCAGAAATAAAAACCAAATTTCAAAAGGATGCAAAAAGAGAAATTGCATAGTTGTTTACTATGCAAAAGTAAAAGTACTCTACAAATTGTAAAAGAAAGATTGGAATCAAAACTTCTAGAAGATTAAAAATGTCAGCCATGATGACAAAAATATGACGCCATCCATGACGACGGTAACTAAATGAAATAAGCACTTACGTCAAACACAATTATTGAGATATATGGTTCTCACTTATAAATAATAGAACCTGCTATTGTAGAGAAGCGGAGGAGAAGAGAATGAGGATTAAGGAGAGAAAAGAGAGATAATGTATCTAAAATAATGAATTAACTTCATTAATATTTAATTCATCTATTTCTTTGTCAAAGATTGATGTTTAATTTACATCCTAATTATGCAATAAAAATTAATGATAGGCATCTAGATCGAATGCTTACTCTTAAACATAAGTTGGATAGTATTCAATTACGCTCAGGAAGTGTTTTTACCATATTACATATTAAGCAGCATATGCTTATAGTAATCAGCATAATACTTTTTTTATTTAGAACACATGATGAACCTATTCATACAGACTTTATCTTTACCAAAATTGGACATAATATCCAACCAGAAGAAGTAGATTATACAACCCTGACACCTCCTCCTGATACTCTAGCCTTAGATTTTGGAGAAAGTAGTAATTTAGGAAATAGTTTTAGATTACCTAGAAGACAATTTCTATTTAATGAAAACAATACGGATCTTGTTATTCAACCAACAAGATTTGTTGATTCAAGAAAAATAAAATATTCAAATAATCAACTAATTCTAAACATATATTATATTTAGCCAAATGATAAGATTTCAATCTTATTAGACACTAGATCACATAGTTCTCACATTAATATATCTTTAATACCCACAAATCTATAAATTCAAAGAAGTGGACCATATATATATATATAAAGACTATCATGGCCATAAACATTATTGTCATACTGAGACTAATATCTTATTTGGATTTAGGGATATACAAAATCAACGCTTAGATTTTCAGCATACATTTTTAACTGATGAAATAGAAAAAGGAAGAATATTAGTAGGAATAGATTTCTTACAACAACATACAGTTACATTTACTGATTCTACAGTCTGAATTAATTCCTTACTTATAAATCGATATCATGGTTAACTTTCATAGTTATATAAACATTGAATTATACTTTCCCACTTATGAACCAATTAGTATTCATGTGTTGTGCGATACTAGTAGTGACATCACTATCTCCAAAAGATGCCTCTTTCCATCCCATATCACTCCTCAACAAGACAATTTACTTTTAGATACATTTAATTATATTCGTACCATTACTCATTATTTGTCCAATCAATATATTATTATTCATGAAACTCTTATTAAAATACCTCGTTTATGGTGTATGGATGATCCTGGTCTATCTTTTATCCTTGGAAATAATTTCTTTATATCCATGTACTCCTTTACTCAATATAGTGACCATATTGAACTGATTACCCCTTATAAACATACACTTTTCTGTGCTTTCATCCCTCATCCCACTTATCACACATCCACACAACTACCAACTTTCTACAGCCAGCGTGGTGATTTAGATAAAATTATTCAAACACATCTGTCACTACAAAGTCCTCATCTTTATTTATCAATTGATTTTGACAAAATACAACAAATTTCACATTTTGCTGAAAATCTCTTTTCTAAAACTTTTTCAGAAAACCTGCTTCAATTTTAGGCTAAAGATGAGCCTGTAGACCGTATTGAGCCAATTGATCTTACTTTGATTATACGAGTAAAACCAATGAAATATGCTATTGAAGACAAATCTAAATTCAAAACCCAAATATTTGAACTTTTATGACTTAACCTTATAGAAATGAGCATTAGTCTCCACAGTAGCCCTGCCTTCCTTATCAGGAATCATGCAAAACAAATTAGAGGTAAAGCTCAAATGGTCATTAATTATAAAAAATTAAATGACAATACTAAATTTGACTAATATTTTTTACCTAATAAAGAGGTATTAATTAATCAAATAAAAAAATACAAAATGGTTCTCTAAATTAAATTGTAAATCTAGTTTTTGGCAAATTAAAATGCATATTGATAGTAAAGAATTAACTACATTCAGTATACCTCTAGGACATTACCAATGGAATGTGATTCCTTTTGGGTTAAAAAATGCACCCCAAATATTTCAAAGAAGTGTGGATTATTTTTTTTTCTGAATTTAGTGCCTTTGCTTTAATTTATGTTGATGATATTATTATTTTCAATAATACTTTAACTATGCATTTAAAACACTTAACATTATTTTTACAAAAAACTTATAAACATGGTAATTCCCTAAGCAAAAGAAAGCAATTTCATAACTCAAAATATAGAATTTTTATGACTAAAAATAGATCAAGGAGCTATTAAACTTCAAAATCATATCTCACAAAAAAATTGATAAATTTTCTAATATTTTTAATCAAAAAGAATTACAAAGATTTTTGGGATGCATCAATTATACTAAAGTTTTTATTAAAAATTTAGCTATCTTAAGAGCCCCTCTTCAAAAGAAACTTAAAAAAAAATATGGCATGGAATTAGAATAATGAAGATGAAACCATCTTACAAAATATCAAATTAGCTTGTAAGAATCTTCCTAAATCAAATCTACCAAACAATGGAGAAAAATTAATTATAGAAATCGACAGCTCTAAAACTTGTTGGGGCACTATTTTAAAAGCAAAATGAAATAACAATGAAATCTTATGTAGATATGCCTCACGAACATATACCCCAATAGAACAAAATTATCATATTAATGAAAAAAAAACTTTTAGCAATTAAAAAAGCAAGTAAAAAATTTGAAATATTCTTAAACGAACATTTTATTATTAGACCTAATAATAAAACAGTTATTTCTTTTATAAAAGGAAAAATAATATATTCACTTCCTAACAAAAGACTTATAAGATCGCAAAGTTGGTTTTCAGTTTACAGCTTTGATTTTGAATATATTGAAGTTAAAAATAATAGCCTTGCTGATACTCTAACTAGAGAATTTTGTAGGATATGAGTATAGAGCAAGAAATAGAGCTACATCTCAATATATTACAAGACAAAACAAAAATATGGATCCAAACATAGCATCTGACAAGATTTCTACTAAGTCGGATGAACATCTTATAGATAATTATCTTCAAATACTTGAACCAAATTTGGAAACTTGAATGTGAAATATCATATGGTAGGAAGGTTTTAATCAAGCTATAGAAGGTAAAAAAATAATCTCTCCTGAGAGCTCGATAAAGAAGATTTACCTTTAGTATCACAACTACACAGTTTGTGCAAATTTAATAAGGACTCTAGTCCTTTTGAAAGCATTGCTTTGAAAGCAAAACATTCTAAAGATGGAGAACAAACCACATCAGCTCCATCAATAAATATAGAAGCAGAACAATATTATACTGTTCATTTTAAATAACCAAAATGACAAAAAAATATACTTGAAATATCTGAAGAATGGCTCCAAGAACCTATCAACCCATAAATATATTTTCATTCACAAGGAAATATAAATGTAGCATACATTTATGGTGATACAGATCCAAAATTAGTATAAGAATTATATCTTAGCGGACTAATAAAGATGATTTATCTTAAGAACATTACTTTATTAAGAAAGTTACCAAAAGCAATTATCAAAGCAATTGAAACATTTTAAACAATTTTAAAGAATTGGAATATTTACATCAAGATAACTCAGACATGTCCAAAATTACCAGAAGAAATATTTACAATGGTTCAACTAGGAATCAGCAATGAACCATTTATTCCACAATATGTAGGAAAAAAATTCATCAAAAGAAATAAAGATGAAGATTGTTATCAATTATGGACGGAAACAAAGAAAATAGATCCATCCAATATATTGGTTATCACTACTCAAATACTTTATTTATCTACAGCCATTGTAGATAACAAACTAAAAAGATACACGAAGTAATGTATCTAAAATGGACAAATATACTGTTAAAAATACTATACATGCCTGTGCAGAAATAAAAACCAAATTTTGCAAAAAGATACAAAAAGAGAAATTGCATAGTTGTTTACTATGCAAAAGTAAAAGTACTCTACATGCCGTAAAAGAAAGATTGGAATCAAAGGTTCTAGGAGATTAAAATGTCAGTAATGATGACAGAAATATGACATCAACCATGATGACAGTAACTAAATGACATAAGCACTTATGTCAGATACAATTATTGAGATATCTGGTTCTTACTTATAAATAATAGACCCTACTATTGTAGAGAGGAGAAGAGAGTGAGGATTAAGAAGAGAATAGAGAGATAACTAAGAGAAGACTTCATGTGTAATAGCCATCTAGTCTAGAAACTTATCTTCTCTCTGGTTCATGTTTGTAAGTATAGTTTAAATATTGTACTATGTTAGGTTTTTCTATGCTAATGAATTCTATTTAATATTATGTTTTGTACATGATTATGTTATGCTTTTATGATTTATATTTGATCTAGTTATACTTAGGGTAGGAAACAAACTACTATGATGTTATTCTTTGAATTGATCATATAAGGTTGTGGTTGTGTTTGAGCCTGCATCTCCCCAAGAAAGCCACTAGATTAGGAGAATATGATAGGAACCCGAGAATTAATGATCAAAGCCCAAATCAGGTATTAAGATTAGTTGCATAACCAATCACAAAAAATCATAATATTAAAGATTATTCAGAAGCATGATGGAACCTAATAGGTATAATAAATGAATCATAGTTATAAAAGAACTAGGGAGACGAATCAATTTTAATGGAATCATATTTTGATTTGATGAAAACTAGACTTTCGAATATGGATAAAGAAGTTAATAAGCTTAAAAGGTTAACCACACAAAACTCTAAAACTAGCCAATTTTACGTATTGCTCAAACGGTATCATTTCTTGGGGAGATGCAGGCTCAAACATGACCATAATCTTATATGATCACTTCAGAGAATAACAACACAACTTTAGTTTGTTTCCTATCCTAAGCATAACCAAATCAAATATAAATCATAAAACCATAACATAATCATGTAGAAAACATAATATTAAATAGAATTCATTAGCATAGAAAAACCTAATAACGTATAATATTTAAACCATACTTACAGACATGAACCATAAAGAAGAAAAGTTTTTATCCTAGATGGCTATGACACATGAAGTCTTCTCTCAGTTATCTCTCTATTTTCTCCTTAATCCTGACTCTCTTCTCCTCCTCCTCTCTACAATAGTAAGGTCTATTAATTATATGTGAGAACCGGATATCTCAATAATTGTGTCTAACGTAAGTGCTTATGTCATTTAGTTGTTGTCGTCATGGCTGACGTCATATTTCTGTCGTCATGGCTGACATTTTTAATCTTCTAGAAGCTTTGATTCCAATCTTTATGTTACAGCTTGTACAGTACTTTTACTTTTGCATAGTAAACAACTATGCAATTTCTCTTTTTGAATCCTTTTACAAAATTTGGTTTTTATTTCTACACTAACATGTATAATATTTTTTATCAATATATCTGTCCACTTTAGATACATTACTTTGTGTTTCTTTTTGGTTCGTTGTCTACAATAGTTATAGATAAATAAAGTATTTGAGCAGTGATAGACTCATATATTAGATGGATCTATTTTCTTTGTTTCTATCCATAATTGATAAAGATCTTTATCTTTATTTCTTTTGATGAATTTTTTTTATTTTCTACATAATCTAGAATAAATGGTTCACTACTGATTCCTAGTTGAACCATTGTAACTATTTCTTCTGGTAATTCTGGACATGTCTGAGATAACTTGATGTAAATATTCCAATGCTTTAAATTATTTGGAATGTTTTGATTACTTTGATAATCGATTTTGGTAACTTGCTTAATAAAGCAATGTTCTCAAGATAAATCTTCTTTAGTAGTCCACTAAGATATAATTCTTGTACTAATTTTGGATCTGTATCACCATAAATGTATGCTATATTTATATTTTCTTGTGAATGAAAATATATTTGTGGGTTGATACATTTTAGAATATGGAGAATCTTTTCCATTCATCAGATATTCCAAGTATATTTTTCTTTCTTTTTGGTTCTTTAAGGAGAACAGTAAAATATTATTCTACTTCTATATTTATCGATGGAGTAGATGTGCTTTGTTCTCCATCTTTAGAATATTTTTCTTTAAAAGCAATGTTTTTAGAAGGACTAGAGACCTTATTAAATTTGCACAAACTGCATAGTTGTGATATTGAAAGTAAATCTTCTTCATCGAGCTCTCCAGAGAGATAATTGTTTACCTTCTGAAGCTCAGTTAGAACCTTGCTACCATATGATATTTCACATTCAAGTTTCCAAATTTGGAATTCAAGTATTTGAAGATAATTATCAATAAGATGTTCAACATTAGGGATTTATGATGACAAAATTATTCATTGTAAAACTAGCTAGTTAGAGACCCCCCAAAACTTGGTATCAAAGCCTGAAAAGTTCTTAAGACATAAAGAAACTACGTTTTGATTAAACACAAAACACTATGATAAAAATTATGTTTGTTTATGTACACCCAATTATTCTTATAATATTAATTTTCCTTCTTATAAATCTTTCATTAAAAAGAAAAACACACATTCAAAAGATTTAAATTACAAGAACTTGAAGAAGACATATTTCAAACTAAATGATAAACATGACAAAAGAATATCTAGAAATAGAATTCAAAAGAATTCAAGAATTATTAAATATAGATATTTCTAATAATCTATTAGAAGTTTTTTCATAAGAACAGACTTTCCATATTAAAGCTCCTCTTGGAAACTTTAATGATTGGATTGTATTTAGTTATATGATATTAAAACAATATTATGAACTTAGACTTAGCTCAAACAATTCAAACAAAATATCAATCAGTGATATATGAAACTAAATCAAATTCAAAATAATAAAACTAAATAATTTAAAAATCTTTTACCAAAATGATGTAAATCCTTAGTTTATTCAGAAAGTACTAGTAATATATTTGAATTAGGAAGAAGGATTCTTGAGAATCAACAAGTTCTCAATAATAATATTGCAACAACTGCAATATTAGCGGAATGCGATTATACAGAATTTGATTTACAAAACCCTAATGATAATTTACATTGGTATACGGAGAAACTAGTAACTACTCATAGTAGGAGTAACATTCAAGGAGCAATAAGAATTAATGAAATCATAGATATAAATGAATCCTCATAAGAAATAGATGAATTAATTTTTGTATTACATCAATACCAATTTAAGAATAATACTCAACAAATCCCTTCGGTAGATAGACCTATTTCTGAAATAACTTCTCAAACTACTCAACCTAGTACAAGTACTTCATCTTCTACTGACCCAAAACATTATTTACCACCTAGCATTAGGCGTATTCCTACACGTAGAAATAATCAAACTGGAAAAATTCCTCAAAATAAAAAAGAAGATTGCCTTAATAATGCAATTAATGGACATGGAGTCTATTTAAATGTAGACTGTTGTAAAAATATAGCAGAAATAATTGACAAATAGACTATAAAAAATAGTCTTGTCATTTATGATTATAATCTTCAAGGAGAAGATGCATACGGATTTATTGAAAATACTCTTACAGGTATTTGCAAAACATGGTTTGTTGGTCATATATAAGATAAAAAATAAGAAGTTAGAAATACTTGAGTAGCTGAATCTACTATAAGTACACCAAGAAAGTGGGTAAATATTTTTGCAGATTTTATTAAAAGTAAATTTCTTGGATATAGAATTAGATTCACCATTGAAATTGAAAAAGTTGATAAACAATCTGAAATTGCTAAGCAAAAATTTACAATCCTTAGTATTTGTAATATATTTTACTTAAGCAATTATAGCTGTGAATATAAAAAAATTTCTTATGATATTCTTTCAGATGAACATAATCAATATCTCGATACATATTTTTATAAATTACCTGAACCATACATTATAATATGGAGTCATGCATTCCAACAATTATACCCTACAGATATAACTTTAGGAACTAAAATATTATTTGTTGAAGAAAAATTAGTATGAGCTTGTTAGCAAATAGATTTACATAAACAAAATAAACTTACAAACAAACTTTATGCTGTAACAAAAATGATTTAATAGCCCATCAATAGAGATGTTCCAAAAATATAACACAAAAATGTACTGGTATAAAATGTAATCAAAAGTAAAAATTCTTCAAGAAAATCATAAAAAATAAAATCAATATGAAGTAACGAAACTTTTGAAAGAAAAAATTTAATTCTAAACCTAAAATTTGTAAATGTTGGTTATGCCAAGAGGAGGGACATTATGCTAATGAATGTCTAAAAAAGAAAAAGGTCTCTGGAGTTAAATCAGTTCAAATTATAGAAGAATAATTAGAACTTATTTTTGATATCTTCGAAATAGATTCTGAAGAAGAAATTTATTAATTATCTTGTCAAGAAAATGATCTCTTAGATCAATACTGTTATTCAGATAATGATATAGATGAATACCTATATTATGATTAATGCCTGAACTTGAAAAAATAAATGACACATGAAATTACAGACAATCAATCTAAATTTAGTATACAATTAACTCTTTCAAAAGTTGAATATAAAAAGATTAGAAAAAGAAAACTATTTTTAAGAACTAAAGATTGTTTTGACATGCTTATATTAAATTGGAAAAAAAAACTTATTCATTATAGTACTATATAAGGTGAATACCCAATCAAAATTACTAAGGCATAAGGTAGTATAAAAATTATTTTATATAATTTAGCAATTCAAAATCAAGATCTTCAAAAAATATCTCATCCAAAAAGATATTGACATGTATTTTTTGGTGGAATTCAAATATTAATTAAAGCTTATTTTTGAAAAGATATTAACAGTCCAATTACTCTTTAGATTTATGATGACAGAATTATTCATTCTCAAAAAGATGCATTACTTGGAGTAATTCATGGAAATCTTTGGCATCAAATATTGATATTTAATTTACATCTTAATTATGCAATAAACATTAATGATAGGCATCTAGATCGAACGCTTACTCTTAAACATAAGTTAGATCATATACAATTATGTTTAGGAAGTACTATTTAAAGTTTTATATAACAAGCATCATATGCTTATAGTAATCAGCATAATATTGTTGTACTTAGAACACATGATGAACCTATTCATATAGACTCTATCTTTTCTCAGATTGGACATACTAGAAGAAGTATATTATACAACCCTAACACCTCCTCCTGATACTCTAGCTTTAGATTTTGGAGAAAGTACTAATTTAGGAAATAGTTTTAGATTACCTAGAAGACAATTGTTATTTAATAAAAATAATATTGATCTTGTTATTTAACCAAGAAGATCTGATGATTCAAGAAAAATACAACATTTAAATAATCAACTAAATCTAAATGGATATTATAGTGAGCCAAATAATAAGATTCTAATCTTATTAGACACCATATCACATAGTTTTTACATTGATATATCTTAGTACCCACAAATCTACAAATTAAAAGAAGCAAACTATTTATATATAAAGACTATCATGGTCATAAACATTATTGTCATACTGAGACCAATATCTTATTCAGATTTTGGAATATACAACATCAACGCTTAAATTTTTGACATTCCTTTTTAATTGATGAAAGAAAAAGGAAGAATATTAATAGGAATGAATTTCTTACAACAGCATGCAATTACATTTACTGATTCTACAGTCTAAATTAATTCCTTTCTTATAAATCGACACCATGGTTAACTTTCATAGTTATATAAACATTGAATTATTCTTTCCCACTTATGAAGAAAATATTTTCAAAAGAATTCAATAATAGCAGGGTTTTATTAAACAATTTTGCAAATTTAATAAACCTTTGATGTGCTCCATTGGTAAAGATTTTTTGTCACTCTTAAAGGTTAAGACACACATGGTTCTACAATCTTCTCCATGGAGCCATTAATATTTTCATTGAACTAGTTAGACCATTTATTTGTTACAAATCAAAGAATCATCATATTATACTTACTTTAATGACATATAATAGAATGAATAAGAATCTATACGGATTATTTTCAAAGATTCTGTGGGAAAAATTTGTGACACCACATAGATATTAAAAACTTCTTATTTAGGTAATCAAGTTTATCATTAAGGAATAAACATATTATCTCAAAAGATAAACATGTTATTCTATAATGGATTTTATCACTTAAACAAGGACTCCTAAGATTAATGGGTCTTATTTATATTCAAGAGATTCTTCCCTTGAATTACATGAAAATGTAGAACAAAGTTTATTTTATACTAGGATCATAGTTCCCTATAAGTGCAAGCCCTTATAATTAATTACATCTTATGAATCAAGATCTATTTCTAAGAATACTCTAGATTAAAGAAATAGGCTCTAATTCTTTTGGATTTCAAAGCTGGTTCCAAAGGATGGTTAAATTGGAATTTCAAAAAGGAACACTTCAAAAAAGGGAGAGTTCATTTCGAGGTCAATTAGGATAAAATAGGAAATGCTTATAGATATTGGGATACCTGGTAGGCATTTCAACTACCCTACCCTTATGCTTTATATTTTTGAGATAAAATTTGTTAAGATTTGAATTAATATTTTATTTAAAATCTAGGACATAAATTCTAGTAGTATAATACTATAGAAATGCTTAAAGTTGAAGACTTATTCTTAAAATGATGCTTCAAAATCTAAGTCTACAAATACTTCTAACACAAGTCAGAAGCTTGACCTAGTTTAACTTTTGGAAATTATTGGCTCTTTCTCTCACTTAAAAAGGGAATATATTCCCGACTCTTCTAAACTTATGACCCACCTAGAAGGGTTTCTAGCTAACACCACCTAAGAGAAATTTTAAATCCATGATGTTGTTCTTATGTATGTAAGATGGCTGAGAAGTTGCTTTCTAGAAAAGAATGCAAGAACCTAAATTCACTCGCTAATCTTTAAGATCATGTTAGGTATGATATGTTCCTAACTAATGTAACAATTTTCAGCTTTTAAATATTTTGACTCATATTCATTTAAGGCCTTTTGTGGTATGCAATTTATGCTTATAATGAGATGTAGTTAGAAGCGATCATGGGCCAAATCAAAATAAGAAAGCACACCTCCCCAAGAAGGTGGTCATCCTCAAAGGTCAGATATGTAATGGGTGAAGTGCCTAATTCAAGGATTTAGAACAATATGCTGGCATGGTTCACAAAAGCTAGTTGTTTCTACTTGATTTTAAGTTGTTCCTATGGCTTTAATTTATATATGAAGTTATGAATTTCTTTATTTTTATTTAAATTATTTATATTTATGTTGAGTAGAAATTTTAATTTTTCCTAGGTTCCTAACGTCCAGGCATTCATCACAGAAACACAACATAGAAAAAAAAAAGCCTAGAAGAGCAAGTTGATTCTATTGCGCACTAAAAATAAATCACACCAAATTTAATTTAAAAGAACAGGATAATGTGACTTAGTACCACTGTACACCCTAAAAGAAAGAGAAAAATGAGTAGTTGAGCTCTATCCTTATACAGCTCAATCTAGAACTAAAATTCTAGATCTATGGGGTTCTTTCTCTAGGATCTTCTCTTTCTTTAGGAACCTCCACGGGCTTCACAGGAGACCACCAGCTAATAGAGACCCCATAGATCCTAACCTAATTCTAAGATCAACTTACATTTAAAAATCTAAAAATACAATTTTTAAACCCTACAAAAATAGATATTAAGAAATACACATAGCATATCAGCAGTTATATTTGTAAACATACGGCCATAGTGTTAGTTGCTTGTCAAGCCCACCTATCCTATTGGGCTATCCTTAATGACTTAAGCATACCTACAAGCAAACAACATTTATTTTATTTTGATTTTTATTATAGTGGTCCCTTTTAGCATAGCCCCCTATAGAAAATAGTATTAGGCTAAAAGAATGTCCTAGCATCCAAAGTAGTAGGCAAACAATCCTAATCATATAGTCTAAAATAATCCATCACAAAATAAGATAAACATTTCACATCCAAGCACAGAGTATTATAGAACATCTACCTAACCTAAGTCTAGGGTCGATGACCTAATGATCTACTGTGTGAAAAAAAATTGGCCTATGTGGTATGACTTTACTATGCATTTTAGATTTGAGTTTTCATATTTCAAGGTTTGTTTAATTTACCATTAGTTGTTTTCAATTTAAGTGATTTAATTGATTTCATTTCCATTTTTAAGTTCATTTTATGTTGAAGTAGAGTTTAAGTTTTCAAGAATGAACAATAAGAACAACAAGCCTTTATCCCACTAAGTGTGGTCAGCTGAATTGGTTGTAAAAAGTAAATCCCAAGATGAGCACATAATTAATTTAAGAGTTGTATTCGATAGAATTTAATTTTTCAACTTAAAAATAAATCCTTTAAAATGTGCTTTTATCATGACTTCTAAAAAAATTCCAGGCTTTATTGTGCATCATAGAGGAACTGAAATTGATCTCTCTAAAATCAAAACAATAATAGAGATGCCACTGCCTAAGACCTTGAAGTAACTACATTCACTACAAGGTAAGTTGGCTAATATTAGGAGGTGCATTCTAATCTCTGAGAGAGATGTCAACCTTTTGCCCAATTAATGAAAAAGAATGCAACTTTTATATAAGATGATGCTTGCCCAAAAGTATTTGATAGCATAAAATAATATTTATTGCATCCCCCAATTTTAGCAACACTAATAACAAGAAAGATGTTGATATTATATACAGCAGCTCTAGAGGAATCACTTGGGGCCCTGTTAGCTCAAAATAATGAAGAAGGATAAAAAAATGTACTGTAGTATATAAGTTGATGTTTAATAGGAGCTTAAATAAGATATTCTCTTGCTAAGAAGCAATGCTTAGAGTTTATATTTTCTACTCAAAAATTACATCACTATATGTTATTACATAAGATAACTTTGATATCCAAAGTCGATCCACTCAAATTTTTGATGACTAAACCACCCTAATAGGTCGCTTAATAAAATGGGCAGTCTTACTGCTTCAATTTTACATAAAATATATCCCAAAAAAGGATATAAAATGGTAAGCACTGGCTAACTTTCTAGTCACTCACCCTTTACCAGCACATTCTCCACTCAATGATGAATTTGTTACTTAGCAATAGCACCCAAGAGGGGGGTTGAATTGGGTTTTTAAAAATAAATTTTAAAAAATTTAATTTTATCTTTAGTAGAAGATTTAAACATTTAAAAATAATACTTTAGTGAAATTAAGCAACAAAAAAAGCAATAACAAAAATGTAAAGAAAGAGAACATGGAGATTTTTATGTGGTTCGACCAAACCCCAAAAACTGTACTACATCCACACCTAGCCACCCAGGGTAGGAATTCACTAAACCAAAGTTAAGATTACAATAAATCTCCCATACACTTATTCACGGGAAAGTACAACCTAACAAGTACTTTTCTTAATGGGCAAGCACAACCCATCACATACTTTTCTCAACGGGCAAGGACAACCCAACAAGAAATCAAGAAAAGGCAAAGAGAAAGATACATGTCTAACTCTCAATTTTTTTTTAAAAAAAAAAGATACAAGTCTAACTCTCAATTTTAAAATGGTTTTGCACTCACATCTCAATTTGTACTAAGATTAAGGCAATTGAATATTAATCAAAAAGAGAGCTCACTTTAATTTTAAATAAAATTACAACAAGATCTTCAATCAAATATTCAATGTAATTAAGTAACTTAAAGATGCTTAAATGATCTTTAAAATGTTTGAAATAATTTTCTTGAATGACTTGAGAATGCAAACTAAAATTCAATCACCAAAAACTTTACTTTGATTTTTTTTCACACAAGCTAACTTTCATTCAAATGATAAATGTATTTGCAATTTGAATAACTAAACAATCACTTGAATAAGGATTTGAATTATATCACATGAAAGCTATCACATAACAGCATAAACCAACTTAATATAAGTAATCAATAAACACAAAATAATTTATGCAAGATATGATGTGGTCATCCAAATGAAAAGAGATGTAATAAAATTTTAAGCACAATCAAATTTAAGTAACTTATATGATACTTTATGCTAAGGGAATAAACAATGGATATTCAGATGATTAAGCACTTAGAAAATTAATAATTTTGAAAAATACTTGAACCAAACAAGAAAAAAGAAATATTCAATGATTAAGCACAAAATAATTTGATTTCCTTATGTTAGCTTTAGGCCAAATATAAAATCAAAAGATTATCAAGAAGGTAAAGTCCACACAAATTGAACTTCTTATCTTTATTCTTGGTCAAATAAAATCTAAATATTATGTCTTGAATAAACACAAAGAAATTTACATAACTTTGTAAACTTCAAAGCTAAGTAGAAATAAGAGAAGTTTAAGAACTTAGTACCTTAGAAAATAAACACCAAAAAGATGATGTTTTCGGCCAAGGGTGGAATCACACCAAACCTTCACTTTCCCAAATCAATCTTCAAGCAAAATAAATGTCCAAGGGAAATGGAACAATTATGAGGAATTCTTGCACTTGTATGACAAAAAATCTCCAAGAAATGATTTTGCAAGAATCAGCCAAGGGTGAGCAAGAGAGCAAGAGAGCAAGAAAGAGTTTTTAACTTTTTGGAACATTTTTAAGTTGAAACAAGGATCTTAAATAGATGAGGGAGGAGTCTAGGGTCGGACAAAAACTGATCCAATGAGAAGGAAATTTATTTTGCATCAATTTGAATTTCAAAATCAAAGGAGAGGGGATCGCGCAAAGAGATATTCCATAACCTCTTTTACAAATTTGCTTAAACCCAACATGGAATGTATGTTATGTGATTCAATTCCAAGGAAGAAGAAAATCCCCTAAAAATTTAGGCCAAGGGAGTTTAGATATGAAGGAGGGAGTTCTGAATAAAATAAATCCATTAAAATCCACTTCAAAAAATTTAACCAAAGAGGTTTCCTAAAATAGGAAATTCTTAAAATAATGCATGGATTAATTTTAAATCAAAGATGATTATATTATATGCTTATTGAATGTTTAAATAATAGATAAATTTTATAAATTTAAAGCATAGTGGCCAGCCTCCCTTAAACGTTCCTAAAATAAGTCAAATTGGAAAAAAGGAAAGGAATTATTTTGAAAAAAGGGCTAATTTAAATTTAAATTTAAAATAACTTGTAATAAATGAATTTGGCTCTAAATAATCATAATTAATCATGCTTGAGACGTTCAACATATCCCTTAAAATATTTGATTTGATTTAGCAAGTACATGTCATGCATGAAGAAGTTTGAATTAAAGAATAATTCAAAAATAGTTTAAATTCAAAAATTCAAATAGATGAATTTTAAAATATGAAAAATGAGGGAAATTAAAATTAAAATGTTTTTAATGAATTTAACATAATTTATTACATATAATTCATTAAAAAATTCACCAAAAATAATGCTAAGATGAAAATGATAATAAAAGAGAGAAGAAAGAATAATATGAGAGAGAATTAGAGGAAAAAGAATAATTTTGGGATAATTCAATTTTCATGCACTAAAAATTATGAATAGAAATTATGAATGACATTGAAATTGTTTAATAATGTTTAAACATAAATTATCTTGCTTGAACACATATTTAATAGAACTTATATCATGCATTTAGATCATACTATCCAAAATGGATAACTTAATGAATAATTGTAATATTAAAATATAAAAAAATATAAATAATTTTAGAATGATGATTCTAAAAATGAATGAATCATTTTTTTTTTTAAATTTAGTGAGCTTTTCATTTTCCTTAATATACTAACTCTTAGAAAAATTTACACCTAGTACATGTTTAGTAGCTTTAGCAATTTGATATAACTAAAGAACCAGGAGCTAAAAAAATTTTCTTGTACACTTGAATTTAAATTGATTCGTAGCATTTGAACACGTGTTTATTATCATCAAAACCAATCTCATATGAGATGGGGCTCATGAAGTCAATAGAATTGCTTAACAAACAAATCTTTGATGTGGAAGAAACTCAACAATCATTACAATCAGAACTTTACTTTGATTAAACTTCATCAATAAGGCTAGCTAAACCCCCAAGATTACCTATAGTACATGTTGAAATTGGTATAATATTTATTACTCGATAAAGTGGCATACTTCAATATTCATATAACCTGATTGAATCTCAAACCAATAATGAGGTTGAATATAAAGTATTAATCACAGGCTTAGAGCTAGCAATTAATATAAAAATTAGAAAGCTTCAGGTTTATATAGATTCTCAATTTATTATTTGACAAATAATTGAGACTTTCATGATAAATAATCCTGAAGTAGTGTTTTATCATAAGCACATTTTAGAGCATCTAAAACAAATTCCTAAAGTAATAATTATAAAGGTATTACATCACAAAAAAGATAAAACTGGTGTATTAGCTAAATTAGCTAAAGAAATGACAAACCCTCAAGAAGAGACAATTATAATAGCAGTCCAAAGCAAGCTAGCATTATCACCAACCCTTCTTCAAGCTTTTAAAGCTAAAAAAATCAAAACATTTTAATAATAATTGAAGAAGATGATTGGTAAGAGCCATTCATTACTTACCTCAAAGGTGGTGGCTTACCAAAAGATAAATTGAAAGCTCATCAAATTTCATGAAGAGCACTATGATATGCTTTTGTGAATGACACATTATATTGCTGCACATTTGACTAAATGTGGTTGTGTTGCCTACGACCAGATGAAGCCAAGATGATAATGGTTGAAGTTCATGAAGGGTTGTGTGGTGCACACTATGATGTTTTAATTTGGAGTCGTAGGCACACCACGCAGATCTTAGGTGGAACTTATTGAACTGATTGGGTGCAATATTAGGGTATGATGTATTGCCTCGAAAGATAGAAACATCACCCTACAATAGACTCTATCACATAATAAGGACTCCTAAGGCATATGGCTCTTCGTATATACCAGATATCTTTCCTATACTTTACATGGATAAGTGAAGTAGGCTTTATTTTATGTCGGGTTCTTCAGTTTCCCATGGAGGCAAGCTTCCATAGTCAATTACATCCTAAAAAATAGGAATTTTTTAAGAATACTCTTAATTAATGTAGTTAATGAGTATCTCCAAAGATTTTGAGGCTAGATAATCAAAGAATTGGTTATTATTAGAGATCAAATGGGATTGCTCGAATGGGAAGACTTCTTCATAGATTCCAAAGGAGGATAAGTAGGAAGCACCTATGATACTAGGAAGCCTAGTGAGTTCTTCAATCTACCTTATAGTGAGGTTTTACATTATTGAAAGAGAGAATTTACTTTAGCTTAAATTACAACCTTATTAGAATGTTAGGCCTTATAGTCCACAACACAAGTTTATGGAAATTCCTAAGATGTGAGGACTTTTACTCATATCCCAAAGGAAATAAGTAGCCTCATAACCTAAATCTAAATTGCTTTAGCACCTGCAAGAAGCACGACCTAAGTTTAATTGGAAAAATGGGACATAATTATTTACCTCTATAAGAGAGAATGGACACATCCTGACTCTTTTGAACTTGCAACTGTCTGGAGAGGCTACCAGCTAACACATTTTACACTTTAAAACCATGTGGACCAGTCTTATGTAGATGCAAGATGGTTAGGCTATTATTTAATTAGGAAGAAAGCTAAAATCTTAAACTCACTCTCTAAGAGACTAGATGATGTTTAGTGTGCAAACATGACTTAGACTAATGTTAAAAGTTTACAAGTTTCAAAATCATTTGACATATTTATTTTTGTACCAAGGTGTGGGATAATTATGTCTAAATGCATGATAAAATTGAGTTGTGGGCTAAATTAGAAAGAATAGGTGTTCTCAATTATAAGGAACTTCACATCCCCTATTCAAGAGTGAAGCAATATGATATGCATTGTGTGATAACATACAATCATTGAATTAAGAGATTGCTAAATTTTTTATTATCTTGATTAAAAGCCTAGGCTTTAAAATGAGGTTATGAGTTGTATTAAAATTTAGCTATGAGTTATTTAGTGAGGATAAAAATTTTAATTTTATCCTAAAGAGCCTACCGCATCCATGCCATACACCAAATATACACACTTTAAGAAACTTATAAAAAGTATGCCCTTTCTGTTATGCAATCTAAACATAACAATCAAATATTTAGAATTTTGTAAAAGAATAAAAGGTCGGTGTCACTGGGTACCACCGTATACCCCAAAAAAGAAAAATAATTAGGTAGTCGAGCTCTACCCTTATACAACATGGATTACAATTAAATATTATAATTAAAATAAATGTTATGGGGGTCCTCAATCTTTTGTTATTCTTTCTTTTCCTTAGATCTATTTGCTCTAGGCTTCACTGGGCCTCCTAAGTCTTTTCTTTCTAGCCACTACTCATCCTAAACCCCATAGCACTAATCCTATCCTATTACAAAGATTACATATTTATGAAAAATAAAGTCTAACTACACCTACAAAATAGACATTAGCTAAAAAAAATATACAAGCCAAGCAATTATATTTTACAAATTTGGACTTAGCACCCTACACTTGGGTAGCCAAGCCCACCTGTCCTAATTGGATTAAGCTTGGGGGCATAAGCAGCACCTGTAAACAAGAACATTTATATTTATTTATTATTATAGCGACACCTTTAGCACAATTCCCTACATAAGACATCATTAGACTGTTAACGTCCTAACATCCAGTCTATGCATAAATAATTCTAACATTTAGTCTAAAAATATTACATCATAAAATAAAACATTTCATCACAACATACACCGACCTAACTTAACACTAGAATTGGAGACTTAGCATTCTAATGTGTGTGTGCTAAGGCTTAGTGTGGTGTGTCTTAATTAGGATTTTGGAAGTATGATTGTCTAAAATTTTAAGATTATTTAAACTAACCATTATGGGTGGTTTTACTTCAAGTATTTTGATGGATTGGATAATTTTAAATTGTACCTTCTTGTTTCATCTAATGCCTACTTAACATCTAATTATTATGAAGAGAAGAAAGAGATTTGACCCCTCATCCCTACCCTAGGTTATTTTCTAAATGGTATATTAATATGACTTTGGTTTCTTAAGTGAACCATTTATGAATATTTTATTAAACCTAAGTTTAGATTAATTTTAAGGAATCTTATTCAAACATGAAAGGCATCTTAAATTAATAAAATTAAGTCACCATACAACATAAATGCAATCATATTCTTTTAATTCTCCTTTTTTTTTCTTTTGAAAGCATGAACATGTGAAAGAAATGGAATGTATATTTATAATGATTAAAAAAAAGTAATTAAATATTGTCACATAACATGCTAAATTACTTTAAGTCCAAAGGACAATCAAGCCAAATAAAAATTCTTTAAGATTAGCCAAAGTTCTTGTAATATTTGATTTTGATGTTTAAGTTATTAAAATCTAAAGAGAGAAAATGATACTTAGCACTTACCCCATCCCATGTTGGTGACTTGATATATTTAAAGAAAGAAATTAAATGGATTTTATGAGTTGATTTGGTTCAAACCATTAAGCACATCAATTTCTTCTTTAATTTAATTAACTACTTGATCATGAGCCTTCAATGATATGCTTTTAGGAAAGTAAAATTTGCAATGCACCTAAAGGAATCTAATGCACTTAAGCTCATGCTTAAGAGTCAATTGAATTAAATAAGTAAAGAATCTAAGTTAAATACTCTTATGATTTTCCCATACTAATGGGTTAATCATAATTTCTTTAATGACTATATGTTATTAAACATATAAAGGAAAATTAATGCATTATGTCTGAATTATCAGAAATAATTATTAATTTTGCTTGATTTTTTTCTTTTATCATTAATTTTCTCAATTATCCCTAATTATTAAATATGTTAATTAACCCTCTTAAGAAAATACATAGAGAAAAATAATTAGGAAAAGGGGCTTAATTATTTTTCATCACTATTCCCACTGTCCATAATGATTAATTATCATTAATTAGTTAATTTTTTACTATTCATCAATTTTAATAATTATTTAATTTAAGTAATATGGCAAATAATTCTAAGAAAATTATGGGAAGTAGAGGACATCCCATAGAATCATCTCACTAAATTTGAAATTAATTAGCCAAGTAATTTGACATTAATTAAAGTAATTAACCCGAGCTTCAAACCTTAATTAAGCATTATTCACTAAGCATAAATTAGGGATTTTATTTTATTTTTTAAAATCTCGTCTATCCAACATTTTCAAAATGGGTTTATTTGTATTTTTTAGATTTTTCTATAATTACTTATGCTTTTTTGAAGTTCTAGCCATTTAATTATATATTTAAAGCTTAATTAACCATTTAAACCATTGGAACCATGCGAACGCTGATGTGGCAATGCTTTCCTTATGGCGCCATGGCATTAGCTATTTAAATCATCTGATGCAGCAATTGACTCAATGATGGTGGACACGATTTCATCCTTACATTTCGATCTCAGATCGGATGGCCAAGATTAATCTTATGACTCTAAAGAGATTAAATTGAATTTTCTAACTTGATTAATTATAGTCGTTCATTATAATCACATGGAATGGATGGCCAGTGATTCATCGTCCCACGAACACTAGAAGAGAGACACCGTCCACCTTTCACCGCTCGATCTGAGCTCACCAAAACTCATTCTATAGTGAAATCAACTCTAAAATTATTAAGGAATGAATCTAAGGGGATCCTACGATTGAAATTGCATGAAAATATAATTTATTTCAAAAAAAAAAAACCAACACCCAAGTGCCAAAGCTACGGTTGCCAGATATTTTCCTCGCCAGCGCTAGAGACATGAAGTCCACTGATAGAGGTAGCTTCATCTCAAAGGGATGAAGCCCTATTGAGAAGATCATGAGTTGCCTCCCCACCGATTATTTTGCAGATAAAACGTCACTGCAAAGCTAGTCAAAGTTAGTCTTGGGATGTCTTCCAGTGGTTGTATCGCTCTGGAAATAATTTATTTTGGCTCGCCGGAGTGAGGTGAAGGTGTGAGAAGAGTTAATTTGAAATTGGTGGGGGTTTAAGAGCTTTGGATGGATGGGGCTCTCGAGTTTAATCAGGAGCTGGTCTTGCTAGTGGTGGGGTGTACGAGGAGCTCGGGAGAAGGTACTGGACTGTACGGAATGCCTTATAGAAGCTCTCTATTCAGTTTGAATGGTTGGGTATGAGTATACTCTCCTCTCCAGCTGAACCAAGGGCCAAGATTAGTTTAGCCTTTAGCAACTGTCCAGCTGAGATAGGTGGCCGGAGATAGCAAGGGGCTATTAGGGTGGCTGAGGGTGAGAGGCTAAGGGAGTGTAGTGGGCTAGCATGATGTCTACCCTTCCTTTAGGTGGACCAATGTATTACCATGGGTGAACTTGCCATATCTTGGTCAAAAGCTGAACCCAACAGCTTTGGGTTAGGTTGGGTCAGTGGTCCTCTTGTACAAGAAGAGCCAAAGGTGGCTACCATGGGGTAAGGGGGTGGAGAACCCACCCAAATGGTGATTTTATTTCATTTGGGTGACTTGGTTCATTTTGTTTGACCTAAACAAAGTTTTTCATGGGTTGAGCCCACTTAGCCAGGCCCATGGTGACCCAAGGATGATTTATGCCAAGTTTGGTTGGGGTTGGGCTTGGTTTGGTTAGTTTTGGCTCAATTTGACCCATATGGGTCAAATGGGTCAAGTTGGGCTAAGTTGACCATTTTGTCCAAATTGGGTCAAAGTGGTGACTTGGGTGAGTTCAATTGGTCATTTGAAGTGAATGAGTGCAATTGGTTTGATTCAAATTGGGTTACACTTGGATTTGGTTCATATGGTTCCATTTGGGTTAAATGGGTCATGTTGATAATTTGACTAAATTGGCAAAATTGGCTTGAGAATGGGTTAGATTTATGTTCAATTGATCATTTGTAATTGATTGGTGGAGTTGATTTAAATTTATTTGGATTATGGAGTGAATTAGTTCAAGTTGACCCTTTAGGTCAAATTGGGCTAAGTGGGCTAATTGGATTAGGCTAACCAAATTGGGTCCAATTGAAGGTTGGATTATATTTAATATTAAATTAGTGATTGGTTGGAAGCATTTGTTTCAACCAATTTGGTCCATGATTTGATTTGGTTCAATTTGATCATTTAGGTCAATTTAGGTCAATTTGGGTCAGAGGGTCAAATTGACTTCATTAAGTCCAATTGATTGTATTGGAGTGTTCAATAATGACTCACAATCATTAATAAAAGGATTGGATGGCATTATTTTATCCAATGGGAGTTTAATTAGAGTTTGGTTCAATTATCCCTTTTAGGTCACTTTACGTTAAGTGACTTGGCCAAGCCAACTTGAACCAATTGGGGTTATGGATGTTTAGGATGTGTTCAATGATAAATTTAAGGTTAATTGATAGCTTTGATTACAATTGATTTGGGCTCAATTAGGTTTTGGCTCATTTGAACCCTATGAGTCACATGGGCTAAATTTTGGTGGCCACATTTCTTTTGGTTCAATTAACTTGATTGCAAGTGTTTGAGTGGATAGAATTGATCTAATAAAATAATTGAAGTAATTGAGAAAATCAAATCTGCTTGAATGGGTTTAAATTGAGTCATAGGATTATGGGGTATTAACTTGGGTTAAGGTCCAAGTTAATCTGGCTTAAAGCTTGGATTGGGAAACCAAATTTAATTAAAATTAATTGAATAGATTTGAGGATGGTTTAGCTCCATATACATGAGCTTAAGTTTGGATGAGTGAACAAGTATGAGTTTTTGGTTTGGGCCATAGGAAAGGTAAAACCTATTTGTCCTAAGGTGGAGTCTAAGCTTATGGTTATGCTCTCTAGGTCTCTAAGCTTAAGTTTAGTGTTCTCTTAATCGCTAGAAGTGTCCTAGCGCTAAGAAAATTCAAGTGTCTAGAAAGTTTCCTGAATCTAAGATGAGAGATTAATCCTTACTGCAAAAGTGAGGTCAACACAATAATCAGGTCTTAAGATGAAGATTAAAATCAAATGAATGACATATTACTGGCTCAACATGGCTCAAAACTGCATCGAACAAGCTAAAAGATGTCATCAGTGTCAAATATACATAGACATGTTGCATCGACCTCCTAATGCTTTGGATTCAACAATGCAATCATGATCATTTGAAAGTTGGGAACTAATATAATTAGACTAATGGACCCTCCCACATCTAAAGGACATCATTTCATTTTTCCTGCCACTAATTATTTCTTAAATCAGATAGAAGAAATTTGCTTGAGAGAAGTTAATGTAGAAAATATAATAAAATTCTTTTGAGACCACATCATCTATCAGTTTAGAGAACCTCAATGAATTATATCTAATAACATCACTACCATCAAGAATGTCAAAATCTATTGCTTCAAATACAAGATAAATTGGTGATATTCTTCAATATATAATCTAAGAGCCAGTGATCTTGTAGAAGCATTCAACAAAATATTAGTCAAACTCCTCAAAAAAATTCTCTCTAAAAATAAAAGAAAATGACATAATAAATTAATAGAAGCCTTGTGGGCATACTATACTATATACAAAATTGCCACATATGCAACAATGTATTCATTAGTCTTCAAGATAAAAGCCATACTTCTTCTTGAAGTAGAATTACCTTCACGTTGTATTGCAGTACAAACTAGACTTACAACGGAGGAAAATGTTCAAATATGACTCAAAGAGTTTGAAGCTCTAGATGAAGTTTGGCTACAAGCCCAGTAAAATCTAAAAACATATAGAGCAAGGATGACTAGAGCTCATGACTGTATGGTTCTCCCAAGATGCTTCAAAGCAGGTGAACTACTACTATTGTGTAAAAGGCCTATCATTTCCCATTGCTAAGTTTATGGAATGTTAAACGTAAATTCAAAAATATCTTACATTATTAAAAAAAAAGTATATAAAGGTGGTGCTTATCAATTCATTGATGCAAAAGGTGTAATGCATATAGACAATATCCCAAAATATATTATGTATAACTATTGAAGGCATTATGCTTTATAAACATAAGAGTTAAATTGACTCTAAATCAATCAGCCAAAATGATAAATCATTATCAACATTTCAGTACGAGAAGAATATTTTCATCCCAAAAGGAAATTCCCCTATCAATAGGAAAAAAATTTATATTTCTTCCAACAATAACAACAACAACAAGCCTTTATCCGACTAAGTGGGGTCGGCTACATGAATCCTTCGTCTCCATTGTATCCTATTAAGTGCTAAATTCTCATTTAATTCAAGTATACTAAGGTCATTTTTTATACATCTTAAACAAATCTAATGCATCTACTCTCCTAACCGGGCCATCGGACTGCCAACACTTTATGTGGCCAAACCATCTAAGGCAATTTTCTCTAATCTTATCTACCATTGGAACTACTCCAAATTTTTTTCTTGAACATGCTCATTTCACATTTTATCTCTAAGAGTAAAGCTACTAATCCACCTAAGCATCCTCATCTCTACTACACTTAACTTAGTCCTATGCATCTCTTTCATTGGCCAACATTCTGCACCATAAATCATTGTAGGTCTTACCACCATCTTCTAAAATTTTTCTTTACGTTTAACTGGTACTTTTCTATCACACAACAGGTCAGATGTATTCCTCCACTTCAACCATCCAACTTGAATTCTACTAATAACATCTCCATCTATTTCACCATCATTTTGAACAATAGAGCCTAAATATCTAAATCGCTCACTCTTTTTAATGACTTGTTCACCTAATGTCACAACACTTCCACTAGAACTTCTACAACTAGTTGCACTCCATATATTAAGTTTTAGATCTACTTAAACAAAAACCTTTAGACTCTAAGGTTGACCTCCATAATTCAAGTTTCTCTTGGACTCCCTCTCTAGTCTTATCAATAAGAAGAATGTCAAAAAAAAGCATACACCAAGATACATCTTCTTGTAAATGTCTAGTAAGAACATACATAACTAAAACAAAAAAAAAAAAGATAAGGGCTTAAAGCTGATCCTTGATGTAATCCAACTGAAATAGAAAAATATTTTGTCAATCCTCCTTATGTTTGGACACAAGTAATAGCTCTAGTATACATATCCTTAATGTCTTGAATATAACCAATATTAACTCTTTCCTTTTCTAGAACTCTCCAAAGAACATATCTTGAAACTCTATCATAAGCTTTCTCTAAATCAATAAATATTATATGTAAATCTTTCTTACTTTCTCTACACTTCTCCATCACACTCTTGTGCATCACCTTTATTCTTAAATATAGGAACCAACAAACTCTTTCTCCACTCATTTGGCATCTTTTTAGTCTTTAATATAACATTAAAAAGATTTGTAAGCCAAGAAATTCTTGATCTCCTAAAAATTTTCACACTTCTATTAGAATATCATCAAGTCCTACTATTTTTCACATTTCATTTTCTTTAAAGCTTCTCTAACTTCATATTTACTAATATGATAATAAAAACAAAATTCTATATTTTTGTTTAGGGTATTAAGGTTGCTAAAATCAATCATATTTTTAGATCCTTCATTGAAAAGTTTATTAAAATACCTCATCCACATATTTTCAATATCCTTTTCTAAGAAAAGCACTTTATGATTTTTATACTTAATACACTTCACTTGAACTAGATCTTTACTTCTCCTATCTCTTTGGTTGGCTAACTTATACATACAACTTTCTCCTTCTTTGGTATCTAATCTATTATATAGATCACTAAAAGCTAAATTTTTTTATCATATATTACTTTCTTAGAATCTCTATATGCCACATTATATATATATATAAATTATATCTTTCCCAATTTTCTATGTTTTTACATCTAAACCAAGTTTTATAACAATGCTTCTTATTTCTTATCTTTTCTTGTATATTCTGACCACCAACTATTTTTATTCAAAGAAGCTTTTCCTTTTGATTCTCTAAGCACATTTTTTGCAACTTGCTTAATTTCACTTATTAATTTTTTCAACATAACATTAGCTTCCTTATGAACATCCCAAATTTTAAGCTCTTGTAGCTTGCTCTTAAAAATATTTTTATTAGTATTCTTTAAGTACCATCGTCTAATCCTAGGATAATAATTTGATTTATTTTTTATCTTCCAATCTTTCATCTTAAAATTTAAAACTAACATCCGATGTTGGGTACTAAAACTTTCACTTAGAATGACCTTACAATCTTTATAATCTAAATGATCTATTTTTCTCATCAGAAAATAATCTATCTATGTTTTACTAGATCCATTTTTATAAGTAATAATATGCTCATCTCTTTTCTTAAATAACTTATTAGCAACTACAAAATCATAAGCTAAAGAAAAATCTAATATAGTCCTACCTTCTTCATTAGTCACTCCAAATCCATAACCACCATGAATACTTTTAAAATCTTCTACCACTCTACCAACATGTTCATTTAAATCTCCTCCAATAAATATTTTTTTTCAAGAGGTATCTTTTGTATTAATCCCTCTAAATCATTGCAGAATTTTTCTTCTGAGCCTACATCCAAACCTACTTGAGGAGCATAAACACTTATAACATTGATAATCTTAATATCAATAATAATCTTTAAAGCTATAATTCTATCTCCACATATATTAATATTTATAACATTATCCTTCAAACATTTATCTATAATCATGCCTACGCTATTTCTAATTTATCTTATGCCTTAATATCAAAGTTTAGAACCTAAACTATCAATCTCCTTGGCCTTCTCTACAACCCATTTAGTTTCTTGAACACATAAAATATTAATCTTCCTATAAACCATAATATCTATTAATTCCATTAATTTACCTATGAGAGTACCTATATTCCAAGTTCCTAACATAATTCTAGTTTCATGGACTAACTTATTTGCCCACATCCGTCCATAATGTGGGAACCCTTGCTTATTTAATATTGCACCCAAGCACCGAAGCAGCAGCCCTTGCACACTTTTCACTGTATTCAGGCCATACAATATGTCGCTTCCAGGGGATGCCCTAGCATTAACATAATATTTTAAGAGATTCATGCCATGGTTATTTTGACAACTTTTATGCTGCCTATCGCAAACCTCCACTGCTTAAAAATATTTCTTGCAATACGAGAAAAATTCTCCCTCAAAGAGAAACTCCATCTGATCAAAGAAATCAAAATTTTAAATCCATTATGTCCAAAGGGGCAAGATTTAAACTCAAATTTAGATCCATCATGTCCAATGGAGCTATATCTAAACTAAAATTTAGATCCATCATGTCCAAAGGGGATGAATCTAAACCTAAATTTGGATCTATAATGTCCATAGGGTCTAAATCTAAACCCAAAAATAGATTCATCATGCCCAAAGTGGTTGAATCTAAAATCTAAACTTAGATCCATCATACCTAAAAGGGTCAAATCCATCATGCCCAAAGGGATCAAATCTAAATTCAAAATTAGGTTCATCATGCCCAAAGGGGCTAGTTTTAAAATCTAAACCTAGATCCATGCCCAGAGAGGTTAAATCTAAACCCAAAATTAGATTCATCATGCATAAAAGGGTCAGATCTAAAGTCAAAATTAGATTTATCATGCCCAAAGGGGTCAGTTATAAATTATAAACCTAGATCCATCATGCCTAAAGGAGATGGATCTAAACCCAAAATTAGATTTATCATGCTCAAAAAGGTCAAATCTAACATCTAAACCTAGATACATCATGCCCAAAGGGTTGGATCTAAACCTAGGTCCATCATGCCTAAAAGGGCTAGATCCAAAGCTAGATCCATCATGCCCAAAAGGGACTGGACCCAAACCTAGATCCATCAAGCCCAAAAGGGACTGGATCCGAACCTAGATCTATCATGCCCAAAAGGGTCGAATCCAAATTCAGATCCATCGTGCCCAAAAGGACCAGATCTAAATTCAAAATTAGATTCATCATGCCCAAAAAAAAGTTGAATCTAAAATCTAAATCTAGATTCATCATGTCTATAGAGACCAGATCTAAATTTAAATCTAGATTCATCATGCCCAAAGGGGCTAAATCCATCATGCCCAAAGGGATCAAATCCAAATTCAGATCTATCATACCCAAAAGGATTATATCTAAGTTTAAAATTAAATTCATCATACCAAAGGGGTAAAATCTAAGATATAAACCTAAATCCATCATGCATAAAAAGACCAAATATAAATTCATAATTCAAATCCATCATGCCTAAAAGGACTAGATTAAATTCAAAATTAGATTCATCATGCCTAAAAGGGTCAGATCTAAATTATAACCTAGATCCTTAGGGTCAAATCTAAATTTAAATCTAGATCCATCATGCCCAAAGGGGCCAAATCCAAATTCATATCCATCATGCCTAAAAGGACCGAATCCAAATTCAGATGGGCCAAATCTAAAAATAAACTTAAATCCAACATGTCCAAAGGGATGGGATTTAAGTCCAAACTTACCCAACATATCTAAAATGGGTCAGGTCTAAACATAAATTTAAATTTAATATGTTCAAAACAAACTGAATCTAAATACAAATTTGCATCTATCAAGTCCAAAAGGAATTGAATATAAATATAAATCTAAACTCTTTAAAGTTTGGACAAGACAATCCAAAGCTCATAAGCGCATCTCATTTACAAATTTAGGCATTATTCCTTTTTATGATATCCATAAAATTTATATGCTTCTATTTATCAAATTTGCTATAATGTTTATTTGGAAAAGTCCAAATGATATGCCTCCTACTGAACCCACTAAGAAGCAGATATAGGCCATAATTGAAGCTTATGGTCCACATTATTCAACCAAATTGTAGGATCATTTATTATAGTATCAATACATGTTGATGAGTAGAGATATTTATGAAGACTCATTTGCTCGATCATCTCACATTCTACTCTTTGATTCATAGCTTCCATCAAGGCATGATCCTTCTGACTAGATGATTAATTTAAAGTTGAGACATAGTCATGATGTTCCTCTAGAGCAAGTTATAGATCACCTTTATTTTAGGGATTAGGAGGTACTCTAACTAGTTATAAATAATGCTCATTCTACAAGTGTGATCTCAGCTTTTAGGTTTCCATATATCATATTAAGAGGTAGAAGATTAAGACCCAAAATCAGTATTCAACATTCCTTTATTAGTCATCAACGGCTTCATATATTGGACCTAGTATCATTTATAAGTGCATGGTGATATTCTCAGGAGATCTAGCATATATCATGTAATCAATATATTACTTTTTGACTATATCCATCTTCCCTTCACTTAAGTGTGACAAAACAGAGCTTTAGGATGGGCCACCAATACTTATTGGATTGGTACACAAGAGTGATACTTGTGATATGTGACACAACAAGCCTCCCTATTTTAGGCATTCCATATGTAGAGTGCATCCCTCTAGATCATGAGCACTTTCAGCATCAATTAGTTGGCCAACAGAGGAGGGAGAGTTATATATATAAAATCAGTATTCAATACTCCTTTATTAGTTATCAGCAGCTTCATATATTGAACCTGGTATCATTTACAAGTGCATGGTGATATTCTCAGGAGATCTAGCATATATCATGTAATCAATATATTACTTTTTGACTATATCCATCTTCCATTCACTTAGGTGTGACAAAATAGAGCTTTAGGATAGGTCCACCAATACTTATTGGATTGGTGCACAAAGAGTGATAGTTACTTTGGCAGATATGCAGGACACAGCAGGCCTCCCTATTTTAGGCATTCCATATGTAGAGTGCATCCCTCTAGATCATGAGCACTTTCAGCATCAATTAGTTGGCCAACAGAGGAGGGAGAGTTATATATATATATATATATATATATATATATATATATATATATTTCTAGCCTTCATCATGCTCTAGCTCACCATCGAGGTTTCGAGAGAAGCTCAAGCTATAGATGATGTGGAACTATTACTCTTGATATATGATTTGAGAGCTTTCTTCATTCAGCAGTATATTTACCTCATTTTGTAAACCTGGATGATCCCTTTGACATTAGATTTTACACATCTGAGGAGTCTTTCAACATTAGATTTGAGCATGAAAGAGGAGCCAGTTATCAATATATTCTAGCAAGAGGCATCGATGAGGAGTTGTCCTTAGTGGCCTTCATTGCTACATGGTTGTGCTACTTTATGTTCCCTAGTCATAGCAAACTCTTCCATCCTTCCACTCCCTTGATGGCTAGTTTGCTTGCTTATGGTGAGAGGATTGTACTACCACCTATAGCATTAGGCTACTTGTACCACTGATTAAGCAGAGTAAGTGCCATGTCCAACTCATGTCGCTATGATGTGGAGGCTCCTTGGCATTATCTACATAGATGGATTCACACACATATTTTTGAAGCTTTCAATTGTCCTGAGATGCCTCCTTACTTCAAAGAGTAGTACTTTTTATTGACTATGTAGCTAAGTAGAGCTATAATTACTTTAAACAGTGATCAAATCCTGACATTTATGTTTACACTAGAATGCAAGATGGATTGCTTTCAAATTATTCACAGATTATTTTTTTTATAGCTTAGCTACTTAGAGCATGGGAAAGATTCATAAATTTTATTACTAATAGAAGTACACCCTTATTATTATCAAAGCTAGGGTATAGATGTACAACAAATTATCTCATTAGGCTGAGACCTTCCTGTCTTTGTTATCACCGTCAGAGTAGCTAAACAGTGTGGCTTCACCAAGGCTACACCCATATACTGACTACATATATACTTGATATGACAGACACTCATTCCATGGGGATGTTATCACTATCCATTCATTTAAAAGGAGCTTCAATGACTTGGGCTTTTTTTCTTTGCTTAGGTATTGGTTCTTATTTCTGTGTAGCTCCACAAGAGGTTAACACAGGACTTAGTCACCTATGGTTGCTATAAATTTGTCATAATTTTTCTTTCTTTTTGGAACTAGGCTTCTGCATATACAATCATAAACTTGGGAGACCTAGACTGACACAACACTTACGTTCCCCTCAACACATAGAACACACAGGTCATGCTTCAAAGAAGTCACTAGATAAATGGGATAGTGGCCGAAAGTGTCATTAAGAGCCTTCACCTATTCATACAAAGGCTGATAAGAAAGCCCAAAGCCCTCTTCCAACTGATTATGATATAAGAGTAGCAAGAACATTTGACTTTATTTATGTTTCATCTCCATCATTAAAGATTGAACCATTAGCATAGCAGATAGAGAGTGATATCACTTTGATATTATCGAGAAATGCTAGTGTGACTTCCCCAATTTCTCATTCTACTGAGCTTATCAGTGAGGACCAAATGCATATTAGAGAGGATCCACGTACAGAGAACTTTGGTGCTTTGATGATTAGTTGTGAGTCACTCTTGTTAGGCTTAACTTGGGTGATAGTGAGTGCCACCCAGGATAATTTCTCAGTAGATCTTGACTCCTATGTAGATAGCCACCCCACTTTGAGTTTGAGGGATGTAACTCAGAAGCACTTGTCTGGTTTGGAAATTTCATTCTTCATCTCTATGATATGCTCTAGACCTTCAGGATTATCATATTACGACTCTTCAAAGAGCTTGTGCTATATAGTGACATCACTATGTCACTTACTTTTGGGTGTTGACTTAAAAGTTTTATCTGAGCTTTCTAGCTTCTATGTACTGGTGAATTCTTTGTTAGACTGTGTTGATGGTTTGGGCCTTAAAGTAGAAGAGTTATAGTTGTGGGAATCCCTATGCCAGGATGTTGGGTTTGGATTATTATCATGATGCACTACTTACCGGAAGCTCTTATCAGCACACTCACTGATGTAAAGACTTTCCTCAGCACTACTTCTCATCAAGCTTCTCTAGTCCGCTAGGATCTCGAGCATAGCCTCAAAGCCTTGATATCACACCAGAGAGCGCTCTCAAAAGTGTAGATCAAGCTTCTTGACATATTTATTGAATTAAGAGAGCTACAGCTTTGAAGGCGGTATTTATTAGAGAGGACATCCATGGTGAGATAGTTTATCACAACTATAGAAGAAGATTGCTCACAGATGAATGCTCAGGTGTATGAACTTGAGCAAGTTCTCTCTTCATTAGTCCACGATCTGCAAGTTGTATTTTAGCATCTCCACAATGCATGAGAGAGGTAGGCTACTATGACTTATCAAGCTCATACTACTTCTATTTGTATTAGAGAAATTCAGACCAATTTCCTATAGCTAAAATTTTTTTTAACAACTATGTCTTTGGTATTACATGATATATGAATGTTACAATTATTCTATCTCATTATTTTTATTTCTAAATATAATCATTGATAAATAAAGAAAAAAATAATTAATGCATCATTTCTAATTGTCATGATGCATTCATTTGGGAGTAATTTATTGGCTTCCAAAAAAAATAAAAATAAAAAGAAGGGAGCCTTAACCACTGCCGCCAACAGACATCCTTGTCAATGAGAACCACCTAATGGGAAGAGCGGGAGTAGTTAAGAGAGTAGTTTCTCATATAAAGGGAAGACGCCTGACTTCACACACTCTCTCCAGCCACTCTACACACTCTCTCTAGCACTCTCTCCATCTTTCCCTTGGTCGTGCCCTCCTCTCGCATGACAACTGAAGCTAATTGAAGCCAAGGAAAAAGCATTATAAATGTTGATTTCAGGTAAAATATGAAATAAATTTTTTTATGCAAATGATTCCTTTCCCTAACAGGAAATTTCTGAAGGCCTTCATTGATTGATCTTGGATCTGGTGTGAGATGATAAAACTCCTTCCATCAATCTTGGATCCAAAGCAAACAAGAAGAGCACGACCACATTAATTACAAAATATTAAGCATTGCTAAGATAAAACTCTATCAAAATTAAAATTAATTTGAAATTTATATCACTAATCACAAGTTTTTAAAATATAAAGGCCTCAATCATCAACTTAGTTCTGGCATCAAATTTAAATCATCCATGTTGATCTTAGACTCAAAATAAGGGAGAAGAGTGTGTGTTACACTAAATTTTTTTTTTTTGAAACCTAGCATTACTAAGCCATTATGCTACCAAAGTTTTATGGGAGCCATCTAACTACACAAGAAAATTATCCTAAACAAAGTTTCCTATCTCATAGCATTGTAGTCATACTATGTAGCGCCAAGGCACTGCATGTAGCATCAAAGTGCTACTACCCAGCACTAAGGCTCAAAGCTCTCTGGTATTTGGACCTCTAGCATTTCTCTTTGTGACACCATAGCACTATCATATGGCGTTGAGGCACTAGGACCAGTGCAGTGGATTGTAGGTTGGCACTGCAACATTTTTTTCTCAAGTTGTAAAGCCAAAATTCCCACTCTCTAGAAAGCACCAAGGCACTGTGACATTATTAAGGCACCAATTTTCTAGCACCTAAGCCCTTCCTTTTCTAATTTAAGCACAAGTTTTATCAGCTAACACCATGAATCACTTTTTTACTGGCACCACAGTGCTACTCTAGCAATGTGTAGGCGCTGGTCAACCAGTTAACTTGCTTTCTAATATTTTGGACGGCTCCTAAGCACCTTGGTGCTAGCTTTACAGTGCCAAAGTGCTACCCTCACTGATTTTTAAGGCCTAAATTACTATCTTCTGGTGCTGTGGAGCTTATTTCTCAGCACTGAGGCATTTCCCTTTGAGCGCCTAGGCGTTGTTCCTATAGCACTGAGGCGGTGACCCTTTAACATCGAGATGTTGTCCACCAAAGTAAGAATCAAAAGTATAACATTTGTAAATGCAAACATCCAATCTATTCATTTTTTTATACAAATATTCTATTGGCATGTCAAAGGGATGTAAGTCTAAGTTATATCTTAACCATGAAAACTTCTAAAACCCAACTGGCATTCCAAATGGATGTAAGTCCAATATATTTGTTCGTTATACAAATAGTCTACTAACATTCCAAAGGGATGTAAGTACAACCTATATGTTCATCATGGAAACATAAATTCTATCAGCATTTCAAAGATATGTAAGTCCAATCTAATGGCTTTCTAATCGACATAAGTTTGAAATGTGTTTGCAATATAAACACAACCTAAACCCTACTATCATTTTAAAAGGATGTAAGTCCAATCTATTCATTCTCTATGTGAACTTTCTAATGGCATTCCAATTGGATGTGAGTCCAATCTATATGTTCATCATGTGAACACCCATCCTAATTGCATTTCAAAGGGATGTATGTCCAATCTTTTCATTTGCTACATGGACATCTAAATCTACATGGCATTTCAAAGGGATGTAAGTTCAACCTTTTCGTTTTCCATGCGAACACCCATTCTATCTGGCATTCCAAAGGGATGCAAATTTGACCTATTCTTGTAATCCAACCACTACCAATTTATCTAGCATTCTAAAGGGATGTAAGTCCAATCCAATGTCCATTATGTGAACTCACCTATAATTTTGGCATTCCAATGTATGTAAGCCCTACATATGTCTACAACATAGATTCTATTGAATTATTAAATAAACTTATAAATTAAGTTTAGCCTTAATTCAATAAATACCTACACTAAACTTATGGTCTACTCGTGATATCTGAATTAAGGTAACTCATGGCTGCTAATCAAACTTCCTGAACATTATGGCTAATAGCCTTATGTTGGTAAACTGGAATAACGGTAGTCCCGAGATGACAGAACCATGGGATCTTGATCAGGACAACCCTCCTTTCTTCCTTAAAAGTTATCCAAATTGCACTACTAGACACCGATCTATATCAAAAATATGTTTATTTTCAATCATAATCAAGTGTGCTCAAGTGTGCTCTCCTACTATGGTAAGATGGGTAATTAGTATGAATGCTTGCATTCATATGAAGTATAACCCAAATCTAAATAAACCCCAACATAATGTTAGAGGAAAATCTCATTCAACATAAATCAATCTACTTCATGAAGAATGAACTCCCCTAATATCCTATAAAGATGGCAGAGATTTCAAAGGTGTTATTCCTTAGTGGTCACCATATAATAGAAATAAGCATAATTTTCACTTTCAAAATTGAAATTATGATTATTGTTGTTTCATGATTTCATTGAATTGATTTTGATTATAATAAGTTTAATGTTTAATCAAGATACACAGCCTAAAGTGACACCTTCTATATATAGACTATTTAGTAGTACACCGTATTGTCCTTATAAATCATGAAAAAATATGTTACAATCTTAGCTCAATTCAATATGGTTTTATTTACTTAATAATATTTTATAAGTTCCAATTAATAATGGTTTAAATTATCTTATTTCTTATTATATGTATTTCTATTTATTTTAATATCAATTCACTAAAGTCATTACGAATCTCCTATGTGTGATGTCTGTGCTTAAGAAAAAATTTTAACTTAACAAAAAATTATGAGCATTTCTAATATATTTGATTATTATTAGTTTGAAAGAAATTTAATAATTAAAAAAACTTTAAATGTAAATTGTTATTTTTTAGTTGAAATTTTGTTTAATGAGTTTTAGCTTCCAACAATTTCTTATATTTTCTAAACTAACCTCAAGTTTAAAATGCAAATATATCAATCTCAAAGATTATAATAATAAAATTTTGGGATTACTAACTACATTATGTAAACATCACATTTAAGTAAAACACTTGTATGGAATAAATATTTAACATTAATTGAAATTAATACAAATAAAAAATACATAAACTTAAAATTACAAAAATAAAAAAATTCTAATAATCCTCCTCTTTCTTTTATCTTCTTCTTCTAGCTTTGGCTGGTGACTAACATAGGGTTGATATTAAGGGGCTATAGGAAAGAGAATTTGATTTAGCCAAATATTGAAATTGCAGTTCTTGAACATTCAAATGAGTGCTAAGTTATACTTAGCCATATATGAGAACTGCTGCTATTATTGACCCATATGATGATCATTTTTTTTAATTCTTGTTGTTGCCTACTACTTTCATTAACCCTTTTTTGTAGGTCAGATACCTCTCCTTCAATTTCATGGAGTTTCTCTTTTAAAGTTTTGGAGGATAAGTATTTAAATTGAGGAGTGTGTGAACTCTCTCTCTCTCTCTCTCTCTCTCTCTCTCTCTCTCTCTCTCTCTCTCTCTCTCTCTTCTATTTTAGATCCCATTCCTTCAATTGAACATATAGTGAGGGGAGCTCTTTATATAAGACATTTCTCATCAAGCTCCTCTACCACACTAGTTAAATGACACAAAACATAAATAAGAGAGGGTGACCAAAACCTAATGTAGTACTACCCTTAATCATATTATAAATTGAATTAAAATTCATCTTTCCTACTTCTATAGAAAAACCCTTTTGGATTATGTATTTTAACATGTCTCGATCTTTAGTTATCTCACTGATATGCTAATAGGCATCAACTTGAAAGAAATAAAGTAATGCTAAGCTTTAGCCTCTAGCAAAAAAAATTGATAATCTTTTCCTTCCATAATTTTAATTAGACATTAGAGTTTCTAATAGTGAGGACTCTAAGAAATTCATCAAAATCTAGATGAGAGTTATAATAGAAAATATATTCATCATATGCATAATTTGTGATTTGTAATATATGTTAATGGTAATATTATCAAAACTTACCCATATTTCCCTCACAAAAACTTTATTTCTATAATGTTCCTTCATGTTGTCAAAGAATTACCACCACCGGATGATGTAGGCTTTATTATTCTGGTGAAGTGTTCCCAGCCTCGCTCATTGATGATTCTCTTTATGCTCCCACCTGGATTATGGAATCCTCTCTTTGGAATGAGGTGCTTATGGATGAGGGCATGCATGTACCTTTCCTCCACCTTGACACTGATAAAGCGATCAAAGTAGCTAATTGTTGCTCTCATCTTGTTCTTGGTTATGAATTTGACAAACATTTTGATTTTATTTTTTTATTTTTTTATTAAGAGAGAGGAATGCTAAGAGAAAGAGAGCAAGAGGATTTTTAAACTTGAAGAACAGGGCATAGAATGAAAATTTTAGCTTCCTAGGGGTCCTATTTATAGACTAGGTCTAGCACCTAAGCGCTAGCCTTGCTATCTTAGTTTGGAGGGTATAGCATTGGGGCGCTACATGCAGCACCAAGGAGCTTGTTGACTAATCAATGCAATTCATATTCTCATAAAAAAGTATAATTATGGTCCTTATTAAATAACCAACATAAATCATATAAGGTAATGCGATTACTAGGTGTTTGGGGTATAGTGTCAGCGGTAATGAGCTATTAGAATTTCTTTTTCACTAGCATTATGAGCATTACTTTAACAGCACCTAGGTGTTGTTCAACCGATAAATCTATTTTTCCCTCTTTTTTTACTACTACTACAGCACTATAGTGCTGCTTTGCTGTGCCTTGGTGCTCTCACCAATATATATATATATAAGAGAAAAAAAATATTTGCAGGCTTGATTGTATGAGATCATTCTAGAAACTCAAAAGAAGAGAAAAAACTTTTTGCCCTTAATCCAATTCTTAAGCCTCTCAGCAATATAATCTAATTCTAATGGATCTTCAACTCCTAATCTTTATTTTGAATCAAATACCAAACTCACTACTAATATACATTAGACATCTATATTGGGTTACCTCCCAACAAGTGCTTACTTTAATGTCCCTAGCCCGACATAGATTTTCTAATTTTTAAGGTCTTTGTATAAATTAATAGACTCTTTAAATTGAGACCAATTTTCTCTTAATATGGCTTAAGCCATTGACCATTCAATTTAAAATTTCATTTATCTTTAAGTCTTTAATATCGATAGCAACATGTGCATAAACTTTGATAACTAAGAAAGTACCTGACCATCTTGATCTTAATTTTTCTAAAAAAAATTTTAATTTTAAGTTAAATAATAATACATATTGTTGAGGCTTAAACTACTTCTTAATGATCCTCTTATCATGCCAGTTTTTTATTTGTTCTTTATATATCCTCAAATTTTTATATGCTCCCAATCTTATTTCTTCTAACACATTCAGATCTATGAGTCAATTTTATGCCATTTTTTTTCATATGAAAAAAATAATTTTTTTAATTGCCCAAAATACTTTATGCTCAAATTCCAATGATAATTGGCAAGATTTCCCAAATACTATTCTATAAGGAGATATTCCAATGAGGGTTTTGTATGTGATCCTATAAGCCCATAATGCATCATCTAATTTCAATGACCAATCCTTTCAAAATGGCCCTACATTTTTTTTCTAAAATTCTTTTTATCTCCCTATTTGAAATTTCAACATGCCCACTAGTTTGGAGATGATAGGAAATAGCTATTCTATGTTGTACTATATTTTTTAAAAAATTATTTCATGTATTTATTAAAAAAAATGAGTACCTTCATCACTTAATGATTTTAGGTGTTCCAAATCTTGTAAAAATGTTTTTTTTTCCTTAGAATCATTTTTGGTGCAGTGGTAGATTCTATCCATTTGGAAACATGATCAACACCTACTAAAATATATTCATTCTCATATAAAGAAATAAATTGTCCCATAAAGTCTATTCCACACACATCAAAATTTTATCTCTTAAATATAATTTGAGGGCATTTCATGATGCTAAGAGATTTTTTCTATTCTTTGAAATTTCTCACAAAGTTTTAACATATTCATATACATCTCTAAATAAGGTTGTCCAATAAAATCCACTATGTAATATTTTAGTAGTTATTTTAATACCTCCAAAATGTCCTTCATATTCAAAATTCTGACATGATCTTAAAATTTATAAAATTTCATTATAAATATGCATCTTCTTAGAATTTGATATAGACACTTCTTATAGTGGTAATATTTATCCCAAAAAAAGAATTTTACATCATGTAAACATTTTCTCTTTTGATGATAATTGATTTTATAAGGTATAACTCTACTTACTAAGTAATTCACAATATCTACATACCATGGAATAATTTTCTACTTAAATGCAAATAATTGTTCATCCTGGAATTCTTCTTTAACATCTCCACTAACTCTCAATCTTTCTCAACTATTAATCTAGATAAGTGATCAGCTACTTGATTTTCAGAACATTTTCTATTTTAAACTTCTAGATCAAACTCTTGTACCAATAACACCTATCTAATTAATCTAGGCTTAACATATTTATTTTCAAATAGATATTTAATTGTTGCATGATCAGTATATATTATAACTTTTATTCCAACTAATAGGAACTAAATTTATCAAAAGCAAAGACAACAACTAGTAATTCTTTTTCAATTGTTAAATAGTTTAATTAATTTTTATTTAGAGTCTTACTAGCATAGTATATTACATGAAAAATTCTATTTTTTATCTTTTTCCTAAGACTAACCCTATTACAAAATCACTTACATCACACATCAACTCAAAAGGAAGGTTCCAATTAGGTGTTATAATAATCGATGAAGAACTTAAATTAATTTTTAATAGTTTAAAAGCTTCTTGACATTCTTTTGTAAAAATAAAATGTGCATTATTCGCTAATAAGTTGTACAATGGTTTTTGATATTTTTGAGAAGTCTTTGATAAATCTCTTATAAAATCCAGCATATCATAGAAAACTTTTAACTCTTTTAACATTAGTTGGTGTTTGAAGTTTTTCAATTATTTGCATTTTTACCCTATCCACTTCTATTCTTTTTTCTGAAACTTTATGAGTTAGTATTATTCCATCTCAGACCATAAAATGATATTTTTCCTAATTAAGTACTAAGTTTTTTTCTTCACTTCTCCTAAGAGTGATTTAGGTTTTCTAAATAATGTTCAAATGTCAAACCAAAAATAGAAAAATCATTTTAAATATTCCAATGCAGTTTTCAATAAATCAGAAAATATGGCCATCATACAACGTTGAAAAGTAGTGAATGTGTTACATAAACCAAAAGGTATTCTTCTAAAGTAAAGGTACCATAATGACAAGTGAATATTGTTTTCTCTTGATCCTCAAGTTCTATGATAATTTGGTTGTATCTAGAATACCCCTCAAAAAAGAAATAATACAATTGGCTACTAACTTATCTAATATTTCATCGATGAAAGGTAAAGGAAAATGATATTTTTCTAGTGGTTTTGTTTAACTTTCTATAATTAATTCAAATCCTTCATCTTGTAACTATTCTAATATGATTGAATTCATTATTTGCATTAGTAGCAATATCCATTCCTCCTTTCTTAGGCACACAATAATTGGACTTACCCATGTAATATCAGATATAGGATATATAATTCTTGCAACCAACCACTTTAAGATTTCTTTTCTTACTACTTCCTTCATGAAAGGATTCAACCTCCTTTGGCTTTCTATGAATGGTGTACTATTTTCTTTCATTAAAATTATATGCATACATATTAAAGGACTAATTCATTTAATATCTTCTATTGTCCATTAAAATGCTTATGTCTTTTTAGAACTTCAATTAATTTATCATCTTGATTTCCTTCTAAATTTGTTGAGATGATTATTGATAATGTTGATTCTTTCCTTAAGCAAGCATATTTCAAATGACTTGGTAATGATTTTAACTCTTGTTCTAGGGATTCTATTATATATGGTTTAAGAGTCTTTATTTCTACAAACATTTCTAATGGTTCAAATTTTTCTTTAAACTAATTGGGTGTAACTCTAAGAAATTGAATATATTTATAGTCTTTCATCATCATTTTTCAATTTTTATTCTATAAAACTATTTAATATATTAGAATTCAATTATTTTTCAATTTTACTTTCACTTAACCCAACCCTATAGCATTCTTCATTTATATCATCAAAAAATCTAATAGAGTTGAACACATTAAATTTTACTTCTTGATCAGTTCTCTCATGGTTAATTCCCCTTCTTGAACATTTATCATAGTTCTTTCAATAGCTAAGAAAGGTCTCCTTAAGATGAGAGCTATTTCATTATCTTCTTACATATTTAATATTATAAAATCTTCAGAGAATATTAATTTATCTACCTTAACTAAAATATCTTCAATTGTACCCTTAGGATAAATCAAAGATCTATCTATTAATTGTAGAGTCATAGTTGTAGGTTGTACTTCTCTTTTTGCTTCTTTTCTCTTTTATTTAATTTATTTATTTTTAATTTGTTTCTTTTCTTTATCTGTAACTAATATTTCAAAAAAAAATTCATTTTTATCTTTAACTTTATTTATTTTAATTCCTTCGGCTTCTTAATTCAATTGCTTTATATTGTTCTTTACTCTTACCTTTAGGATTTACTTTAATGTTACTATATGAATTCCCTTGAGGATTATTTAATTTCCTTCGGCTTCTTAATTCAATTGCTTTATATTTTAATTCCCTTAGTTGGTTTAACAACACCTTGATGAATTTCATCTACTATTGGTGTAGCATAATTTCGTAAGAGGTGTAAATGGTTCTTCTATTGGTTGATTGTCCATTGCTAGTGTTCTTACTAGAATTTTATTTTCTTTTCTAGTTTTCTTGCAAAGTCGCTAAATTTCTAAGTTCAAAGGCAATATGTTTCTATAGTTTATCTTGATGCATGCACAGTTTAGAAATCCCAACTTTGATTTAAAACTTTAAAAAAAATAGTACACTAAATAAGTATAATGATGGATATATGAAAGATATTTCACACTTAATACATAATGCACATACACAAACTAGAAATTTTGAATTAAAAATAATTCAATGAAACTAATATTAAATTAATAAAAATTACTATTTTACTTCTAATCCCCAGCAATGACTTTAAAAACTTGATTGATAAATTTACCTTATACACAAACACAGGTGTCATGTCAAGTAATATAAAAGGAGTAGTGTCATTCCAAGGAGGACTAGAGCAAAATTAATATTAATTTTATATTAAATTAAGTACTAATTTTTTAAAATCTAATTTTTATCAAATAAAATATAGAGTGCTTAAGTCAAATATTATCTGCTATTTTACAATGATATTAAAAATTAATTAATTTTTATATATTTATAAAAAAAATATAGGTGTTGTTCTTAATTTTAAAATAGTACTTTGAATTTATAAACTTTTTGTATTGTGTATTATATTAAACTAAAATAGACCAAATTTTCTACCTAGTGTACCAAGCAAATTTTGATTGGTCATATCACCTATATTTCCTTTTACATGATTATAAATCTTAAAAGTAGGAATATGTTTAATGTTATCTAAATTTCTAAACTTTTTGGCACATTAATTCCTATTTAGTACATTTGTTTGTCTTTTTTTCTAATTATTCTTCTAGGACTCCATCGATATCTCTAGATCAATCTTGATTTTAATTTTAAAATTGCCTAGATCACAAGTAAATAAAGCATAGAGAAAAGTAAAATATCATTTCATTAAAAGCACAAACAATTTTCTTATATTAATTTACCAACATAGTTTAATACATTACAAACAGTCAAAAACTCACATAAATTCATAGCACTTTACAAGATTAGTGTTTCATAGTAAAGAAGAGAAAAATCTCATTAAACATTATAAAATAAGATGTAGGATAACCATAAAAAAAAGGCACACTGAGTAAATCTTCTAACCCTTTGCGATCTTCTATTGCTTCCTCGTGGAAATATCCAGCAACCCTTGTTGAAAATTCATGATTATTGATCTCCTTCTGCACCACTTGCTTAAGAATAGCATACTATCGTAGTTGGAGTATCACTCTCTAACTGCTTCACAAAAACACACTTACACTTGACTCACCCACTTACAAAAAATTCTATAAAAAAAACTCACACTAAGAAAGGTCTCATATTTATAGCCTAAAAGCAGCCCTTATCAGTCACTCTTACACTCCTACCAAAACTACTTTGAAAATTACTAGAAATAGTCTCAAATCAATTCTATCAAGTTATAGCATTGTGGCTATTGATGCAGCGTTGTGGAGGTGGAAGTGGCGCTAAGGCATTGTTGATCTAATGCTATGGGGTTGTGCTTGCTGCCTTTACTTCAAATATTTGGCTCCGGTATAGTGTCGTGGCGCAACTAATATAGTGCCTAGGCATTGACCTTGTTGTTTACTTGCTCCAATTTAGGCCATTTTCAGCATCACGGTACTACTTTTGCAGCACTTAAGCTTTGCCAAAATTTTTTTTTATTATTTTTATAATTTTCCTGTTACAACACTAAATATACTTAAAATTAATATATTTTAACATATAAAAATATGATGAAGGCATTTTAATTACCAAAATTTTTTTTCAATTTTTACACTTATCAGATTGATGCCATTTAAATTTCTTTTATAACCTTGGAAGATACAACTTTTGCCCAATTTTAGATTATCTTGAGTAATCTTGTGGCATTAATATCAATGGTGACACTCAACAATGATGTCAATGCCAATTCCCCTTGATGCCAATGTTGATGTCCCCTGATGCTAACAGGGTTGCCACTCATCATTGTTTATTGATGCAATATGATTGTTGCTCTCATTTGATAATAATATTGGCAATAATTGTTGTCATAAAGGCTAACTCATGCCAACAACACCAACATTGATGTTTGTCAATATCAATAAAGTTATCTTTTATTGATGCCAATAGGGCTATAATCTATAAATGGCATTGCTAGTAATGTTGATGTTTACAGTTACTAATAAGTAATGCACACTATTAATACCAAAATCAATGTCTGCCATCTACCAAGGTCAACTTTTACCTACTTTGTTGTTTGGTCTACTATCTTATTAGGAGAATAACAAAGCAGTCCACCAACATTCGCTAAGGATATTGCCAGTACCCCAAACTCCATCTTTATCATTTTTGAAATATATTTATACATTCATATTATATTAAATATAAATTAGAAGGAAAGAATATAGAAGTATGTGACAAGTGTTAGAAATGTGATTGTGTTCATTAAACATTTCTTTCTTACTCATACAAATACCATAATTGTATAAACTCATAAACCCAAGATCTTGAATAAAATGATTTTCATGAAACTTCAATTAAGAAATAAATCACATACCTTCTTTTGTCATGAGTTCTTTTGATATGTGAAACTAGGGTTTCTCTTTCTTCACCCAAATGTTCTTCATGTAATCATCTTAATGGAGAGACACTTACACATTAAAGGGTAGGAAGAGGACCGGTAATTTCTCAATGAAGAGACACTTTGTTTGATCAAACGGTCCATAAACGATCGATCAAACTCTCTCTTGACGAATGAGATTTAATTTATAATTAATTATTAAATAATAAATTGAATAATAATTAATATGGGTCACACTTCAGAATTAATTATATAATTCTTACATTCTCCCACTTGGCTCATATAATATTATTTAATTTAAATATATAATAATTATATACATAAACATAATGTGCATTACATTTCAAATATTTTTCTTAATTAGGTCAAATCATAATTATTATTAAGAAAAAGATTAATAGGGATCATGGTGGTTATACATCATTAGTGTGACATATTTCCTTCCATGTATCACAATATTAATTTTACACTTAATATGATCTATGATGAGAGATAATCATAATGGTCCAACATTAATGTCTTTATAAAAGATAAATCTTGTTAACATTTATATAATTCTTTCATGTATATACATTCAAACATAATGAAATAAGATGCGATAATATGTCAAAAATAGTTCAATAAAGAGTTCATAGAGTCAAATACATAAAGAGCATAATAAATTCAATAATGCCCATCTTTTCAACATGTTCATTAAATAGTTTAGGTTGCAATCATTTAGTTAAAGGATCATCAATCATAAGATTAGTGCTAATGTGCTCAAATGACACTCTCTGTTTCTGAACTTCTTCTTTAACAACAAAGTATTTCAATTTTATATGTTTAGCACCCTTTGAATACTTGTCATTCTTAGAAAAGAAGATCGTTGCAGTATTATCACAATAAATTTTCAACAACTTGGCAATACTGTCGATAACTCCAAGTCCTGAAATAAAATTCCACAATTATAACCCATAAATTATGGCTTCAAAACATGCCACAAACTCAGTTTCCATAGTGGATGCAATAATGACGGACTATTTTCCACTTCTACATGAGATAGCTCCTCCAGCTAGTAAGAACAAATAGCTAAATGTGGATTTTCTAGTATCCACACATCCAGCAAAATCTAAATCTGAATATCCAATCACCTCAAGATGATCAGATCTCCTATAAGTGAGCATATGTTCTTTCTTTCCTTGCAAATATCGCAAAACTTTCTTTACAGCCTTCCAATGACTAATTTTAGATTACTTTGATATCTACCCAACATTCCCACGGTAAAATTGATATCTGGTCTCGTACAAGTCTGAGCATACATCAAACTTCCAACAATAGATGCATAAGGAATTTGTTCCATTTGCTTATGTTCCAATTCATTCTTTGGGCATTGCATAAGACTGAATTTTTCTCTTTTTGAATTGGAATAATACTTGCAGAACACTTTTCCATTTGAAATATCTCTAAAACTTTATTGATATATACTTTTTGAGATAATTCTAACAATCCTTGTGATCTATCATGAAATATTTCAATTCCTATCACATAGGATGCCTCACCATATCTTTCATTTCAAAGTTTATTGAGAGAAATTTCTTGGTCTCAAACATTAATCCAAGATCATTAGTTGCAAGCAAGATATCATCAACATATAAAACCAAACATATAAACTTACTCCCACTGGCCTTTAGATATATACATCGATCAACAATATTTTCTTTAAATTCAAAGGTAGTAATAGTATCATTGAACTTAAGATACTATTATCGAAAAGCTTGTTTAAGTCCATATATTGATTTCTTAAGTTTACACACCATATGTTCTTTTTCTTTAATTGAAAAACCTTCAGGTTGATCCATATAAACTTCTTCCTCTAAATTTCCATTTAGAAAGGACAATTTTCACATCCATCTGATGTAGCTCCAAATCATAATTAGCCACTAATGCCATAATAATTCTTAATGAGTCTTTTTTAGAAACAAGAGAAAAAGTCTCTTTATAGTCAATATCATCTTTCTGAGTAAAACCTTTGGCAACTAGTCTGACTTTATATCGTTATATATTCACATTTGGTCTTAAAGACCCATTTACATCCAACTCTTTTAGAATCTTTAGGAAATTCAATGAGATCCCAGACATTATTGTGATCCATTGAATTTAACTCCTCTTTCATAGCATCTAACTACTTTTCAAAATTATTACTTTCAATAGCCTGTATAAATAAAACTGGATCATTATCAATTCCTAAGTCAAATTCTGAATTTATGTAAATAAACAAGATAATCATCCAAAATAGTAGATTTGCTTTCTCTTTGAGAACATCTTAATGTTATTTCTTATGGTTCATCAATTATAGGTTCATTAGTGATAACTTCATTATATGGTGTATGGTCATTCATTTGTTGTTCTTATAAATTATCAAATTGTTCAATAATTGTAGAACAACAACTTTAGAAGAAGTAATTGATAAAGGAATTTTTATTTTAGCTTCTTCAATTTTCATATTTCGTAGTTCTGTACTCCCACTAATATCACCATTTTTAATGAACTTAGCATTTCTAGTTTCAATAATTTTTATACTATGATTAGGACAATAAAATATATACCCTTTAAACTTTTTTGGATAACCAATGAAATGTCCACTAATTGTCTTGAATCCAATATATTTTCATGTGGATTATAAATCTTAATTCTGTTGGGTAACCCCAAACATGAAGGTGCTTTAAACTAGGCTTCCTTCTTGTCCAGTTCAAAAGGAGTTTTTGAAACTACCTTACTAGGAACCCTGTTTAATAAATATACAGTAGTTTTTAAAGCATACATCCACAATGATAAAGATAAAATAGAATAACTTAACATTCTCCTAACCATATCCATTAAAGTACAATTGCGCCTTTCTGTAACACTATTTTGTTGTGGTGTTCCTGGTATTTTATATTGACCACAAATTCCATACTTTTCTAGAAATTTAGCAAATGGGTCAGGGCATTGTCTAGATTCATCATGCCTTCCATAATATTCACCACATGTATCATATCTTATAATTTTTACTTTTTCTATCTAATTATCTCTCAACCTCATTAATAAATGTCTCCAAGATATATTGACTGAGATTTTTCATGCAATAAATAGACATAGCCATAACATGAAAAATCATTAATAAAGGTGATAAAATACTTTTTTTCTACCAAAAGTTGGAAAATCAAAAGGTCCACAAACATCAGTGTGTATAATCTCTAAAAGTTGTGTGCTTCTTGTGGCCGCTTTCTTAATTGTGTGTTTTGTATATTTATCTTTAATACAATCCACACAAATACCAAGATCAGTAAAATCTAAATCATGAAGAATTTCATTCTTTACTAATCTTTGTATTCTTCCTTTAGATATATGACCAAAATGTTTATGCCATAAATAAGCTGATCTTTCATCAACCAAATCACGTTTCATTCCAATATTATGATGCAAGGTTAATAAAGTTTCAACAAATAAATTATCAAACTTTAATTTATTTAAACCATCACAAACAACACCAGAGCTAATAAAATGATTATGCTTAAATAAACTAAAACATCCATTTCCAAACTTAAAATAATATCCAACTGTATCTAGTTTAGATAATGAAACTAAGTTTCTAGAAACAGATGAAACATAAAGAGTTTGAAAAAAAATCTAAATGATGTCCAGTATCTAAAATTAAGTGATACGTTCTAATGGCTTCAACTGGAGCTTTGACTCGATTACCCATGAAGACAAACTTTTTATTTGGCTTTATGGTTTGGATCGTAAGGAATCCCTGCATCACATTTGAAACATGTGTGGTACAACCAGAATCAATCCACCATGTATTATAAGGAACTTTTGTCAAATTTGATTTGAAACATACAAAAGCACTTGGCTTACCTTTCTTTTCAAAGCAAGCTTACGTTTTTGGCAATCTTTTTGATAATGTCCATGCTTGTGATAGAAATGACATCTATCATACTTATGTACCTTCTTTTGAATTTGAGCATATGACACATTAGCCTTCAAGTGTCATTTATTTCCTTTAGCATTCCTCTTAATTAGTTTTCTTTTAATTTCTAGTTGTCCAATGAGATTAACTGAGTGAATTCCTTGTTTCTTAAACCTTGTTTTCTCTTAAATAAGCATACTTTGTAATTCAGCTACATTTCATTTATCTTTATAGTATTGTAATTTATTTAAAATGGAACATATTCAAGAGGTAAGGAATTAACAATAAATTGTACAAGAAAACTTTCACTCACATTCATTCCCATGATGTTGAATCTTGCTACAGTATTTGTCATTTCAATGATGTGCTCATGCATGGTACGTGAAGCATTAAACTTCATGGTGGTCAACATACTCATTAATGTCCCAACACGTGACTTATCAGCAGACTCGAATGAGATAAATCTTTCACATACTTCATAAATTCTTTTGCATTATCAGTTTTGAGAATTGTTGGCTTAATGATTTCTACTACAGTCATTCGCATAAACATTAAGTTAAGTCTATTTGATCTTTCCCAAGCATCATAGAAAGACTTAAGGCACCTAAATGGAATGAATTTGTTCACTCCATTCATTAAAATTAAGCCCATTAAATTTTATAATGGGTTTAATGAAGAGCCAGAAGTAGATGCTACAAATATTAAATGCTCATATATTAATGGTTGAGTTATAAACACAAACACATAAAAATAGATTCAGATAACATTCATATAATCACAAAAAATACAGATTGAAGTTCTCCTTTGGGTGATACTACAATACGCAATAATAAATATAATTGATGCTTAATATAAATTTCACATAATTGGCAATTATACATACTTCAATTAAATATGTTTGCTATCTTTGGATATGCTAAACACATCTAGTCAAGTATATTAATTAACCACAATTATGTTCATGATTATAAATCGACTAATCAACCTTTGGGCGGTCCTTAAATAACTTATAATCATTGAACTTTAATTACTCATGATAAATTTATAGAAGCTCATTAAGTCATTTCATTATTAGCATCACATAAGTAATTAAATAAATTTAATTTGACATTTATAAAAACTTTCTAATTTTATGACTTTGGTGATTAACAAATTATGCTTGATGTAAATATCAAATTAAATAAAATAGCAATAATTATTTCACTTGAATGAAATACATAAAGAAAATCACTAATATGCATATAATTTCATACATGAACAAATCCAAATTTAATGATTGTTCTCTTAATATATACATGTAATTTTCAAATCATTAATTTCTTAAGAAAAAATTGAATAATATAAGTTTTTCTAAAAATAAAAAATATATAACAAACATTATCATGCTTATATATTAAATATATTAGAGATGTGACTTAGTTTATATAAATGCATTATCTAATGTTTTATGCTTGCATACATTTCTTAATGCATTTGTTTACTCTAACAAATCTTTTGTCATATATATTCATAAATCATTAATAAAAAATGAAATCATCATATCAACTTAATGGACGTTACTTTATGTTGTCATTTAAAAAAAATATCTCATTAAGCATTTAGTGAATAAATCAATAAATCATATTAACTCTATAACAACATTTATATATTGCATTATCAAAATATTAATTTAACAATATGTTGTAATATCCATAAGGAATAATAAAACCTTTAATGTACTTTAACTTCCCAGATAATTAAATAATGCATCATTTGAATAGGAAACCGTAATTGAATTTAACATACAATAAAGAAAATCAATTAACAAATGAGAAGTATGACTAAACAATAAATTCACAGTGGAATGACATAATCGCCCATAAAGACATAAGCCAAAATCTACGCATAATTATATAACATATGAAATTTAACTTCAAAACGTGAAACATTTTTTTTTTTTAGTGGAAACTCATATGTTCACAAATCGTGCTCTGATACCACTTGTTAGAAATGTGATTGTATTTGTTAAATATTTCTTTCTTACTCATACAAATAATATAATTAAATGATTTTCGTAAAAAAGCTTTGATTAAGAAATAAATCACATACTTTCTTTGAGTTCTTTTGATATGTGAAACAGGGTTTCTCTTCCACAAATGTTCATATAATCATCTTAATGGAAATCTTTCACATTAAAGGATAGGAAGAGAAGCAGGTAGTTTCCGATGAAGAGACACTTTTGTTTGATCAAAGCGGTCATAAATGATCGATCACTCTCTTGACGATAAAATTTAAATACATAATTAATTATTAAATAATAAATTGAATAATAATTAATGTGGGCTACACTTCAGAATTAATTACATAATTCTTACAACAAGTACACAAAAGATATTAGGAAAAGAATAAATCAGTGTATACTAATTTCAATGGTGCCAAAATATTAGAAAATTCATTTGGCTATCACCTCAATAGTTTTTCTATGATAACAGTAAACTGTAAGAAATGTTAATTGTCACTCAAAAAATTTTATAGAGAAAATTTCTTCGTCAAGAATTCTAAAAATTTTTGTGAAGGTTCTACACATCAAGGAGAACTTCTACAAAAATTTCAGTTAATTTAGATGAAAACATAAGTCGCAAGAATTAACAAAAAAAATTTAGAATTTTTTAATAATCAATTTGTTTGCAAAAATTCTTTAAAGTTACAAAAATTATAATTTTAGCATCAAGAATTTGAAAATGAAAATTATATTCAAAAATAAAAATGGCAGAATGTTATGAAAAAAATTTTAAGAGAAACATACAGATCCACATATTTTTTTTCAAGGAAATAATTAGACATAAATAGAGAGAAAACCAAAAAAAAATGAAAATAGCTCTAAAAGTAAAAGCAAATAAATAAAGTATTATAAAAATTACCATTATTTTGTTAAACAACTTTTTATCTTCATCTCAATCTTCCATAGGTTATAACAAATTTTGAAGATAGTCAACCCCTTTCTAAAGGAAAAAACAGTGCCTTTGTATATATATATATTTTTTTTTTGTTTGGAGCATGAGGAGAAAAATTGTAATCCTTCCCAAGAACTTCTGAGGGGTTTTATAGTTTGGAGATAGGAGGGTTACTTTTTTGTATTTTTTTTTAAATTTTTTTGATTTTTTTGGATTTTTTTGAAATTTTATGCTAGTTATGGCATTCAAATTAAAAATACTTTTATTTAAAAATTATTACTTCTTTAAAAAAAACCTTTCATAATCAATTATTACACCACCATTAGAACTACATTTTCATAAAATTTAGTCATTTCGATCAGATAAACTTAGCAATACTAAAAGTGTCTTCAAATGAGTCCAAAATGATCCTAAATCAAATATTGAAAAATAAAATTAGAAACTTTATAATATTATTTGAGAGATCAAATAATATCTAAATACTATGCACTTATAATTAAAATGATGATTCAATAAGAGAAATTTAATGAGCTCCAAATCAATAAAGTTTGATATCATCAAAAAATTTAATATCTAAAATACATTATATGATCAAAGAAATCAATCGTAAATCAAATTTCAACTAAACTAATCAAAATTACTTCAAAAAAAATATAAATAGACCACATTTCAAAGATTAAGGATATTTATTATTGGGGAGTTTTTGCAGATCTAAAGGACCTTAGAACTTTGCATACTGATCAATGTTGAAGATCATGACCGATGATCATTATTGCTCAATTATTATCATCGATCACCACTCCAAATAGTTATCGCAAAATTACTTTTGTTTAGCTATTATCGTCAAAACTTTCACTTTTCATTAATCTATTCTGATGCCTATTATCGTCAAAACAAATACTAGTGCAGTCTAAGCATTATTCGATAGGTTTTGACTCTGCAGAACAAATGAAAAGTAGGGAACTCGTGATAGGATAAAAAAAATAATGAAAACAAGTCCGCATCAATCACCGAATAGTCTTGTAAAATCATCAAAAGAGAAAAAACTTAAAATAAAAGGGCGTAAGCTACAAAGAAGTCAGATAGATAATCTCCTTTCCTAATCTAAGACAATACCCCAAAAAAACCTTCATCTAACATTAACAGCCACAAGGACACAATCCTTACACATGGGGAAGAACCAATGGTGATGAAGCCACATCTAACATAAAACATTTGATCACTTCCTCTTCTTAGGAGGTGGCTGGTCTTCATCATCCTCTTCTTCCTCATCATCCTCATCCTCACCATCCTCATCATCTTCATCATCATCCTCATCATCATCTTCGCTTTCACCTTCGTCGCCTTCACCATTTGCCTCCAGCTCATCCTCTTCATCATCCTCTTCATTCCCTTCATCCCCTGAGTAATCTTCTTCGCCACCATCATCATCTTGCTCACCACCATCATCTTCATCCTCACCTTCATCGTCCTCATCAGACTCACCATCATCCTTGTTCTCAGGCATAGATTCACCTTTGATCCTCCTTAGAGATGATGATTGAGGGAGCCTACAAAAACCAGAAACAGAATAAAAAGTTTCAAACAAGTATAAGAATCTGATTTTCCCCTCAACAGGTATAACTGGACATGAGAACCCCTACCCTTTAATTATCTCACATCTCTCGCCAAGTAAATCAACTCCACTCTGCGTAGATCCAATCTGCATCAAGAAAAAAAGTAAGCTTATACACATGAATAGTTAAACAAAAAAATTCAATTGACAACATTGCAATGCTAATATACCTTAAAACACAGAAATAAAAGCAATCATTAAACTGCATGAAATGTAATATAATTCAAAGGAAAAAAAGTCAATACTCCTTCAAGGCTCATTCAACTAAAAATATTGCCAAACTAAACAATAGAATAATAAGTTTCAACAATTCATCAAGACATAGTAAAATATAAAATATTGTCACAATACTATACAATAGGCATTCATTTAGAAATCAATGATTGCCAGGAATAGTTAATGTTATATAGCATTAGCAATATGTATCAGAAATGATAACAATTCTACCTAACAGCGTCATTTCATAAACCAAACAAAAAAAATCATAGCAGTTACCAAAATTAATAGGACTGATATAATAAAATTTACTGCAGATATCTTTCATTTATTACAATGTTACCAAAGAAGAGAAGCACTAGCATTAAAAGCCATACATGCACCTTACATTGTAGTAGATGAATTAATAAGAATCCCAAATATGCTGTAACCTTTGAGTTGATTGGTCTGCCAAAACTGTACAAAAAAAAAGGAAAGAAAAGATCCAGAACATGGAAATCATACACTGCTAACTTACAGCTGATGGAGGGATGAACCACTCCAAACTGTGAAGCTCCCCCAAAAAAAAAACACGAACAACAATCCCAAATCTGCTCTTGCTGACCATTGATGGTGTTGCTATGCAACTCGCTCATTGAGACGCAGTAATGGGACAACACCACAACTGTCAGTAAAAGGCTTAAGCTTGACATAAAAACTCTCTCTACTACCTCTCACCTCCTTAGTCTCACTATACCTTCCTATGTTACCATTAATAATTCTTGAATGGTCTCTCACTCTCCTGAGTCCTCTATCTCTACTTCATTTCGATAACCTTTACTAACAGATTTCAGGCTCATGCTTACAGTTAACATAATAGCTCAACAGCATAGCTATTCTACCTTTGTTTTCTGTGCAAGAATAGTCATCACTACAGCTACAGAGATCAGTGAGCTTCTCCAAAAATTCTACAATTCAATATAAATCAAAATAATAAAATGTAGTTTATGATTATAATATCAGTTGGCTCGCTCAGATTAGATTAACTCATATTATTAACTAATTGCATTAAATGATGCTCTGTGAAATAACATTACAATATTTCTAAATAGCACAAGGAGTATGTGCCATGGCGCAAGGCGATTGACATTGCAACATTAGTGATGTGAAGCACAATGCCACGGCATGTGCTATCGGCACTTTTGGGAAATCCGGAAAAGAAAATACAATGACAGCTCTTTTTAAGCACAAAAAGGTGCTCATTTTTCTTCAAAGAGTATGATGTCAGCCCTTTTATTTGAGAACTTGTGTTAGGTAAATTTAACTTTGCTTTAGTTCATTTGGAAGCGAAAATAAGTTTTAAGAAAATCAAGGAATATCATCCCTTCCGCCTTGCCGTTGGTTTGTTTATCTACATCACATCCACTTCTACCTAAGTTGATGGTTTTCTCGTATGTCGTATTTTGGATTTTTCCTCCACCCATAACCTTATTCATTTCCTTTAAATCTACCTCCAATGCTGCATATCTTTCATGCTCAATATTTTCTGATTCAATGTTTTTGCTTCCTATAGTGTGCTTGCAAAAGGAATTGAAATCACAAAAAAGAGGTTTCTCTAAATTCAGATAGCTTAGGTTGCATTCATTTTATCCTATTTTACTAATATTATAGTTTAAGTTTATTAATTAAATTTATCTGGATTTGACGTGCCTTGTGACACTTAATTTCCATGCAAGTTGAACAACGCTATGTTCTCCAATGATATGTTACAATGTTTTCGAAAAAATATTTTCAAGTACGAGGTTTAATTGTTAATAAATTCATCATAATTTAAAATTTTGCATTTAAAAAAAATTGCAAGCTCCGGGCCACAAGCCATCACAAGTAGTCTAACAAATCCTTGAGCCATGATGGACAGTCGCAATGAACAAAAATAAACCTTCAAATCTACATTCATGAAAAAACAATCAATAATCAATAGCAATGACTAATAGAAAGTATAGAAAAGCTGCAGGAACTAAATGAAGGGATTGCAAAACCAAAGAACAAACTCGAAGGTTGTGTGAAAATAAATGAAGCAAAAAAATAAAATTACACAAAATCTGTAATCATATAATCGTAATTAATTTTAGTTCTTTGCTTAAGTATTTAAATAAATTTTCTGTTTTGGAGTTTTTCAAAGTGACATGAGAAGAACTTCAAAGACATATTCTTGGAGCAATGGAATAGAAGACTTGTTTTTTACACTAAACACCAGTTCATAAAAAGGCAAACTTGTCTAATTTCTCCTTCATAAGCTAAAAATAACATAGTAATTCTATAGTTTACCTAAAAAATTAAAAAAAAAGGATCATGGACATTTTACCCCTTTATTCATTATTCAAAAACCTGTTTTTAACATGAGCACTTGACAATTAAGGTTCAGTTGACAACCAAAACAATAGCTTTGTCAATTAGCCATTCATTAGCAGCCACACAAAATTACCTAGTACGTTCATAGGATAAAGTGTAACACCGGTATTAGATATGCCTAAAACTTAAGCATGCACATTTCTGACTACCTACAACAACAAAACTACTATAAAAATAAAAATAAATTTAGATGTGGCATAGCAGTTATAGACAACTTTCTAAGTCATGAGGCAATTTCATGCACTGAATGAAAAAAAGAAATCATGATACACGGTCAATTACATAGAGAATAATAAATCCTAACCAACTTCTATCCTATATTGAGCAAAATTGGATTTGAAAATAAAATTAAGAATAAACTAAGAAATATTGTAAACACATTTATTCATACTTGATAGGAAATGTAGTTGTAATACAACAAAGCCAAAAAAGGACGTGCTACTATCTCAAAATCCATTAATGCAATGAGCATTTCAAATATGCACAATGAAGACAATTCAATGTTGATAAACCATTTCCCCAAAAAAGGACAAGAAAAAACCATCTTAGATCAGTTTGAACAACACCAAAATCAAACCATGATTTCTAGATTTCCTAATACAAAAACAAAGCTGTGAACCATGACTACTTATTGCAATTAATATTATATTACAAGAATGGTGATTCACAACACCAAAAGATAAAAAAAGCTGCACAAAGACAAGCCATCTAGCTCTGCAATTTGCTACTTGGAAAGTAGTTAAAAGCTTGAAAAAGATATTTTTGCTAGCTTCTTTCTCATAGTGAACCAGTTTCATACACATATTCAATATGAGTTTTAATCCAAATTGCATTTTACATCTTCCTTAAACAAAAAAAAATGATCAATAAAATGTGTCTCTAAACAATATTTCTCACCAAAATGAAGTAATTCATAGGCCATGCCAGATTAACAGCCTAATGGAGGGGAGAATATAACAAGTTTTCCATATCCCAACTATCCAAGAAATCAATCAGTTATTGCTAAGATGCTTTTGCACAATTCAAAATGAGCACCAATGTACATAAATTTATGCAAAAGTAAATCGTGTCTTATAAGAAACCCTAATGAAAGAGAAAAACATTAGGAGAGAGAAAAAAAACTTAGGGGGTGTTTGGCAACGGATTTACTTAGGATTTAGGCTACTAAATCTAGTAAATCCTGTCAAACACAAAAAATAGATTTACTAAATCCGGAATTTAGTAAATCCTGCTAAATCAATAAATCGGGTAAATCCTCTTAAATCTCATTTAGTAAATCCTGGAAGGTAGGATTTATGGGATTTAGAGAAATTACCTGTAGAGAGAGAGAGAGAGAGAGAGAGAGAGAGAGACGCGAGCGAGAGAAAGAGAGAGAGAGAGAGACAGAGAGGCGAGCGAGAGTGAGAGAGAGAGAAGAAGAAATTTCAGTTTTTAAAAGAAATTTATGTATATAGCACACAAATTTTATGTATTTATATATCTAATATCTAAAGTTTAATATTTATAAATATAATATACTTTCTATACTTCAAAAGTTAAATTTTACTTTAAACAAATTAAGAAAAGGAGTATTTTTATTGTAATAATAAAAATTTTAGTGTTATATATGTAAATATTTATATTTAAGTGTTAGATATATAAATATAGAATAATTGTGCTATGTATGTAAATGCTCTTTTCTTTAATCTTTTAAAAATCTTAATTTTAAATAATTCATTTAATTACTATTTTTCTTAATTAAAATATTATGATAAAATTAACTTTAATTTAATATTATTAACTATTTATTAATATATAATTATAAGTTCATTATAAATTATTAATTATGATTATTAATTAGATTTAAGTAATTTTAGTTAATATAATAATTGATAGTTTTTAATTTAATTTAACTTTATTTATACTGATTTAATAAAATATTATTTAAGATTAATTTATAAGTTATTAAAATTAAATTATAATTTAGTAAATATAATTATAATTGTTATAAATTTGATAGTTAATTAATTGAAAATTTGAAAGAGCGTCGATTTTATCTCTTCACATGCCTTAATATAATTTTATTCTTAAGATATTAATCTACTAATAGAATTTAATAGCTATAGATTTTAATTAATTAATAGTTAATATTAATACATAGTATTTTAAATTAATATTGATACTATTAATTGATTAATTAAAATATATTTAAGTTAATTTTAATTGTGTACTATTAATGACTTATTGATTAAAAAAACTTTTAAATCACACAATCTTGAATAACTTTACTCTTTCGATTTGAGTTTAACTAATCCGTTGCAAAACATTTTCAAGATTTAACACTCAAGATTTTAAAATGGGATGTCTTACTTTCCTACTTGAAATAAATCAAATCTATTACCAAACACTCCCTTAAGGATCTAACAGGATTTACTATATCCCAAAACACAATTCAAGATTTAGTAGCTCAGGATTTACTAAATCTGAATATATAGGATTTACTAAATCGAACTTGAATTAAATTCAATCTGCTACCAAACACCTCCTTAGACTGGTTAAAAGATAGGCAGGTGAAGGGTATGATTGAATGAGCAAAAGCATAAAATTTTTTCCAACATATCTTAGGAACCAAGCATACAAAAGTGAAAAATACTATAAATGATAAGACAATAGTGTGCTTTTCTGATCCATGACTGAAATGAGGACAAGACAGTCGTACAAAGGTATTAAAAAATAACAAAATCAGTAAAACTTACACCCTAAATGCAAACACTAACATGTAATGATAGATAGTGATATCATACGTAGGAGAGGTCATCAGTTCCGCAACCAAAATAAAACCCTTGTACACCAGCAAAGAGAACGCAAATATTAAATTTCTGGTACTTGCCACTTCGCATTGATAATGATCTTCAAATAATTAATAAGCCGTTAAACTGTGAATAGTATATTACACTGATAAAATAAAACAAAAAAAGGGAGACACAAGACACCCTCAAAATTCGGACTTGAAGCACCAACCCCAAAAAAATCCTACTTCAAATATAGCAAAGTAAGGAATCGTTTTAAACACAAAACCTATGCATCTGGATTACTGGCCTTTAAGCTCGCCTTATGACAAGATCACAACTTTAAACTAAATTCAACCTGGCAAGTAAATTTTCCAGACAACTAGAGAAAAAAAAAAAGGAACGACGAGATTAATACCACACATAGAAGCCAAAATAGAGACTTTCCGGCATTCAAAAACATTTCCATCATCGCAGATTCCATCACAGAGATTAAAGCTAAATCGAGAGCCGTTCCACTGCTCTCGCTTCGGCAGAGTACTTCCATTTCAGGAAATAAGGAGAGAAACAAAGAAAGAGGGAAAGGTAAGGGCAATGGAGAGAGAGAGAGAGAGAGAGCAAACAGTAGAAAACCCTAACGTTCAGATGGTAAATCGAAGGCCTAGCCACACGGGATCTCTCGGAACGACCCGGGAGGGTTTACGGGAAATGTTAGGGTTTTGTAGGATTAGAAGCTTCTCCAATCACCACGGTACTAATCACAGCCATGCATGTTGTTTTGAAAGGCTAGGATTTTGCTCATTCATCATGGCCGATCATGACCCTCCAAAGTAAACCTAAGTCAAGGAAAGGGTTGACCGACACTTACAACACTGGCAGGTCGTATCCGCCGCAAGTTTTGTTCCACCAAATGCTTCAATTAAAAAAGAAAAATTTTTTAAAATAGTTACATTCTTAATGTTAAATAATAATTTAAACATCAAAAAAAATTTTTTATGAAAATAGATCTAATCATCCGTACGTCAACGCCAGTCATCCAACTGGCACAAATTTTTTTTGTTTTTTTTTGTTTTTTTCTAGGATAGAGAGAGGTCGGGGTTTTATTAATTTTTTTAATTAATATAATTATTTAAAATATTTAAAATATATAATTTAAAATACTTTATAAAATATTTAACTAAATATTTATATATTTAGTTATTAATTTATTTATTTATATATATATAATTAAATATATAATTTAAAATATTTTTAATTATATATATAAATTTAAAAATTTATTTAATATTTTTTATTAATTAATATAATTATTTAAAATATATAATTTTTATTAACTTTTGTTAATATATAATTTAAAAATATTTAAAATATATAAATAAATAATTTTAATAAATAAATAAATAAATTATATAAATATTTTATAAAGTATATAAATAAAGTAATTATATATATATATATATTTATAAATTTATTTAGTTATTTATATATTTAAATTATATAAATATTTTTAAGTTATATAAATAATTTAAAATATTTAAAATATATAAATAAATAATTAGTTATTTATATATTTATTTATTTAATTAGTTATTTATTTAAAATATATAATTATTTAAATAAATAAATAAATAAAATTTAAATTATATAAATATTTAGTTATTTATATATTTATAAAATATTTAGTTATTTATATATTTATTTATTTATTATATAAAGACAATAAATTATATAAATAAATATATAAATAACTAAATATTTATATATAATTACTTTATTTATATAATTTATTTCTTTCTTTATTTATTTATTAAAATTATTTATTTATATATTTTAAATATTTTTTTAAATTATATATTAACAAAATTAATAAAAATTATATATTTTAAATAATTATATTAATTAATAAAATTATTAAATAAATTTCTAATTTATATATATAATTAAAAATATTTTTAAATTATATATTTAATTATATATATATATATATAAATTAATAACTAAATATATAAATATTTAGTTATTAAATATTTTATAAAAATATTTTTAAATTATATATTTTAAATATTTTAAATAATTATATTAATTAAAAAATTAATAAAACCTCTCTCTCTCTCTCTCTCTCTCTACCGAAAGCAAAAAAACAAAAAAAAAAAATCGGTCGTCATGTTTGATGGACGGAATGCATTCCTCGTCGTATCCGTTAACGACTATTTTCATAAAAAAAAAATTTTGATACTTAAATTACTAATTAAGATTAAGAATGTGACTATTTTAAAAATTTCCCCATTAAAAAATAGCGTAAAATTATTAGAATTTTTAATAAAATTTTATCTTAAAACAATTAAGAAAAATAATATTATCATCATTTAAAATGGTGACAATTTAAGCTCCATCTGATTAGGCTTTTACATTCTCAAAATATTGTTTAAAAATAATTTTTAGAACAGCTGTATTAAAAAAGGCATATAGATATCACGTTTTAAATGAGAGAGAAAAGAAGGGTTTATACGAAGTGCTTTGAAATAAGTCTACAATAAAATGAATTTATAGAATATATAAGCGACATTTTTCTATATGTTAAGCCCAACCTAATGGATTAGCGAAGATTTAGGAGACATAACATTATAATTGGAACATGATTATAAAGATATTAGTCACTTTATTGATCATCTTAGCATAATCAAATATGTTAAGTTTTGTAAAGAGAATATTTTGAGCAAAGTGAACAAATATTTGTACAACTTTGCAACTTATGTTGAAGGCATCGGGGATTCTAATCCGTGACTGTTTAAAAGATGTTTATAGGGAAACATGCAATAGTCTATTGGGACGACCAACACAAGTTAACTGCTACAAAGTCCTCCTTTGCAATCATCCATTCACCGTCAATAAATAGCATCAAAGATGCATATTGGTGGCTCATATCAAGATGCAAATATTAACTGTTTAGGGAGCGTTGTATTAAAACTATCTTATAATACTCTGCTTAAATATCATGCATATTTGTCTATTTGCACCACAACTATACTGTTTCATACTTTGTATAAGAGTATAATAGATTCTCAATAAGCTGAAGCTAAGAATACAGCATGCTCAAAAGAGAACAAATTGCTGTTGAGGTTGGGCTTAAAGCAAAGCTGCTTGAGATACAAATTACAGGAAACCAATCTGGAGCATAAGAAAGAAAGAAAGAAATAAATGTTTTATCCAAATACACCATTAGAAAACTTTGTTTCGATGCATTATTATCAGAGTTTCACTTGAAACATTGAAAGCGGTGACTACTGTTCACGAGACAAGCTGGGAAATTGATGCAGCGCAGAGAACCATGTTCATGGCCAACTCAAAACTTTCAGAGGAAGTTTCTGATATCCAATGATCTAATATCCGGCATCTTCTCGTCCTTGAATTCAGCCCTGAATAATTAAAAAGAAAAAAAAGAAAAAGTACATTACTTAAGATATATATTTCAGAACTTAGCTGTTGTGGAAGAGACGTTATGCATTATCCAGTTCAAACGCCCTTGCGAAATTCAAAATGCGAACTAGGTTTGATGAAAAATAATTGGTTAATTTAAAACATATTTGATATTATGTTATTAATTAACATGGTCTTGGATTTATGGTGCAGAGAAATCAGGTGCGTAAAATCATCAAGTGAACTGGAGCTAGCAAGAAACTGTAGCAGTTCGTGCTATAATTTGAAGTCCACTGTGCTTCACAGTAAGTTATTCTTCAAATAAGAATATTGACCTCCACATCTACACCATAGGCCGAATCGAGCGAATATTATAAAATCGATAGGCCATGATAGTAATATCATGAAAATCAATTTTGAAATGCATCAATTGTGACCAAAAGCATTCGACGTATCGCATGATCATAAAAGAAACTCTTCATGTAATAACCAGAAATCAAGAAAATAATAATAATAATAATAATTCAATCGTAGCGACGATTGGCTTCAAATAGAATAATCGAAGGGGGAGCTCGGTTTCATTTTGCCGAAACACAAACGAGAGAGAGAGGAAATGGGAGAGGGAGAAGAGAAGGGAAAACCTTGTGTGCTTTCCCTAACCGAGCCTTCCATGTGTCCCGAAAGGAGCGAGGAACCCCTGACAGAAGAAGGAGTGGCGTCGTGGAGGAGAGACGGCTAAAGCCGTGGGCTTGCGACCAATGAAGAAGGAAAGCCCCTTGTGTGCGTGCCCTTGCGTGCAAACGAGAACCTTGTGCGCGGGAGGAAACGAAGCCGAGTGCGTGCGTGGATTGGGACGAGTGACATGAGGATCTTATGGCAAACCGAGAAGGTAATTGTATTTTCTTTTGGTTTTTGTTAATAAAGGAAATACATTTTATATTATAAAAAGAAATGTATTTATATTATATAGGTTTCAATTTCAAAAAAAAGTGAAAATCCAAATATCCATTTTACTATACAAATGTCTACATAAGTATTTCAATATACAATATATATTTAAATTATATTAAAAGTTATGTATGTAAATCATAAACATGTTGAATAAATATGTTGAAAGATTTATGAGAATAATTAAATTATTAAATTAAAACCTATAAATGAAATATTTATAATTTAGATGAATGTACTAAAAATATGATTAATTGTATGAATAGATGGAGAGCATAATTCTATCTTTGCTTATACAAATTAAACTTAATTATTTAAACATATTTATAGAGTGAAAATGATTATGTTACAAGCATATTAGTAGGATCATAATCTAAATGTTGTAATGAATAAAATGAAATTGATAATTGATAAAGAATTTAATAAATTAAAGGTTATAAACAATATTATTAAGGAATTTAACTTGATTTAGAAAACTATTAATCATGAAATATTGATGAATGTGAGCGTCGTATCGTAGAAAAAAAATGAATATATCTATATTAATAAATTGTTTTCTGATATTGATCCAATCAATATTTTATTATATAAACTTGATTAAAGGGAGAAGTATTAAAGGAAAAGAGATTGAGAGGCTGAATTAGCGTGGGTAATTATGTTCATATATTTATGGTAAAAAATATCTTTAATTTCTTGTGATGAAATGCATTTTTATATGATTATGACTTTTTCCTGTACTATAAATTGTGATTTATTTTTTTGTTTCTTTATATTGGATAATAACCTAAATGTTAGATCATATTGTCACTTCGTCATTTTATAAAGTTAACTGATTTATTGTGTAATTGTATGCTATGAATATGTATGTTGAAAGTGGAGTTCATCCATTTTAGTGCTTGTATGAAAAGAGAATTGGCAAATGGTAATAGTTATTTGTCCTTTGGATGAGTTTTGATAAAGATTTTCTTTTGGTAAAGGTTTAGACGGTGACTCCTAAAATGAATGATAAATGTAAAGTAAAAATTCACACGAAATGTTCATTTTACATCATACATATGTTTGATTGTTTGAGCAATTTCTGTACATATTATAACAAAACCATACATACCAATTCTACCTTCTTATAGTGTAATACTTGTGATTACCATTTGAATTTTATTAAATTGTTAGTTGTTTATTTTTTTCAGGTAACCATCCTAACTAGATGGATGATAGAAGAGATAGGATGATAGAAGAGAAGGTTATGTTTATCGTCGTAGAGAGACATCAGGAGATAGGTAATTATGTCAATTATATTGATTTATATTTAAATTGTATTTCATATAAATTTTATTAGTATATATATGTGAAAAAATTGTTAAATAATTTGTGAATTGTAGTTACTCTTATATGATTGGAGATTTTGTTTAAGATTGAAAATGTTAAGTAATTTCCTTTATCCGTCCATGGCTCTTTCTGTATTCCAAGCTCGGTAGAATTAAACAAGTGATATCGAGATTTTATATTTAGGGACATAAGTATGATCATAATCAAAGAGCCATTAGAAAGATAATAAATTTTATGAAGAGATTTGCATATGATTATACTGATTGATGTATAACGGTTATAATTATTTTGTGCTTCTTAGACCTATGGAATCAATTCAAGAAGATGTTATGGGTGAAAATAGAAGCATAAATCGCACACCGAATTTGGTATATCTTAGCTATAGATGCATTCACATACATGATGGAAGCGACTCGAATGATAAGAAATCGGATACATAAGCTAGTGAAAGTGGCGGGGTTTATGAACAAATACTTTTATTTAGATATGAGGCCACCTCTTTTTTCAAGAACAGGAGGACTTGTTGAATCAGAAAACTGGTTGATGCGGAAATAAAAAATTCTAGAAAGTATGTCATGCCCTCTTGAAAGAAGGGTTGCTTTGTCTTCTTTTGCTTTTGAGGGCGAAGCTGAGACATGGTGGCGAGGACAATTGCAAAAGAAGTTTGAAGGAAGGCCTTGCAATCTTGTTTTCTGGGAGGATTTTGTGAAAACCTTTAGAGATTAGTTTGTACCTCGAGACAAATGCAGACAAATTCATCAGTTGAGTACGGGGAGATTGTTACATCATGCGATATAAAGGCGAGTTTACAATCAGGTATCTGCTCGGTTGATCAAATGCAAAGAAAAATCATAAGTTTTATCTGACGAAAGATGTAGTCAAACGACTTGATTCCTTTGAGTATTGATATTTATATTATGCGATGGAGAGTAGAAGGATAATTGGACTTCAGTACTCGGAGGATGAGATATTGAAGAAGATGAATGATGATAGGCCAAGCGAGAATGTTACTAAAAAATCAAGAAGAAGTAAGTCATATCTTAATAGAATAACAGTGTTACTACATCAAAATGTGGAAGAGCATAAAGGAGAGTGCCTCTGCACAAATACTTATTATTGTGCCATCGGGAGACATATGGCAAAATCTTGTCTATCTTGGGTCAAAATCTTGATGGATCTTGGACAAGTGTTCAACTTCCTCGAAGATTGTTGGTAGACAAGGATGGCCGATCATCGTGATTCCATCTCAAACTCGAAGCTGAATACACCGAGTTTATGCACTCATTGAGAAACAAAAAACTCACCTGAAATCATTACAGATATGTCTTTATTTAAATCAGCATTATTACAATTTCATATTGTGCTAGATATATTTGTTTCATATATCTACTCATTTATAGGTATCATTTTTATTCAAAGTAAATAAGTTAGAGTTTTATTTGATATTGGAGAATCATTCAATTATATTTGAAGAATGTGTGAGAATTTTGGGATTGAAAGTTATGGAAATGTCTGTAGTGCTTTCAGTTGCAATGCCAAATGGGTCTCATATGAATGTTAGAAATTTTTGCAGTGTGAACCTGAACATCTGTGAAAGAAGCTTGGATGCAAATTTAATAGCACTATTGATATATGAATTTAATGTAATTTTAGAAATGGATTGGTTATCTAAACATTATGCTACTATAGATTGTTGCAGAAAGATAGTCAAATTCAATATTCCTAGAGAAGAAGAATTCAAATTTGTGAGGTATAAGGGTATTAGTTATGATATGCTTGCTTAAAAGTTGAATCTTTAGAAAAAGGATGAAGGTTTTCTTGCTAAGTTACTGATGTTACTAAAGAGGTAAAAAAGTTAGAGAATATATTAGTAGTAAAGGAGTATCCAGAAATTTTTTACGGATGATTTACCAGTTTACCTAGGTCAGAGATAGATTTCTATTGATTTAATTGAGGTGCAAAACACGTAGCAAAAGTGTAATATAGAATGGATCGAATTATAAGAGTTGAAGAATCATTCTGATTATTAGAAGAGATTTGCTCAGATATCTCCTTAAGGAGCTCATGTATTGTTTGTGAAGAAGAAAAAATGGGAGCTTAAGTACATGCATGAATTAAAAGATTAACAAACTCACATTGAAGAATAAATATCCGCAAGAATTGATGATCTTTTATCAACTAGAATGAGCGATATTTTGATTGATTTAAGATCGAGGTTATCGTCGGTGAGAATCAAGAAAATATATCAAAAGCGCATTGATTCAAGTATGACTATGAGTTTGTGGTGATGCCTTTTAACAAATGCTCCATTTGTATTTATGGATCTCATGAATAGAATCTTTAAACCCTTTTAGATTCATTTATGATTGTATTCATAGATGATATTCTAATTTATTCCAAAGATGAAGTAGCTCATGAAAATCATCTTCACATTATTTTGCAAACTTTGAAAGGAAATGAATTATGTGCAAAATTTTCAAAGTGTGAATTTTGGTTAAATAACATCATATTCTTAGGGCACATGATTAGTAGTGAAGATGTTTCAGTGGATCATAGTAAAGTCAGAGCAATAGCTGAATAGCCCAGACCAACCACCGTCACAGAAGTTAGAAGTTTCTTGGGGTTGGCAGGATATTACAGGAGATTCGTTGAAGGGTTTTCACAGATTGTCATGCCACTATCTGTAACTTCGAGCAATCAAGTTTGAATGGTTAGATCGTGAAGAAGCTTTTTCAAAATTAAAATTATTTAATGGCGCGGTATTAACTATTCTATCAGGGGTAGAAGGATTTCAAATTTATAGTGATGCATCATTAAGAGGCTTGCGATATGTACTTATGTAGAATGAAAGAGTGATTGTTTATGCTTCAAGGCAATTGAAAAATCATGAAAAGAATTATCCAACCCATGTCCCAGAGTTAGCAGTGTATTTGCATTGAAAATTTGGAGGCATTATTTATGGAGTAAGGTGTGAAGTTTTCACGATCATCAAAGCTTAAAATACATTTTACTGAAGGAGCTAAATTTAAAGGCAAGGAGATGATTGGAACTCATTAAGAATTATGATTTGGATATTCAATATCATCCAAGGAAGGCAAATATAATTGCTGATGCTTTAAGTAGAAAAACATATATTAGTGCTTATTGGTTTATCTCTCAACAGGAGGAGTTGACTAAAGATTTAAAAAAACTGAAAATTTCAATTATTAAATATACAGATGATCATGCTTTATTGTTAAATCAAATGGCTATACAATCAAATTTGAAAGACAAAATACGAGATGCTTTATCTCAAGATGATGACTTTCAGAAAATTTTAAATTTGATAAAAGTAGGTCATACAGAAGATTTTGAAATTGATGGAGAGGGAGCAGAGTTTGCATTCCAGATGTTGGAGATTTGAGGAAAGACATCTTGCATGAAGCACATCATTCTAATTATACAATTCATCCAGGTAGTAACAAAATGTATCGAATCTTAGAAATATTTTGGTGGCGAATGAAAAGAAGTGTGTGAATTTGTCTACAAGTGTCAATCATAGATGGATGGTTAAGACTAAGTTGACTTTACGATTTACCAATACTGAGGAAATAGGATGATATTCATGGATTTTGTGGTTGGCTTACCTAGATCCAAAAGAGTATGTGATGCTATTTGGATTATTATTGATAGGTTGACTAAATATGCACAATTTATACCTATCAAATAATTTGATGCTGTTGAAAAGCTAGCAAGCAAGTATGTTGATGAAATTGTGAAGTTACATGGTGTGCCACAATCTATAATGTCCGTCGAGATGGTATTTACATAAAAGGCGTGGAAAAAAAATTCAAGTTTTGATGCAAAACACTTTTCGATCTTGCATTTCATTCTCAAATGATGGCGTCGGAAAACAATTCAAACACTTGAAGATTTCTTAGACTTTGTATCCTTGATTTTGGAAAAAATTAGAAAATTCATTTGTCCTTGATTGAATTTGTCTATAATAATAGCTTTCAAGCAAGTATTGGTATGGCTCCTTATGAAGCCACAGTATGGGAGGAAATCTGAGAACACCACTTTGTTAGATGGAGCGGTGAAAAAAATTCATTTATGCATCTGATAGATGAAACCGAAAGATCCGATTGATTCGTGATAGATTAAAAGCTTCAAGATAAGCGGAGAAATCTTGATCTAAACATTGGTCGGTAGAGTTTGAAGTGGAAGAATTTGTATTTCTTAAAGTCAGCACCATGAAAGATATAAAACGATTTGGCAAAGTTAGAAAGTGGAGCTCACGCTATATTGGTCCATATGAAATCTTGAAAAGAATTAGGAAAATGGCTTATAAACTGACTTTACATTCTCACGAGAGTGCGATGTATTTCATTTCTACTGCGAAAATATATTCGATGAAGCCAACAAAATTATTGTGAATTCTATTGATATTCAACCTGATCTCACATTTATAGAGGAGCCAAAAAGAATTATAGATTATGATGTTAAGCATCTCAGAAATAGGGAAATTCCATTTGTCTGTGTACTATGGAAACATGGATCAGATCGAAAAATTACGTAAGAGAAGGAATCAGAAATGCGAGGACTTTATCCTCAATTGTTTAATTAAAGGTATGTTTACTTCTATTATTCTCATTTAATTTCGAGAAGGAAATTTTTATAAGAGAAAGAGATTGTAATAACCGGAAATCAGGAAAATAATAATAATAATAATAATAATAATAATAACAATCCAACCGTAACGTCAATTGGCTTCGAATAGAATAATCAAAGGGGGAGCTTGGTTTTGTTTTGCCGAAACACAAACGAGAGAGAGAAACGGGAGAGGGAGAAAGAGAAGGAAAACCTTGCGTCGTGCCTATTAAGTGTCGCAGGCCAGTAGAGGAAGGAGGAGAACTCAACGAGAGGAAGGGGCGATCGTCGCGTGACGGCGTCGTAGAGGAGGCAATAAAGTCGTCGCTGCGGCGAGGAAGAAGGAAGGAGCCCTAAGGTGCTCCCTGGCGTCAACAGAGCTTGTCGCGTGGGAGGAAAGGAAGCCGAGTGCGTGCGTGGATTGGGACGAGCGATGTGAGGATCTTTAGGGCAAACCGAGAAGGTAATTGTATTTTCTTTTGATTTTTATTAATAAAGAAATGCATTTTATATTATAAAAGGAAATATATTTATATTATATATGTTTCAATTTCAAAAAGAAGTGAAAATCCAAATGTCCATTTTACTATATAAATGTCTACATATGTATTTCAATATACAATATATATTTTAATTATATTAATGGTTATGTATGTAAATCAGAAATATATCGAATAAATATATTGAAATATTTATGAGAATAATTAAATTATTAAATTAAAACCTATAAATGAAATGTTTATAATTTAAATGAATATATTAAAAATATGATTAATGATATGAATAGATGAAGAGCATAAATCTACCTTTACTTATACAAACAAACTTAATTATTTAAACATATTTATAGAGTGAAAATGATTATGTTATATGCATATTAGTAGGATCATAATCTAAATGTAATAATGAATAAAGTGAAATTGATAATTGATAAAGAATTTAATAAATTAAAGGTTATAAATAATATTATTAAGGAATTTAACTTGATTTAGAAAATTACTAATCATGAAATATTGATGAATGTGAGCATCGTATCGTAGAAAAAAAATGAAATATATATATAAAATAAATTGTTTTGATATTGATCCAATCAAATATTTTATTCTATAGAAACTTCAATTAAAGGGAGAAGTATTAAAGGAAAAAAGATTTAAGAGGAAGCTGCAAATTAACGTGGGTAATTATCTTCTTACATTTATGGTAAAAAATATCTTTAATTTATTGTGATGAAATGCATTGTTATATGATTATGACTTTTTTCTGTACTACAAATTGTAATTTATTTTCATGTTTCTTCATGTTGGATAATATCGCGAATCTTTAGATCGTATTATTGATTATATTTTATAAAATTAGATTTCTTATATAATTGTATCTTTATGAATGTATGTTGAAAGTGGAGTTCCTCTTATGATGTGGGGATCTGATGTATAGATGCGAAAAGTAATAGAATTGGCAAATGGTAATGGCTACTTGTCCTTTGGATGAGTTTTGATAAAGATTTTCTTTTGGTAAAGGTTTAGACGGTGGCTCCTAAAATAAATGATAAATGTAAAAATAAAAGGTCACGAAATGTTCATTTATTACATACCTCCATATGTTTGATTGTTTCTTTTTTATGTATATGTTATAACAAAAGCGGCATCATCTTAGTTTTACCTTCTGTTCTTATAGTGTAACGGCGTAATTACTCACGAATTTTATTAAATTATTAGTTGTTTATGTTTTCAGGTAACCATCCTAACTAGATGGATGATAGAAGAGAGCGTTATGTTTATCGCCGTAAAGAGACTTCAGGAGATAGGTAATTATGCCAGTTATGTTAATTTATGTTTAAATTATATTTCATATGAATTTTATTAGTATATATATCTGTGGACAAATTATTAAATAATTTGTGAATTATAATGGTTATATGATTAAAGATTTTGTTTAAGATTAGAAATATTATGTAATATTTTTTTTATCCGTCCGACTGTTTGTTCCCGCCTTAGTATTCCAAGCTCCTGGGCCGGGTCGTGACACTTCAAGCATGTGAAATTGTCTACAAGATGTGGGTTCCATATCAATTAGTCTTAAAGCATGTGAAATTCTCACATGAACATGATGCGGGTTCCATATAAAATGAGGATTAAGTGAGCTCAACAAACAAGAAAGATGAACTTTTATTAAAAATAATGATGATGAAAGTGGGGCAAAATGGTTTTGCCCAAGACGACAAGATCAAATTAGCTTTAATAGGCCTGATTGATAAATTTAACAGCTATCAAGTGAGATGAGAATTATCGATGCACTTGGAACAATCGATACATGTGAGGAAGGAAATACATTCTTAAAAAGAATTATTAATAATAATAATAATTTGTTATAATAATAATCTATATATTTAGTTAATTAAATCTTACTATAAAAGTTATTTATTAATTAGACTAATATAAAATTATAAGATGCAATTAATTATCGATTAATCTCACACACACATATATATATATAATCAAAAAAATTAAAAAAAAAATTAAAAAAATTAAAAAATTCCCAACAACCATCTACAATCACATCACTCCTGTATCCTGTATTAGGCGCCCCATCCATGGACTTTCATCCTATTGGAGGCGGCTACTCCTTTATTATTATTCATTAAAAAAAAACTAGAACATTAGCGCTCATCCCGTTTTGACCACTCTTGGTCTCCCACTCTCTCGCCTCTCCCATTCGAGATCCCTCACGCGAGCCCTTCTTATTTCCACGCGGCACCCTAAAGCCTACTACAACCCATTTCTCTCCTTCCTGCACAATCTCCCTCCACTCCATCTCTCCCTTCCCCAATTTTGTCCCAGTTCAACTCCCAACTCTCACTCTCCCTTTCTCGAGATTGCATACCACAACCCTCTCATTTCCCAATTCTACCACCAACTTTTAGTAAGTTCAGCTCAGCCGCATGTCTCATTCTCCTCACCAACAAGCTTGATGACCTCCTCTCTATTCTCTCGTCACCCATCACGCACATCCTTGCTCTTATCTTTGATTCTCACACGCACAGTCCCCAACCTCATCTGCATCCAAGTCGCACCCCCCAGCGACCCCACCTTTGCTTCCTCTTCTCGATTTCCTCAAACTAAGACATCTCTCATCTCTCAAGCCAAGCCTGTAGCGACCCTTCCAAGCTGCTTTCCTATCCTCCTTGACCTCACACCGACTCAACTTTGTTGTTCCTGCCCTGCTCCTACCCAAAAATCTCCACCTTTCCTCTCAGATTTGGTCCTCTATTGTACCCGACTCATCAACCACCTCCCTTTTCTCTCTCTAAATAGAGAACTAAAAAAAATAAAAAAAGCGAAACACAGACATTTTTTTGTAATTCGAGGCAAGGCAGTCTCAAAATAAAAAATAAATAAGACATAAAAATCATAAAACTCTAAATAAAGATTTTATATGAGAGTTTAGAATAATCACTCATTTAAAAAATAAAATAAATCACGATAATCATGATCTATAATGTCAGCATCCTCACTTTCAAAATCTTTAGAAGAATTATTATCCTTGGACTGAATCTCATCATATTCAACTTCTTCAATTAGCAGATTTTTCATCATACTCCCTATATAATTAATATTGACTTCAATATAATTTTAAATGAAATAACACATTAACAACATGACCAAGTAATCTTTTATGCTTAACTTACCTTTTGGATTTTTTTGAGCGCCTCACCTTGCTTTTTTTTTAAGTGAAAGTTGCTCTCAATTCAATAATACTTTCAACAATAATGTTAATATTGCAAAATCATCATCAGCAATAGATATTCCTTCGCTATTTTTAGGAGCCATTCATTCATCATCAGATAATATATCAGCAATAATCAAAGGATGTTTATCATCATTACTTTTTTGCTTTTGTAAATTGATATTTCTATCTTTGAATTTTTTATTAAACATAACATAAACTAATTTGTTCATTCGTCCTATAGTCATTTTATTCCTTCTCTTTGTGTGCACTTAATTGAATATACTCTAATTACGCTCGCATGCAGAAGATGAACAAGTATGCTTAAGAACTTTCACTTTAAATGTTTTAAGTTCAGGCACATCTCTAAATCGTGCCCACCAACACTCTACAAATAAATAAATTAAAAAAATATAAGTTCATATAATTTTTTTTATTTGAAAAAGTAAATAAATGTAAATTTACCAGGAGAGTGTGTCCTATATAACATGCTTAAGCTGCTCTAAATCCAAACATTCCTTTCTTTAAATAAAAATCTTCAAGTTGATCATTAGCTTTAAGAAATCTTCCTCGGGGATAAGTCTATCCATGCATGTATATAAACTGGTCTTTACCTCTTTATCAACATGAAATTCTTTATCATGATGAAATTAGGAGTTCAAATAATATACAACAAGATGCAAATATTGATATAATTGACTATCTCATTTTCATCAATAATGTCTCTTTTTTTTTAATAACAGCTTCTTGTCCAACTAAATTCCTTACAATTTCCTCTTTTGTCTGATTCATCGCCTCATAAATAAATCTCATAGTTGGAGCCTTCTCACCATTAACCATCCTTAAAACTTTACTAAAGAGTTGTAATCTTCAAAGCATAGTTAACGCTTCGCTAAAATAAATCATCTTTAATTATAATATTTTTTACTTCCTTTCCCTCTTGTTTTTTTATCCAAGAACTTTTATCCCATTCTTCAAAAGCAAGCATAGCCTCCAAAGGTTGTCATAACTTTGTATATCTTTGCAAAGTTAAATAAGGTGTAGCAAATCTTGTAATTACAGGCCAAATAATTTTTTTATCAATAAATTTCCTCATTAAACTCAATACCACGAATTATTGTAAAAAAACTTGCTAATAACTTTTACTTTGAGTAAAGCAGATCTATGTTATAGCAACTGCCCTAACTTTTTAAGCATTAAATCAGAACAATGAGCAACACATGGAGTTAGTATAGATGCTTCTTTTTCTCCATTAACATTTTACTTGCAGACTTATATGCACTTATGTTATCTATAATTATTTGAACAACCAAGCTCTCTCCAACTTCCTCAACAACATCATCAAACATTTTAAATAGTAATTATGCATCTTTAACAAATGTTGATGCATATAGATTTCAAAAAAATTGTTCCTTGAGGATTGTTAACAAGAAATTTAATAATACATTTTTGCCCAATGTCTAACTAACTATCAAACATTATTGTAACTCCTGTCTCAACACATGTCTTCTTCACTTCATCAATCATTCTTGATGTTGTTCTAACTTCTTCATCAAATATCAATGTTCGCAATTCACACATGCTAGGAAGCTGTAAACCTCTGCCGTAATTCCTAACTGAACGAAGCATACTAATCCATGAAAAACTCCTAGCCACGTTGAATAGAATCCTATTCTCATAAAAAAAATCTTGTAATATCTAAGCATACCCTATTCCTGTGTTTTGTTACTGAAGTTGAAAGAATTGATTCAAGATTAAGATTCTCATTTTCATTTACATTCACAACAAATCTATCCATTGGACCTAAAATTCCTCTATCAGATGAATGAAAAAAACTCCTACTAGAACTATTAAGGCTTAGACCAAAATAAGAACTATTCTCGATCATCTCCTCCATATCTCTTCTAGCTATTTCTTTTGTGATCGCATATTTATTTAAGTATTCTACACATTCCTTTTTGCCTTCATCCGAAACTTTCTCGCATGCTCCAACATTGATATGTGTATATGCCAAGTGATCCTTAAGTCTCTTAATACCCCCAATAATTCACTTGTCACAAAATTTGCACTTCAAGTAAATATATCCCTTCTTTGCACCTTCTCCTAGCACTTCAACTTGAGTACCATATTTCTAAATAGGATCTTTTCTTCTAACACCACCACCCATCCTAATAAACAAAAAAAATAACATCTTTAAGCATTGATACCAAAATTTAACCTAAATCTTGCCAAGTAGCAAAAAGAATAAGTTTAGAAGGCTATTTGGTACAAAGACTTAACCTAAATCTTGCCAAACATCAAAAAGAATAAATTTAGGGGACTATTTGGTAGTAGGTAGGGTCTGTTTGGAGCAGCTATAGCTTTTTGAAAAACTGGTTATAAAATTATTGTGGGAAAAATAGCTTTTTGAAAAACTACTACGGGTATTACAAATATTTTTCAAATAGTAGCTTTCTGACAGTCACCACACTCTAACAGTTCTGGTTCTCAAAAATAACTTTTTACTACAAAATTTTTTAAAAATCAGCCAAAAAGCTAGTAGTCAAACGCAACTATGATGGCTTTCTAGCTGCTTTCTAAAAAGCAAAGCAACTAGCACGTTATCCCAAAAGCACCCTTAACCTAAATCTTGTCAAACAACGCAAATCAATACTTCAAGGGACTGTTTGGTAACAGGATTTAACCTAAATATTGCCAAATCGTAGAAATAACAAGTTTAGGGGGCTGTTTGGTAGCAGGATTTGACATAAATCTTGCCAAACAACAAAAGTAATAACTGGCTATTTGGTAATAGAATTTAACCTAAGGGTCATTTGGTTGCAAGATTTAAGCTTGATTTAACTTTGATTTAAATGGCCAAACAACAAAAGCAACTTTCAAGAGTTGAATTTGCAGGATTTAGACAAGCAGAAGTATACAAAGGGGTAGGAGAAAGACAAAGGTTACCTAGCGACACCTCCTTCTCTTCTTTCGGGTAGCAACAAAGCAGAATGAAGAGTTTTCAGGCAGCAACGAACCAAGATGAGAACAAGGGTTTTGAGTGCCAAAATATCATGGAATAAGTTACAGTTTGTAACCCTCAAATCACTGCAAAATAAAAAAATAAAAAAAATAGGCCAGACATCTTATGAGGCGTTACTCCTCAAGGCTTACACCTTAATTAAAAAATCATAAGCCTCATTCAATGAGACGAGGCTTAAGCCCCAAGGCTACATGCAAGCACCTCAAATCAAGGTGTGTGACTTGAACACTTCTAATATATATATATATATATATTCTCACAAGTTTTACCATCTATTCATAGCCTTATTATCATTGCTCGTGAAGGTATAATGCAAAAAAATATTGATGCGTGTAAAAATATATTTCATTTCATGCAAGTATGAAGATCCTGCCACGCTCAAAGAGCATGGCAAGCTTGAAAACCATAACTGCAATGTTGCAAAACACTGACCACTATGCTTAAAAATGCATGGCATGTAAGCCAAGTAGTCTTGATGCAACCTCTACAAGGGAACAATGCTTTGAACTAGAAAATAACAAGGGACTTAAACAAAACAAAATAGAAACATTATTGAACCTAAAAATTAACTCAAATTAGACTTGAATTAAAAACTAAATCAAAATTAAAGTTGAATATAAAAATTTTAAAATCTTAACAAAAAAAATTAATTTGCAAAAAAATGGATTCAAGTGGCATTTACAGAAGACTCAAAACAAACTTAATAACTCACTCTTAAGCGATAAGCAAACCGTACTTAAAAATTTTAGAATACTCAAAAAACTAAATAAACTTAAATGAAATGAATGAACAATCTCTTCATTTATAGTTGCACAAAGATGCTCCATGGGGCATATCAAATGATATCTAAATTATATAAAAATAAATATCACTGCTTTTAGGAGATAAGCAAATGTAAGATAAGATTTGATTGGCAAGTCTATCACTTAATCTATAACTCACCCATATGAATAGGTAAAAGGGTGGTTATTTTGAATAATTAAAATGTCACCTTCGTATGCTATTTGATATTTAAATATCTGCTTGAACCTCCAAATTCTTGAATAATTGTGAGAATTGCATGAAATTAGACATTATTTTCAGTCAAGTTGTAATGCTTCGAGATTCATATAAATGCTTTAAAGTTCAAACAAATAATCAAGTGAAAATTAAAAATGGTGAAGATTTTCTCTTTAGAAATGATCGATGAAATTTCAATAATAAGATATTGATGTTACCTATTAAAGTAGAACGATGAGCTACTATCAACCTTTTTGCTCGGTGTGATATTAATATTCTCATAAGGAACTTACAAGCTGATTTGGATACAAACTTTCAAGTGAAATATGTTGTAAATTGGAATTTAAAAAATGACAAAGTAAAACATTAAAACGAACAAGTATATTTTGTAGTTGTATTGAAATTTGTGCAATCACATAATTTAAGTGCACCAAAACTTATGCAATCAAGTAGAATAATCTGCATGTGCTTCAACCTACATACTAAATACTTAATTATATGATCAATGTTGTGCAGGCTATAATTATAGTTAAGTTACTCGAGTCTCGAAAATCATGCAAGTATTTTAATGATCATCCATTATTTTCATAAAAAATGTAATATCTTATATTCAAAGCTAAACCTAGATTTATTGATCATGCACAATCTCAAAAATAGTGGAATTGTAAGTCCAATTCAACTAGTTTGATCCTCCTTTTAACAAGAACAAAAGTTGACAAGCTAGCTTCAAAATTCAATGTTCATTCTCTAAAAAAAATTATTTACATTCACATGATCGCCAAAGGCTTTAATCAATAAATTTATATTTCAAGGTTGAGAGTAAATCATAAGTTCTAACCATAACCTAACTATATAATAGAGTTGACAAAATCTGTGATGTGATTGATCTCCTAAGAAATTTAAACTACAAAGAGAGTATAACCTTAATCCTTTAAAATTAAACAAGTAATAATGACTGTATTGAATGAATATCTCAACCATCAAAACATAAATCAACTTTAAAAAAAATGCAAAGACATGATAAAATAATAAATTTAAAATATTCAATCAAAATACTTAAAAGTCATACACTTATCCGCAACTATTTATCGGGGTAATAATCTAAAGAATTTTTAGCTTACAAATGAGTCAATATTAAATCAAGTGTATCTATATTTAATCTCAAATAATCTCATGTCAATAAAAACGTGGCATGTATCCTCTGACCGAGTGATTTTATCGCCAAATGACACCACATACCAGAGCCCTCTGATCGGATGATTTGTTACCAAATAACACCATTAAATTATGATCACAACTGTGATCCGTATATTCCCCAATGACTTTGTTCCTTGAGTTGTGAACAATAAAATGCATCTGATATGCAACAAAGCTCTCTATTAGCTAAGGTGGACTTAAAATTATCATCTTAAACAAATAATCATCCCAAGTCTACAAGGTCTTAATCACGAATCATTCTTCTTGACAAATATCGATTTGGATCATTACCTCATTTGATTAAGGTATGATAACGGATAACAAAACCATGGATTTTGATCAAGCTCATCATCATTTCTCCAACCATACGCTTTAAGTTAATAATGATGAATTTCTTAAATTTTAAATTCAATCTATCACTACTATATGTAAAGTACTTGGCGACCAAATGACTAACCTTAATCAAAAGTTCTCTCTCACTATTGAGAGAAGTAATTAACTACGGGTGATTATGCATATAGAAAACCTATAACCAGATTTAAAGTCGTCATACAAAGTGGGTAAAATCTCTACTAGTATTTTATATGTAAAATTCATCTATCTTCTGAAAATTCAACCAGCACACATCTAAATTCTCCTCATCAAGAGGACGGGAGCAAATTTTCAAAGCCAACAACGAAATTCCTATTCAATGACAAGTATGTAAGAGTTTACCAAGATGTCACCTCTCCAAGTGATGTACTATAACTTAACTAATTGTGATGACAAATACAAAACAATTAACTAGAATATCATCAAAGTGATGTGGCATTAATTTGATTGTAATGAAAACTAAAAAAGAGTTAACTACATCTAACTATATGATTGGTTAGATTTATTACATAAAATTTGGGGATTTAAAATGATAATAAAAGGCAATAGATACAATATAATGATTAAAACATGAATAAACATCGCTAGTTTATAAGAAATTAAATATAAGGGAAAAGTCAAGAATACTGTAGAAGGTCAAGTTATTCTATATAGAAAATGTATGTTGACATTGGAAATGTAATGAACAAAGTTGAAAAATAAATTTATTAAGGTGATTCCTAGTAAAATAACATATCAATAAGATTACTATTAATATGATTAGTTTTATGCTCCTAAAATTAGATTAGAAATATAAATCAATCCAAAAAGAGATGGATGAACTAATATAATAAATAGATATTTATTGCATGACTTAAATAGACATGTATGTCCTAATAAATTAGGTAATAAAGTTTATAATAGGTATGAAAAAATATATAGAAATTAAGTGAGAAGCTATACTTGATTTGCAACATTTTATGATATTGCAATAACAAATACACATATTCAAAAATGAGAAGAACAATTAATTACATATAGAGATAGACCAACCAAATCATAGATAGAAAAAGAGTTCATTTTACAACAATTATGGTGATTTCATGAGTTGAACTGTTGAACTACATAGTAGTTATGAATGTATACTTTAGGAATATAAAGATCAAAAAATGATTAGCTTGAGATAAAGAGTGATGCTATAGAAAATATGCAAATAATGTTGTAGGCTAATTTTGGTACTAATAATGAACTAAAGAGTTAAAGAAAATGTCAAATAATGGAGATAGTATAAGTATAATTTTGGTACTAATATTTATAGAAAATAATGAACTAAACTAGTTAACAAAGAAAATGTCAAATAATTATATAAGTATAATTTTGGTACTAATATTTATGAACAAAAGAACTGTTCAAAGTTGTGCTAATTATCAACAAATCAAACTTATGAGTCATATAATAAAGCTATGAAAGAGCATAATGGAATAAAGACCTATAAAAATTATGCTAATTTTGGAGGATTAAATTAGTTTCATGCTAGAAAGATATGCTATGAATATTAACACAAATACCATAAAAGTATAAAGAGCATAAAAAGAACCTTCATATGCATTTTTTACTAAACATAAGAAGGGTTATAATAGAGCACCATGAGAATTAAATTGGAATGTGCATTAAAAATAAAAAATGTGTAAAAGGTATATTAAAATTATTAAAGATATATATGTTGGAGCACTAACTGGTATTAATAATTATGGAGTGTTTAAACAATTTCAAAATATAGTAAGATTAAATCAAAGATCAATATCAACCCTATTTATGTTTTTATCAATCAAAAGATGCCTAAAAAAGATATTCAAAGTGAGGCAACATAGTACATGTTTAAAATAATGGAGATAGTATTTAAAAAATAGAAGGTATACATTTAAGAAAGCAAAGATAAAATATATAATATAAACTTTTAGTAGTGTATTATTAACAACTATCAATCAAATTTATTATAAGATAAAGTAAAGAAAAATGTGAAACTTAAACATGATAAGTTTAGGATTCATGGGTCTATTATTAAAAAAAAATTAATATAAGGATGTAAATTTAAGAGTAAAGGCTAGGGAGCTAAATAGAAATTGCAACGACAGTATTATTTGAAAGAAGGATATCAAATTTAAAGGTAAATTTTATAAAATTACAAATAAGACAACAATATCTGAATTCAGTGTTCGGTAATTACAAAGGTCAATAATACAAAAATTAAAATTAACAAAAATGAAAATATTAAGATGAGAGAATAGCAAAAGTGAAAATGAATTATATTTTAAAAAAATTGATTAAAGTGACATCTATTGAAAATATGTAATTGAAAATAAATATAAATATATATTGATAGATACAAAATTCACCGCTTAAACAAATATATTAAGATAGAATTGGAGAATTAAAAATTAGAGAAGTAGATCTAGTAATATAACTAGCGTTATTAAAACTAATTTATAAAGAATAAGTTTAATACCTCGAGCAACACTCAATAAAAATGAATCGGGGAAGAGAATTCACAAAGCCAAATCCAAATAGTTGAGATAAGACAAAGAATGATGATGATGATGATGACATCAAATTTATGATGTGTACAATATTTGTTTCTTTTAAAGTTTGTGAATTTAGATGAATAGAATTGTTAAATTATTTCCCCTAATTCAAGAATATCGACCCAAAATTACTATTGAACAAATAGAGATGGTTAATCCTCACCATGCCTAAGAAAATTCCTTAGAGAAGGAAGCATGCATAACAATAACAATTAGGCCCAATTTGACATTAAAGTTGGGAAAGAACTAGCACAAATGACATAACAGACGCAATGAAATTACTTATCACCGAAAAGAAATCACAAACAAGTTTAAGAATTCTCAAAAGTAACAATCACCGGATTAAAACAAAAAATGAATACTTTAAAAAGTTAACTAAAATGTTTGAAATTCACACACCTCTTTAATTGGGTCTCCATTGCCTCCAATGCATCCTTCTTTAGTTCTTGCAACTCGGCTTTGGCAACCTTGAGTTCCAGGTCTGCCTCATATTTAGGAAGATCTTCCTTCCTAATCCCAAGCCTGAGAAAAAAAAATTAGTTAAGAGAAAAAGAAATCAGATTCCTGTTATCTCATGCATAATGCCAAATAGAAGAATGCAAAGATTAAAATGTGTATAACAAGTATGGTAAAATATCATAACAGAAAGCCTTTATCCCACTATGTAGGGTCGGCTACATAATCCTTCTTTCTCTATAGTGTCTTATTAATGTCATGTTCTCATTTAATCCTAATAAAATAAGATCGTTTTTTATACTTCCTAATAAAATAAGATCATTTTTTATACTTCCTAATAAAGTCTTTTTAGGTCTACCTCTACCTTTCTTAATATAGGTTGAATCTAATACATCTACTCTCCTAACTAGATCATCGGATGTCCAACATTTTATGTGACCAAACGATCTAAGGCAACTCTAATGACGAACACAAATATGCAAATAATGTTGTAGGCATGAACAATAGAAGATACATTATATTAACACTCAAAAGAATTTAGTTATTATAGTAAACATATGACTGATAGGCTTGATTTATGAAACTTTTGGTGGTGCCAATGAAAGTATTGACATATTGCTCTTAAAAGAAACATTCGTCAGTAAGATTGTAAGTCTGTCTCCATGAATGGTTATATTCAAGCAATGAGAATAAAGTTACAATCCCATATGTCCAAGAGAATAACTAATATTTATTCTGGGTTTGAAGTAGACAAAAGGGGAAATATAATTATATATAAGAATAAAGGAGCATGAATGCGAATGATGACAGTTTATTGTCAAATTGGTAATCCATACTTTTTGTTGATTTTGTCGAACTCTGATTGGAGAAGAGCCATGTTCTTTTTGTCAGACCTTAGAAGAGGCTTCTTAATCTCATTTTCAACCTTATCCAATGCTTCTATCATCATTGTCTCAGCACCCAAATCATCTTGGAGACCACTCCTACAAGACCATAAAGAGGTTAAAATATATGATAAATAGTATCTACATAAAAAGGTCTAACACCAATGGTACAATGGCTTAACATTCTCAACATAAGGTATTTTACAAGATTGAATTTCATGGGCTAAAATTGCATAACAAATATAAAATAAAAAAATTAGGATCAAATAATAAGATTCCTTTAAAACCTAAATCAAACAAACATCAAATGAAACAAACTTAATCGATTTTTTTTATTTGGTTCCAAACATTTTAGTTCAACCGGCATTTTCCCCCACATTACAGGCTTCCCAATCACTCCCAACATCACACACTAATCACATTTAAGGTGTATGTTTTAGAGCACATTTAGACACTTATGCTTTTTCTTCATATTTATTTTTCTCTTTAAATTAGGTCTTGTTATTTGGCACAACCAACCATAGGTTCTTATCTAATACACTTAATAATCCCGTATACTTAAAAAAGGAGTGGCCGCACATATTGAATGCATCTCTACTTGTGCTTTCAAATACAATTTTAATTGCTATATTTTTTCATGTGGACTTGATGTGATTGGCTATTAAGAATAAGTATAAAAATTACTTTAAGCGTGCATGTTATCTATGCATTTGCATGCATGATTTTTATTTGTCATAACTTCCCTTGATTTGGTTTAACATGCAATTGTTTCAATCACTCAATTTAGTTTCAATAAAATAAATGATATTGCCTTTTTTAGGAACATTTCCACTGTTCTGCATGTATTAAAAATGATATACATGCTTAAATGAGTGAGCCACTTACAATAACATTGTAAGACATAAAACAAGACTTGCACTTTGCTTTGAGAATTGTGCTTTAAAACATGTGTTAAAATTAAATCAATTATTTGATAGAAATCAATAACACCAAATCTTCCATATCACAACTAAAAGTTAGATCAGTATGGAAAAAAATATGCATAATAGAACGCATATGGTTGCCAGTCTTTTCTAAAGTAAATATACTAACTTGATAGAAAAGAATCAAACACCAAAGAGACTAACATATTCAAGTAAAAACTTGTCTTTAGAGCTTCTCTTCTTAGTCTAAACAGGGAGGAAAACTAAATGCGGTCAAATCTTTTTAAGCATAGGGATCTTAGTTTCTTAACAAAGAGAAAATGATAGTAAAACTATATGCTTCATTGAAAAAAAAATTATTGAATAGAATAATAAGATGCATATCACAAACTTTATACGCATCTCTTGTAGTGCCAACAAATATGTTCGAGCATCAGGTATATCTTGAGTCCTTTGTTCAATCGTGTACTTGATTCTCTGAGAATCTGAAAATAAATCCGCCCTGTATGACGACACAAAAAAAGCTACAAATAATTAAAATCAAGGGAAAAAATATAGTTCAACAAAAAAAAAACTATAGTTGCAACATATTAAGGTCTAAAGTAAGAAATTAGCACCACAGATTAAAATTTTAGCAAAACAAGATACATAGGAAATAAAATGAAAAGCCAAATGGTAATATGATACTTAAGAAAAAGACATGTACGATTGAAAACAAATCAATTTTTGGGATAAAATATTGACAAACTAATTAATGATCCAAATATAGTCTAATTATGTTTTGAATGTACCCTAGACAATAGCAATAGATCAATACTCAACCAAAGCTTTTCAAAGCAAACTAGACATAAACCACTAATCATCATCATCATTAGACTCATCACAAACATTTAGGATCGACATTATGAGTCCTCAATTTTCATTTGTTACCATTGACTGTTATATGAGGTGTTAAACATATTCTTCACTAGTCATTTTGAACAATTTCTTCTCATCTTAGGTGAGAGTTTTATGCATAAGTTCCAACAACTGAAGCATTTTTCGGCAGGAGAAGAATGAAGTAGCAAGCAAATTAACTGAATAAAGGATTAGGAAACTCTTACTTTTCTCTTATAGTCCTCATGACCTTTGCATACTGAGATACTGCAGTGGGGTCATCAGGATCAATTGTGATCTTTTCCTTGGAAAGAATCCCAAGGGCTGTATCAAATTTATTCTTCACCTCATAAAAGATGTTCTTCAACATTTCTTCCAGCACAAACATGACACAAATGTTAGTGCATAAAATCTTCAAAGGTGAACATCTAAATGAAATATAGATTATCAGTGTGCAAAAAAACTAAGAAAAACTGCTACTTTATTTACCTTAGAAAGAGCTGAGCTAAGCTAAGCAAAAAATAGACAGAACAAGTCTTGAAAGAAAGAGTTGGCACCATTTAGGATTACATCGCTAAATATTTTGCTGCTAATTTAGTATGAGAATTGATGAGAATCATAAACCTTAAGACACATGAAAAGGGAGAGGATAAGATTGGGCATGTATGCAAGTGAAAGAGATAGATATAGGCTATTCAACAACAACAACGACAATAATAACAAGCCTTTATCCCACTATGTGGGGTCGGCTACATAAGTCCTTCTTCTCCATTGTGTTATATTATGTGTCAAATTCTCATTTAATTCTAATAAACTAAGGTAATTTTTTATACATCTTAACCAAGTCTTTTTAGGTCTATCTCTACATCTCTCAACATAAGGCCATCCCATCCTACCATCTCTCTCTAATCTTATGTTTGTCAGCTACTCCAACTTTTTCTCGACATACTTTCTTAGCATTTTATCTCTAAGAGTAAAGCCACTCATCCACTTGAGCATCCTCATCTCTACAACACTTACTTAACTTGGCCAACATTTACACATTACATAAATCATTGGTCTTACTATCATCTTATAAAATTTTCCCTTAAGTCTAAGCGGTCTATCACACATCACACAAAGGATTCATTCCTCCACTTCAACCATCCAACATGAATTCTACCAATAATATCTCTATCTATTTCACCAGCATTTTAAACAATAGAGCCTAGATATCTAAATCGCTCACTATTTTTAATAACTTGGTCACCCAAAGTCACAACACCACCACTAGAACTTCTACAATTAAAATTATACTCCATATATTTAGTTTTCGATCTACACAAACAAAAACCTTTAAACTCTAAGGTGGACCTCCATAATTCAAGTTTCTCTTGGACTCTCGTTTTAGTCTTATCAACAAGAAGAATGTCATCAGCAAAAAGCATGCACCAAGGTACATCTTTCTGTAAATGCTTAGTAAGAACATCCATAACTAAAACATAAGGATAAGGGCTTAAAGCCGATCCTTGATGTACTCCAACTGAAATAAGAAAATAATTTGTCAATCCTCCTTGTATTTGGACAAAAGCAATAGCTCTAGTATACATATCCTTAATGACTTGAATATAATCAATATTAACTCCTTTCTTTTCTAGAACTCTCCAAAGACCATCTCTTGAAACTTTATCATAAGCTTTATGTAAATCAACAAATAGCATATGTCGATCCTCCTTACTTTCTTTATACTTCTCCATCAAACCTAAATAGATGTATAGCATCCATAGTAGATCTACCTGGCATGAAACTAAACTGATTTTGAAAAAATTTTGTATCACATCGTAACCTATTGTCAATTACTCTCTCCCATAATTTTAATGTATGACATATTAACTTAATTCTTCTACAATTTGCACACTCTGGTGTATCACTTTTATTCTTAAATATATGATCTAACAAACTCTTTCTCCACTCATTCATCTTTTTTAAAAATATTAAAATAATTTGTAAATACCTTGATCTCCTAAACATTTTCACACATTAGAATATCATCGTCCTACTATTTTTCACTTCATTTTCTTTAAAACTTCTAACTTCAAATTTACTAATAAGATAAAAATAAAATTATCTATTTTTTCAAGGTATTAAGGTTGCTAAAATCAATCATAATTTCGATCCTTTTGAAAAATTTATCAAAATAACTCCTATTTTTTCAATATCCTTTCTAAGAAAGAATCTTTATGATTAAATCATCTGATCAACTGACTGATCTCTTATACTCTCTTTCGCTTATCTGTCATATTTCACCTTCTTATTATATATTGTTAAAAGCTAAATTTTTTTTTGTATCATATATTCTTTTATGAATCTCTATTCTTTATATCTTTCTTTTTTGCATCTAAACCAAATTTTATAATAATAACTTTATTTCTTTTTTTTTTTTATTTTTTATAAAACTCATTATAAAATTCTTTTATTCTCCAAGCACATTTACTTTTCACTGCATTTTATGAACATCTCAAATTCTAAACGCTTGTAAATTGTTCTTAAAAATATTTTTATTAGAGTTATTTAAATGCCCCATCTAATCCTAGATATAGGCTATTCAACACTTAATAATAAGTCATCGATATAATCTAACTCACACATAAATTGTTGTTAGTTATATTAATATTTTATAAACCACTTTCTCTATCATACCAAAATTCTGGCAGTTTTCATGGAAGTGTTGCTTATATCATGACTTCTCCCAATCAAGCAGTCATGTAAGGTCAAACAATTAAAAAAAAAACAGAAACAGGAAAATAATGGTGAACAAAACAGTTTAAGTGTAATGGTGAACAAAACAGTTTTGCGGAAAACTTAAACAAGCAGAAAGTTGTTGCTCTCCATTACCATTTAAAAGACAATCAGATCTACCAATCATCAGTATAAGGCAAAAGTTGAATTCTGATCCTAAATTGACAGGTTTTATAAGTCTTCAGGTACATTACGTATGCCTGCTGTTAGATCTAGTAATATGCTGCTCCAACAAAGTAGAATTTATTTCTAAATCGTCAATCTCTACAGCATACAAAAGTACATAAGGGCATATTGGTCATTGGCTAAAGATCATTGTGAGGAGACTTCATTAATCTATTCTTAACCTGCAGCGGCCACATCCTCCACTCCTATCCAAACTCAAAATATGTGCATTACTAGTCACATACCCCTCTGTTGAAGAGAAGGCGAATTTTTCAAAAAATTTGATTTAACTTTTAAGAAGAGTGTAAAAATGAAGTTTAAAGAGGCTCCCCCCCCCAGGCTAAAGGCTGGTTCAAGGCTATAATTATGAAGTTAACAACATCCCATCAACATTGGAATGGAAGCCGTTGAAGGTGGAAACAATTACAAAAAATGTTGGATTCTTAAATGATAAAAACAGCATTATTGATTCTGATAATTTGCATGCAGATGAAGATGACAAGGAAGACAATGTGCATTGGCTATGAATGGTGTTGGTAATAGTTAGAAAATTCTGAGAACATGATTTTAACTCCTAAATGACAGGATAAGTCAGAGATGTTAAATAAAATAGTTACATTGTGAATTAGTAAATTTAAATTTAAATATAAATATATTTTAATTAAATTTTAATGCATATATCATCTTCCATGGCTCAATTATAAGACAAGCCAAGTGGAAGCCATACGCACTACTTCAAATAAAGATGTGACTACACTTTCCCTCCTTATCTACAGCTCTTTTAACACTATAACCTACACCTCATCGAATCTACCTAAATTATATCAAAGCTATACAAAAGAAAAAAGTCAAAATAGTACATGGAGTATTTATGGGGACCATTTTAATCCCAAATTATCTAATGAATTTAATTTAGTCTTTTTTTTCTCAAATCTGATTCAAAATAGTCCCTTGACTCTTAAATTTAATACAAAATAATCCAATAGAGAGATTATTTTAGATCATATTTGAGAAATTAATTCAATCAAATACCTTTATAATCTAGAACTAAGGTGACCACATATAAATGTAACCCCCTCCCCCACCAGTGAGATACCATATCTTCTGGCCTCACATCCTAGAGATGCATCAATCTAGACAATGTTGTTCCGAGGAAGAGCTCAATTTTCATAAACCAGCTATTTCTGATAGTCCATGTGCACAGAGCAATGCCAAACATAACTTATGATGTGATTTATAGTGAAACAATACCAAAAAGCATGGAATGTATCATTACAACAAATTAGCAATACAAAAAAAAACACATGCAAACATTAGATATTAAAAAGAAGTAACACATAGAGTAAAGCAATCCTTGAAACAATATATCAAATTTTTAATATTCCACATTAGGCCCCAAAATTTAGTTACTAAAATAGTAAGTGAAGAACAAGTACATGAGTCAAAATTTAACTATCATGCCACAAGATTATGAATAAAATGACCATTAAGCTTCAAACATAGAACAATAACAAACTCACCAACTACTCAATCCAAAAAAATCAACATAACAATCTTTGCAACTAGAAAACTAAAGAAGATGTTATCCAACGATTGTGTAACTATGACCCTAACTAACAACTTTCATAAAATTTTGGATTATAGAGTATATGATCATATAATCGATATAAATCAAGTATTGCCATTCATATTTTATTGAACCATTAAGATATTTCACTACCAGCAGATTTGCCCAATTTGGTATGTAAAACCAACATCACACAATTTAACAATACTGCCCTAATTAAGATTCATTGCTACCTTGTTGTTACACCAACCATAAGTTTCCCTTATTTTCATCCCTGCATTGCATTGAATTCATGAAATGGTGATCGAGATATGAAATCAGCTCAATAATAGCCTAATCGCTTGAAAACATGAGTTTCACTTAAGAGTTCTTAGAGAATTTCTTTGTCAATCTTACTAGCTTGACATTCTCAAATAGCACATTACTATCTAGCATTGAAGTTGTGGTTCATAGATGAATTCAGCTTGGTAGTACCCTAGACATTCAATCAAAATTGTAGATTTATGGTAACATTTTTAGGGGAAGCCATTCCTATCCCAAGTGGATGATCTATTACTAACATCAATAGTACCAAATGAATTCAAGTGGTTTAGAAGTGGTGGGGTTAAATCCCACCGTCGTCCCCCAAAGGTGTGGGTAATGAGCCCTACTTATGAGTATGAAAACTAAAACTAAAATGTGATTCTTTTTATCATTTTCTCGAATATTAATAAAATTTACCAAAAGTTTAAAAATGCAAACACAAGACTTCAATGAGAAAAATTTTTAGCATCCAATCTTGACATTCCACAAACTGATGAGACTAAGCTACAACTTCACCTTAGAATTCATGTATTATAATATGTAGTACGAAAGGTTTGATCAAGCCATAATTGATGTGAGAGAACATATTCTTAATAACAATATTAATTTATCAAAAATTTAAGAGATAAGAAACTAGTGTACTACAATGTGAGCAACTTTATTATGACATTACATGAATCAACAATACCAACATCACCATCAGCTTTATCCCAACTCTTTGGCAACTATTTTATGAATTCACAATCCCCATTCATTCCTATTGAATGTCATATAAGGGATTAAACCTATTCTACAAAATCTTTTTTTATAAAAGCTCTATCCATGTTACCTCCAATCTATCTTTTTCCATCTAAACCCGTGAAAAGAAATTTCAACCACCTTCTTATAAGCGTTATTCCCACCATTCCAAAAACCAGATTGCTTGAATAAATTTTCACAACCTTGTCTCCAATTAATGGTACTTAAATCATTCTCAATATATCCTTCATAATTTTACTTATATAATTAATACTACAATGTTGTAACATGCTCAAGTTATATTTCAATGAATTGTTTAACATCTATCATTTGGATTCATACAAGATAGTTATCTCAATTGCAATTTCATTAAATATACCTTATGAACTCCATGTTATTATTTATCACATAACATTTCGGGGGCACTTCTCCATTGTAATCACCCAATCATAACTACAAAAATTGTATCATTATCTATATTATCAATCTTTTGTATGTCACAAAGAAATATGAACTTATCTTCTAAAATAGTCATTAATAACATGCTAATCAAAATTGCATTATAACCTCTATTTTAAATCTATAAGACCTAATGCTTTCAATCATGTAAGGATTTCAACTATCATTTGAACTTCACACTTATTCTAGTATGTGTCTAATCGATTAAAGCTATATAATTTGATAAAATTATATAGGACAACTCATGTTGAATATCCATTAAAAGCATTTGAATAACCAAGATAAAGTTGTAACAAATAAAAAAAGATGCAAGCTTGATGTTGATAATTGACATGATCTTATCATGACTAAAACTTACTATAGTAACTCCACAATTACTTTTAATACTAATTAATGATCCATCATCTACATCTTTAATAACTCTAAGATACCTTTGACACTTTTCCTTAATGCATAACAATTTAAATATTATAGCAATGAGTTGTCTTCTCAAAAAAAATATAGAAAATATATATGCAAATTTTTATTTGTTCTCTATACTTTTTGATTAATTAGCATAGCACAAAAATCGCTTCCATAATAAATTTTCTAGCAAAAAACAAAACTAATTATCTAATACCAATTTGATTATTCTAAGTTGATGTTCCATACCTCCCACACATAGCTTTATTATTAAACTCATAAGTTTAATTTTCTAGCACAATTTTGAACATCTATTTTGCTTTTAAATATTAGTTCCAAAATGCTTTTTCTACTTAGTACGGAAGATCCCATTTCTTTAGTAGATGTTTGATTAAAAATATCCTATCTACAAAAATTATACAATAAAACACCTCATTTTAGATATCCTTCGTAAGCACAACTATAGCCAAAATAAAGCTATAATAATATAAAAGGATATATAATTATTGTTGATCATTTACATAATCCTATCAAAATTGAAACTCATTATTTAATTCATATTTACTTTTAATACTAGTCAATAATATAAACATCTCTAATAGCTTAAACACACCACTATCATATTTGTCCCATAATGTGTAGCAAATCAAATCAAATGTCACTCAAACATATGCCTTCTCAAAATCAACAAAAATTGCATGCATATATTTTCCCTATGTTATATAGCTTTCATCACAATGATTACTTTCATAATACATCTTGGCACAAAAAAAGTTTGATGATCTAATATCAAAATGATTTTTTGAGTTTATCTTTCATTACTCTCTCTCCCACTATTTTATTTATGATTCATAAATTCAATTTATCTAAAATTATCAAAGTTCTAAACATCTTCTTTGCTCTTAAATCTTAGTATCTTCTTTTATAATCAATTAGCATAAAGGTTTAAAGAGCGAAGAGGGGGGGGAGGGTTTTGGTGTCCCTCCTACTTTTGCAATAAACCTTTTTATATCTATGTACAATATAAAAGCTTGGCCCACAAATCTTTTTGCAGCTACATATAATATGGAAGCCTCACACAATTTATTCATGAATGGTTATGTGCATAATTTCATATTTGGATGTGATCTAAGAGACTTAAATGGTTGTATATGTAGTGAAATAACAAAGAAATCAAAATGCCACAAAATATGTATTATTTATTAACAAAGGTAAAACAATAAAATGATCAAGCTGGATGGGTCTAATTACAAGAACACAAGCAAAAATCCAAGGGCATCAAAATGCTTAAGCTAGGAGAAGCCCAATTATAAGAGCCTAAACTAAATTCCAAGAAAGAACCCAAGTATAAGAATATCTTTATATATTAAATTTTAAGTTTTGATTTTGTATTTTATCATTTTTGCATGTTTATTCTAATGATATAAGGTTTTAGCCACTTAATGAATTTATAGAATACTTAGTGAATTATTATATCTAGTTGCCATTTTCCCTATTAATAACCTTCATTTCCCTCAAAAAAATTTATTCTTGTCTTTGAGTAATAATAGACTAGGAGTCATTATAAATTCTATCTGCAGTATTGATATGTAATGAAAATTTTAAATTTGAATGATACGAAAACTTGAAAAAAATTTATTCTCTAATGGGCTTGAGCTTAGTGACTAGCCATTGATCTTTCTTAGTGAAAAGTCAAATTATCTCTCAATGATTCTTCATTCTCCTCATAATCAATATTCAAAACATCTACAAAATCTTTTCCTACATCTATCATCTCTTAGGACCAATCATCATCAACCCAAGCCATTAAAATAATTTTAAATGGTTTAATACTGCCTCCTTTCTTAAAAGTTCTCTTAGCCTAAAATTTATTTTGTTTATATATATATATATATATAATATTAAGGCCCTTCTCACTAGTTAATCCTTTATGCATTTAAAAAAAATCATATTCAAAACCAAAGGGTACCCAAGTCAATTTCCATAAACAAAGTTAAAAACCTGACCAAGATAATAGATGCACTAAAAATTATAATTCACAACAAAAATATAAAAACTCAAAAAATGTAAAAGAAAGTAATATCCAAATGCAATAATTAAAAAGATGTGAACCCTTATGACTAGCATAAAAAACAACAAAATTTCATCCCCACCTTACACCTCCACATATAAGATCATAAAACTCATGCTAATGAAGCTTGAAGAGTAAGCACCATCTATTGCACCCCAAAACCTATATCTAATCTTCAACCAAAAGCCAATTTTTAAAAAAAACTGCATAACCCTAAGTGATAGTCATAGGATCTCCCAATGAGAAGGCTAGTGATGTTTTTTATCACAATATTATAAAGTTTATTCTACCTAGATTTAAAAAAATAAATCAATTAAAAAATATGTTTGTATAATAGATCATAATAATTCTACCAAGCAATATAAGGAAGATGATTAAGTATTGATTTGCATTAAACCTAAGAGATACTAATCCACTAAATTAAAAAAAAATTGCATTCTAAAGCTCATAAACCATTCAAGATAAAGAAAATTAGAACCAATATAAATCAGATTGATTTGTTTATTGATGTGATTATCAATTCGATTTTAAATGGTGACAACATCTTATCTATAATGGAGTTATCCAACCTCCAAATGTTCAATCTAACATTTTATAGAACCCCACTTACATATTCTCATAGACCACTTTTACAAAATCCCATATTTGGATAGATGAATAACCAAACCCCAACCAAATATATTTGGATGACAAGAATAGATTTAGAGAAACCTATCCTTCAACCGATAGCACACTACTTGAATTTCAACCCTAAAGATCAAAGTTCAAATAAGTCTAAAAAAAAGTTGATGTAGAACGTCAAGATGATCCAAATGATCAAAATAATCAAGCTAAGCAAAGATCAATTATAAGAAAGTAAGTAAAAGCCCAAATACATCAAGATGCTCAAGCTATAATAGGCCCAATTATAAAAGCCTGAGTAAAAGCCTAAGCAAAAGCAAGTATAAAGATAATTTCATATCTTTAATTTTCAATTTCAGATTTAATATTTCATCATTTTTGCACTTTTATTTTTAATTGGGACAAGATTTTGGTTGGTCACTTAATACATTTTGAAATGTTGAGTAAATTAGTGCTTATGGTTAGTACTTTCACCATTAATAGCCCTCTTTTCCTCAAAAAAGTCAATGAATAATGATAACCTAAGATTCATTATAAATGCTAGATATAATACTAATAAGTGACGAATGATATTAAAATTTGGAGAAAACTATTCTCTTGTCAGTTGGAGCTTGTTGGCCAACCATTGACCTTTTCGATGGAAAATCTTAGTTATCACTCGTTGCTTGCTAATTATCCTCATAACCTCTCTTCCAAACCTCTCCAACTTTCTTCCCTTACATCATAGTCATCTCCTAGGGTCAGCCATCAAACCAAAGACATCAAAATAATTTTAAAACACCCTTTGTAGCTCTCAACCTAGACTAAGCCAGCCATTACCTAGTCTTATCTCTTTTCTTTTCATATGCCCTTAAAACTCTTGAAACTATATCAAAATTTCAAACCACAAAAGCTAACCCTCTACAATCATTCCCATCATTTAGCTACCCTTAAATTCATTTCTAAAAAAGTTAAATCAATACAAACTAGGTTTGCTTAAAGCTAATCTTAATTTTCCCAATTCCATGCCGCCCAAAAGACCACCATCTTCAACCAGTAATTCCAAATCATGCATTCACGTCATAGTCAACAATCCATAGCCATCTCCAACTATTAGTCCACTTACAATGCCCATTGCAACCATGATTAAAAGACACGAGACAAAATGTGGACACAAATACTAACAAAAAACTTTAAAATATAGGATATGAAATCATAAATAGGCATTAAAAATTGTAATAAGTAGAGCCAAAAGTATTGAGCCAATTAAGTCAATAAATAAACAAATTATATCATTGAATCAAGCACAAAGCTTAGAAGCATGTCAAATAAATAAAAGTTATAATGAAATTGAAATGATGTGAAACTAAAGAATCAAAGTAAAAATAAATAAAACAATGAATGAAAGATTAAGGAATTATGACATAAGAGCATATGTTGTCAATTTTGTTCTCTGTTCATTAGTCATGCTTGAGATGTGTTCAATAAACATCCATATATTCTTTCAAAATAAATGAAGTATGATAAATGGCCTACACAACATGGTTCCTTGTCCAACATTTTAAGCGTGTACAAGAAAATCACATTTTTTTTGTGCTTACTAGTTTATAGAAATACTAACCTTCTTCATATCTTGGATGTAAGTTATCTAACAACACTAATAAGTTTGGATCCTTGACACACCAAGTGAAGGAATAAAAAAATAATGTATGAAATCATGAAAAAAAAAGTTGGTAGAGTATGCCACCAAAACCTATCTTATTTACAAACTTATCACACATCCAAAAAAGCTAAACTAACAATCTCATGTATTAGCGTATGCCATGATCAAATCATTGAGAATTTATCAAAAGCAAAAATAGAGGAGTGAAAATATGACAAGTAGGGTAAAAGGATGTTAGTTTTGCAAGTAGCCAATATTTATGTGTTATGTGAAAAGTTTACCTTCAAAGCTTTCATTGCCCTTAGCTATAACTATACACGCCTTAGTAAATAAGATTGGACAAATATGTGAAATTAACCATACTAATCTTCTTACCATCTCCTTTTAAGCGAGGTAATGCAGGTGGGGTAGCTTCTTTTGCAAAAGAACGAATTGTTGCTAAACGCTCGTGGGGTATTACAGCAGGAACAATTGATAACTATCAAAAAATAAATAAAAGGATTAGAATACACATGTACACCAATTTAAGAAGTAAATTTAATATGATGTTTAATACAAATAGATTGAGCAAAAAAAAAGTCATAGAAGTACAATCATACTTCCAAATTGTGAAGATACTCATATAGAAGCATAATAATGGCAAAAGCAGAAATATAAAAAATAAAAATTTCTAAAGAAAACATATGGTTTAAATATGCAATGATATGAGTAATAAAAAATTCAAACACTACACCCTCATGCAGAGAGAATACAAAAAAAAACAATTATGATAATGCTTATGAGCTTCAAAGAATGGTTAGATAACTCAAGAAGGAAAGACAAGAAATTGTACATCAAGATGAGAGAGAGAACAAAAGAACACATCATCAAGAGGAGAAAGTGAAGACAAAGAATCAATCATTTAATAATCTTTGAATGTTGCATATTATCCTAAGACACCATTTTATAAAAGAGGATCCTCAACGCATACAAAAAACACTTAATACTAGTAAGGCAACATAAAATGAATCTTTTTGATGCATTTAATACATGAAACATAATTAAAACATGCAAAAATGGATACATGGCAATGATTTATAAGAAGAAGAATCAATGCTTGAGATGGTCTTATATCATTCACCAAGTCTAAAGAAACTCTTCTCCAAAGAGTTAGAAGGTCGTGGTTATGATGGTAACTATGGTGGTGGCAAAGGCAAACTAGAAAATGGGAATCTCATGAGATAGTAGCAAATTAGATTGTACTTCAAAGAAGGATCGCTCCATCAAGGCATAAATTATCATAGCAATATATTGAGCAAATATAAACACATGATATAGCAAGTAAAAATGTCAACATGAGCAACTGGGATGGATTACACTACTACAATAAGTTGTGAAAAATCTCCATTTAAACATGCCAATGGACAATAACAATACTAGAAGTACCATGGGATCTATCTCAACGTCATGTATCTCTTTTGAGGAACAATATTATCAATTAAAATAAACACAATAGCAAGCACCATCTCATGATCCATCTTAATCACTAGGCCAAAGTTCAAAATGGGACCTATATCAATCCTTGAATATGACAACTAACACTTTTCTTTGAGAGCCAAGTCATCATCAAATATTAGCTCATCATCATAATATCATTAATCAATCTAATTTAAAGAGCAAGTGAATCAAGAAAATGCATTTTGCAACTTCTAGTACAACCTAAAATACAAAATGAGAATCAATCTATAGTATATTATCACACATTCACTCAGTCATTAGTAATAAATGAACATCGACAATAGCATGAGAACGGTGTAAAATATTTCTTTAAGAGATAACAATAAATAATACATGTGCAAACATTGAGCCTATCAATATAAATTAGATGTTCGTTAGTCACTTGATGAGATTTAAGAGGAGTTTGATCAAAGTGATTTGACCTAAGATGATTGACATAATAATAATGAAAGCATGCATAAATCATGATATAATATATCATGATCATGTTATCAATGAAAAGCTATGATGCACCGACATTTCTAAAATGTGCGTAATATAATCGGACATTGGCTCGTCACGCGTCGCACATAGCATGTCCAATTAAAATAATAATTAAAAAAATCCGACACTCGTGTCACTAAAATAAAATTAAATTTAAAACTATTTCAAATACAAGTAATAAATTTATAACTTATTTCTTAACTTATAACCTGTGCCCTGTGTACGTGAACATCACCCAAATCTCCTGTCTAAGTCTACGACCCATATTCTTCATGAGGTGTTGCTAGAATTTCTCATGTGATCATGAAATATCGTTAATTATATCGCGATGCTTTCACCATCACTATCGATGCGGAAATTTAATACCTTCACATTTTTTGACAATGTTTTCTTATCACCTATAGACTTTTTATCTTTTAAAATTTCATATTAGACTTAAATGTCTTATCATTTTCTTGCTTTTAATACTTTATTTATTTCATTTAGATTATATATATTATTTATATTTATTAAAATGTAAAATTTATAATACCGTGTCCTACGAGTGTGCATGTTGTATCAAATCCGTGTTCTCGTGTCTGTGTTCATGTAAGATAGATGAAAAGAATATGTATAATTATTACAATATGACCAATCATAATATCAAATGATAAGATTATGCATGAGAATCATTTTATAATCTATAATGACCATGATACAAAGCATATGACTAGTCTATACAGTGATAGGAAGGGTAACAACCATAAGTATCATGAGAGGAAGTGCATGATTTTTTCACTACTCATATTATAACATTAATAAGATTCTAGGCTGCAATTTAATTCATTACATTTATATTTTGTGTTTATCTTCAATATAGCCCTCTAAAGAACAAACATACAAGAGATGAGACCCTGGAAAATTCAAGCATTGCTTACAATACAATGCCAAACAATGCAAGGATTGCAGTAGCTCAATATAGTTTTGAAATCAGCACTAAAAGCTCACAGCTAATTGTAAGGACCCCGTCAGCTTACAAATGGAAGTAGTTATCATCCGGACATCCACACCCAAACACCATTCATGGTAAAAACAAGTATACCTTGTGCCATTAGACCAAGGCATAAAAACGATGACAAGTTCAACTCCTGAAATATCTTTTAAGTGAAATGTATGACATCAAATCTATTCTTGGAGGAAAACGTGGAGATTCTAATCATCAATGACAGAAGTAACGAAGAAAAAAGCATCCGAAGAAAAACTTCGATTCATTCTTTGAAGTTAGGATTCGATAGTGGACGCTTTTAAAAGACAATCAGAGTGACTGCTGCGAAAATAGAACTTATAATTGAAATCCTTCCTATACAAACTTGTTGCAGAATCGATAAGGAATTTCCAACCCACATTTGCACCAGTCTTCAGTCCAAAGCATAATTGAAAATTAAAAATAGTTCGATCTACATTAAAAATGAAAAGAAATTACAGAATCCAAATGATCAATACAACATGATAGTGTTGATTGAGATACGAAATGGAAACCAAACCCTATTTCTAAGAAAAAGAAGATTTATTGATCAGACAGTGATATCCTGTAATATCATCCGAAGCGCCGCTTTACCTGTCTGGATCGCGAGAGGAAACGAGAAGCCAAAGCCATGTCTGCAGATCCTCTTCGGTCTGCTCGCTCGACAACGTGGGTTTCGACTCAACGCACGGCTTTTACCTAAATTGTGGTAAGTTTACCGCGTTTCGTTCTGAGTGCACCTTGACTTTAGTTGGAGTGGATTGGTGAAATTATAATGTGCAAGACCAACAGCTCGACTCATTCTCTACAGTTTTATGCCCGTTTATTTGATTTGTACCAGATATTTAAATTTTTTTATTTTATACACATAAATTTTTAAGAAAAACATTTATTTATTTATTTTTTTAGAAGACTATTTTTATAACTTTTTTCAAACCAAAGGCCCCCACTTCGACAGTGAACATATGTACAAATAAAATTTGAATCATATTTAAGTAAAATTAGTCAAAAGTATTTTTAAATAGAGTTGGTATTATATTCAAACAAAATACAATTCATATTTTGACACAATTCGAATAGGATTCAAAAAGATGTAGAGCGTAATTACAATCATATTTGAATAATGGTTTAACTATGAAACAGGGATTGTTCAAATATAATTTATTTATATTAGATACAATAAAAGTGTGTTCCAACAACTTTAATATAATAGACTGCAAGGTCGATACCACAAAACAAATGCAATTATATCACCTATAAATATAGCTAATTATGATATAAATAAAATAGAGTGCGATTAACATAATAGATAGCAATGCAAAAGCCATAAGATCATAAAGTACAATTCAAGAGATATAAGATAATAGTCATTGCAAAATTATATGCGATTAAGAGATCTAGCATGAGATAGTGTAATTCAAGAACTAAAACATACTATATATAGATTGAGAATTGACATTAGATTAATGGAATAAATAATTTACATTGGAACAAAGTAATGTACATTGATTAATGAAAGAATGGATTTTTTTTAATAGATAAATAAATTTATATTATTGTGAAATATATTTACACATATATGATTCATGTAGAATCACGTCTTTAGGTTCATAAGATTTTTATTTTGAAATAGATATTGTTGACCTCACTTTGAAGTGATGACTCATCCTTCCTGTCTTAGACTTAGGAATCGTCTAGGCACTTGAATTTTTTTCAGTCATAGGACACTTCTAGTGATTAAGGAAATAATAAACCCAAGCCTAGAGACTTAGGAAGGCATGCCCTAAGCTTAGGTTATACCCTAGAGAAAATAAGTTCTAGCTAGCCTATGGCCTAAACCAAGACTCATGCTTCTCCACTCATCCAAACCCAACCTCAAGCCAACACAATCAACCTCCAATTGGATTTTCTTTGCTATCTAAACTCCAAGTCAAATTAACTTTGCCCCTAACCTAAATTAATTCTACCATGATCCTATGGATCCAACCCAAAACCCATTCAAACAAAACATAACCCAAATTGATTTTCACAAAAGCACTCCAACCATTCAATAGATCATTTCAACCCCTCCAATCATCAATCAATCAATTGAATCCAATCAATTAATTGACCCAAAAGGTCCAAATGAGCCAAAATTCAATCAAACCTAAATAAATTGCAATCAAGGCCACCAATCAACCTTAAATCTATCATTGAACCCATCTTAACACCCAATTTAACCCAACCAACCCAATTGGTCCACTTGACCTAAAGTGGCAAATGATTAAGTTGACTCATACCCCAATTCAACCCAAATTGGATTGAATCAACCTAGCCAATCTCCTCTATAATAATTATTAATTATCCTTGATAATCCAATTGCAATCAATTGGGTCAAACCAAATCAATTTGATCACTTGATCCAAGTTGACCCAATTAACTCTTATGAACCACAATGAACTAAATCTCATTCCAACCTCAATTAATTAAAATCAATGATTCTCATCAATCATAAATTGAGTATTACCAATTGAACCAAACCAAGCAAATTTGATCCCTTGACCCAATTTGACCTAAAGGGTTAAATCAAGTCAAACCAAATTGATTGAAACTAATACCTCTAATCAATCATAAATTGATTATTAAACATAATCCAACTTTCAATTGAACCTAATTTAGTCAACCCAACCCAATTGACCCATTTAGCCCAAATTGACCTAAAGGGTCTAATTGAAATAAATCATTCCCAAATTCAGATTGATTTAAACCAACACCTACAATCATTCTCAAATGATCAATTGAACCTAAACCAATACTCCACCCGAGCCAATTTGCCCAATTTGACCAAATTGATCAACTTTACCCATTTGACTTAAATGAGCATAAGTGAACCAAATCCAAATCTACTTGAAATCAAATCAAACTAATAGAACCAATACATTCTAAATCATCATTTAAAAATACCCAAATCCTTAGGTTAGCCCAATTTGACCAATTGGTCAGCCTAACCCAATTAAACCCCATTTGACCCATATGGGTCAAAATGAGCCAACCAGATCAAACCAAGTCCAAACCCAACCAAACTTAACATGACTCATCCTTGGGTCACCATGGGCTAGCCCAGGTAAACCTAACTCATGGTGAACCCAATTTGGGTAAAAACTCTTGAACCAACCCACCCAAATGGGACAAAATCCCCATTTAGAGGGGTCCCCAAGCCTTAGCAACCATCTTTGGTCATTCTTGGACATGTGGACCACTGACCCAACCTAACCAAAGGCTATTGGATTCAGCCTTTGGCCATGAGAGGATGAGCTCACCCATGACTCTCCATTAGTTCACTTGGAGGAGGAGGTACACCCCATGCCAGCCCATGTCATTGTCTCAGCCTCTCAAGCATCTCCACTTCAGCAGTCCACTACCTCAACCAAACTACCAGCGGCGGCAGAGGTATCTCAACGCTTGGTTCACTTGGGGATGAGAGTATACTCCTCTTCATCTATTCAAACTTTATAGAGAGCTTTCTCAAAGCATTCTGAGCAGTCCTAGACCCTTCCTTGAATCCCTAGTACTCTCCATCGTCGGTAAGACCAACCACCAAGCAAAATCGAGAGCCCCATCCGTCCAACCTCACCAAAACTCCACCAAATCTAAATTAACTTTTCCCACACCTTTCCTCACTCCTGTGAGTTGAAACGAATCAATCCCTGAGCAATTTGATCATCGGAAGGCACTCCAAGACCAACTTCGGTGAGCTTTGTGGTAGCGCTTGGTCCATAAAGGAATCGGTAGGGAAGCAGCTCGAGTTCTTCTCAATAGGGCTTTAGCTCTTCAAGACGAAGCTATCTCAGTCGATGGACCACTGGTATATATCTCTAACAAAGTAAAAAATCTAGCAAATCATAGATTTTCCTCTAAGTGTTGGTCTTTTGTGAAGTGAATCATGATTTTACACAATTTCCACTGTCGGAACTTCTTAAATTTTCTTCCCACACATTATCTTAAATTTTGTGGGTTGATTCTATGGGATGTCCTATGCCTCTCATAATTTTCTTGAAATTATTGGCCATGTAATTTAAAGTTTGAAATTTCTAATCCTAATTACCCTCCTTAATCAATTCAATACAACAACAACAACAACAACAACAAGCCTTACACCCACTAGGTGGGGTCAGCTACATGAATCCTTCATCTCCATTATGTCCTATTATGTGTCAAATTCTCATTTAATTCAAGTATACTAAGATCATTTTTATACATCTTAACCAAGTCTTTTTTTGGGTCTACCTCTACCTTTCTTAACATAAGGCAAATCTAATGCATCTACTCTCCTAATGTCATCGGACGATGCTTTATGCCAAACCCAAGGACTCTCTAATCTTATCTACCTGGAGCTACTCCAACTTTTTCCGAATATACTCATTTTGCATTCTATCTAAAGCCACTCATCCACTGAGCATCCTCATCTCTCTTAACTTAGTCTTATGTTTCTCTTTTATTGGCCAACATTCTACACCATAAGTCATTGCTGGTCTTACCACCATCTTATAAAATTTTCCCTTAAGTTTAAGTGGAACTTTTCTATCACATAATAGGCCAGATGCATTCCTCCACTTTAACCATCCAACTTGAATTCTACTAATAACATCTCCATCTATTTCACCATCATTTTGAACAATAGAGCCTAAATATATAATCCTCTTATTAATGAATTGATCACCTAAAGGCACAACACTACCACTAAAATTTCTACAACTAAAATTACACTCCATATATTCAGTTTTAGATCTACTTAAACGAAAACCTTTAGACTCTAAAGTTGACCTTCTTAATCAATTCAATATTTATTAAAATTGCTAAATAGTAAAAATTAAATAATTTATGATGGTTAATCACTATAAATAGTGGGAATGTCTAGGAGAAATAATTAGGACCTCTTTTCTAATTATTTTCTTAAATGCATTTTCTTAGGAGGGTTAATTAAATCATGAAATAATTATGGATTAATTAGGGGAGCTTAATGATAAAATAAAATGAAATTAAAATGATGATTGGTTCAAATAGTTCAAATATAATTCATGGGTTTCTCCTTTATGTGTTTAATAACATAAAGTCATTATGGAATTTATGGTTAACCCATTGGTGTGGGAAAATAATAAGAGTACTTAACTTAGATTCCTTCCTTAATCTAATTAACTCTTAAGCATGATCCTAATTGCATTAGTTTCTTTAGGCGCATTACAAATTTTAATTTCTTATAAGCAAATCATTGGAAGCTCATGATTAAGTAGTTAGTCAAATTAAAGAAGTTTAGGAAATGGGAAATTAAATTAATTTCTTGATGATTTGAACTTAATCAATCCATAAAAGTTAATTATTTTCCTTAAATACATTAAGTCACTAATATGGGATGGGGAAAAACATCAAGTGTCTTTCTCTTCTTTAAGTATTAATAATTCAAATTTCAAAATCAAATTCAATAAGAAACTTTGGTTAGTCTTCAAGAATTTTATTTGACTTGATTATCCTTAGAAATTAATGTGATTGAATGTATCATGTGGCAATGTTTAATTATTTCTTTTCAATCAGTATAAATTTATATGCCATTTGTATCATGCACTCATGTTTTCAATCAAAAGAATCAATTGAACATGACTATATATGTATAAGTTGAATGTGTTGGATTAATCATACTATATAGTGTGTCTATTATCATTAATAAATGTCAAATTATTTTCAAAATTATAAATTAATGATAAAAATTTAAATTGATTTTTGCTACAAATATTCTATATGATTTACATTCACTTATAATTTAAACATGTTAAGGGATCATTTTATTTTCATGATTCATGTGTGTGTTTATATGTGTTTGAATGTTAGTAAGTATATAGTCTGGACATCCTAGGAACACGAGACTTTAAATAGCCCCAAGGAAGTCTTAAATTACCTCAATTCACTAGTTAAACAATGGCACGTACTTACTTAATTTTATTCATGTGTGTACATGTACTATAATTTGGATTGAGCTTTACTTTACATGAGTAAATAATTTGCTAATATACAATCTTTTGCATGATTTTCATCCCTATGTTAGTGTATATATTTATATGCATTTAGGATAGCAAGTATATAATTTGGACATCCTGAGAACACGAGGCTTTAAATAGCCCCAAGGAGGTCTTAGATTATCTTACTTTCCTAGTTTAACAACATCATGTACTTGCTTATATCTCTAATAGATGTGTATGTATACTTAGCTAAGGAATGCAATCTCTCTTTTCTATCAAAAATATATGCATCAACAATCATTCAAGTGTACCAAAAATACACACATATACATTGCATGAATAATTATGTTAAATTAAATATCATAAGAGTGAAGATAAATGCATGTTATTAATGGTGAAAAGGAATGATGGAATGTTGTCCATGTGATAGTGATTCAGTCTCCTTAATCTTAAGATGTCTTTCATGTTGAACATGATTCTTTATGATTAACCCAAACTTAGGATTAATAAAGAAATATTTAATAAATTATTTACTTAAAGAAATCAAAATCATAATAACATTCCTTTAGAAAATAACTTAGGGTAGGGATGAAGAGGGTCAAACCTCTTTCCTCTCTTTATAATAATTAAATGTCAAGTGACTATTAAGTGAAACAAAAAAGAAATATGAATTAAAATCAATTAATCTTTTTAATAACTTGAAGTGAAACCTCCCCTCATGTGTAACTAAAACATTCCAAAACCTTTAGATAATCATATACCTAAAGCCTAATTAAGACATACCATACTAAACCTTAGCACACACATTAGAATACTAAGTCGCCACTTCTAGCTCTAAGTTAGGATGGTTTATGTTGTGCTGTTGTGTTTTATTTTATGATGTAATATTTTAGACTAGATGTTAGGATTATTTATACTAGACTGGATGTTAGGCCGTTCATAGCCTGATGATATTTTCTACAGGGGATTATACTAAAAGGGTCTGCTTAAATAATAAATAAATATAAATGCTCTTTCTTGCATGTTGTTTATGCCCATAATCATAATTGGTATTATGATTGGTGGGCTTGGTTACCCATGTGCAGGGTGCTAAGTTCTAATTTATAGAATATAACTACTTAGTTTGTATGTTTATTTAGCTAACATCTATTTTGCAGGTATAGTTAGATTTTATTCTCCATAAACATATAATTTTATAATAGAAATTAGGCTTAGTGCTATGGGATTTAAGATGAGCAGTAACTAGAAGGAAATGACCTAGGAGGCCTTATGAAGTCTAGAGTAAAATCAAACCAAAGGATGAAGAATGAAAGAAAAGCAAAGAATGAAGACCCTCATAGCATCTATTTAATTATAATTATAATATTCTTTTGTAATCTAAGTTGTATAAGGGTAGAGCTCAACTACCCAACTTCTTTCTTTTCTAGGGTGTACGGAGGTACCTGATCGCACCAGCCTATTATTCTTTTAAGAAAATCTATGAATGTTTGATTATTGTGTTTAACTTGTGTAATAGAAATGACATGCCTTTTATAGGTTTCTTAAAGCTTGATGATTGAATGTGTGGCCTAGATGTGGTAGGCTCTTTAGAATAAAATTAATTTTTCTACTCCAACTAACAACTCATAATTAAATTATAAATATAACTCATAACCTCACTTTAAAGCTTAGGTTATAGTCAAAATAATTAAAATATTTAGCAATTCCTTAGCAGAATGATATAGGTTATAACAATCATGCATATCATCTCATTTCACTCTTGAATATGGAGGGTCTCCATTCTTGCACGATAAGGGAATACTTGACTTTGAGGGCATCCCTTGTAGTGGAGAACATCTCTCACTGATTTAGCCCATAATCTAATTTTATCATACATTTAGGCATAATTATCTCAATCATTTGTCCAAATGAATGTGTTACAATGGTATAAAACATTATAAATTTTGCATTAGTCTAAACCATGATTTTGTGCCAATCATAATCTAGTCTCTTAGGGAGTGAGTTTAGGACTCTAGTATTTCTTTTTAATTAAATAATAGCTTAGCTATCTTGCACTTTATATAAAATTAGCCTACATGATTTTGAAGTGTAGGAGGTGTTAGCTAGCGACCACTCCAAGTAGTTGTAAGTCCAGAAGAGTCGGGATGAGTTTATCCTCTCTTATGGAGATAAATCATTATGTCCCATTTTTTGATTAAACTTAGGTCGTGCTCTTAGCTTGTGCTAAAGAATCCTAGATTTAGGATCCTAGGCTGCTTATTTCCTTCGGGCTATGAGTATAGGTCCTCATCTCTTAGGCATTTCTACAATATTATGTTGATGGATTATTAGCCCTAGCTTTCTAATAAAATTTCAACTCAAATATAAATAAACTCTCTCTTTCAAATATATAAAATCTCACTATAGGGTAGATTAGAATGCTCACTAGGCTTCCTAGTATCATGAGGCTCCCTACTTATCTTTCTTTGAAATCCATGAATAAGCCTTTCCACTTGAACTTTCCCACTTGATTTTTATGAAAAACCCAATCCTTTGATAATCTAGCTTTGAAATCTTTGGAGATATTTATTGACTACTTTAATCAAGAGTCTTCTTAGGAAATTCTTATTTCTTAGTTTGTACTTAACTATGAGAGCTTGTTTCCAAGAAAACTAAAGAACCCGGTATAAAATAAACCCTACTATACTTTTTCATATAAAGTAGAGAAAAGATCTCTAGTATATACGAAGATCCATCTACCATAGGAGTCCTTATTAGGTGATTAGATCCATTGTATGGTGATATTTCTATCTTTCAAGATAAAATATCATACCTTGATGTCGTACCCGATTACTTCAATAAGTATCCCCTAAGATCTACGTGGTGTCTATAATGACTCCAAATTAAAACACCACAGATATATAATGTGTTACATTACATGCATGTTTAGTCATTATTACAAATATTCTATAGAGCATCAAATTATATGTGCAAAACTTATTTAATTATTTAAATTTTTGTAAAATTTTAAATGACTTATCTTAAGTTGACCTGAGAATCTCATCTATTGTAGCACTCCTCTACTTTCAAGAAAATTTATAAGAAAAAAGCTCTTTGATTGCCTATAAAGTCTATGCTAAGGTGCATTACAGCTTAGAGTCATACATCATAACATTTCATTGATAGTGAAATTTCACATATTGTTCAATGAACCTTGTCCCAATTTATTAGAAAATATATAAATTCTACATTTTCCTATTATTCAAGAATCTTTTCTTCTCTCCAATAACATACAAGAATGCTTCTTTAGGCCACTTAAATGACTCGCTCGATTTTATGTATGTAGAGATTGCTAATATACTTAACTAATTAAATAATTCATTTAATATAATATTACTTTATTTATAGGCTTACTAGATAATGCTATATAAGCTCCCCATATATATATATATATATATATATATATATATATATATGAGAAAAAATAATGTGCTAAAAATAAAAAATAAATCTAATACATTCATCTATTTAATAATCATACATTAAATAAAGTCTTATATTTTTATCTAACTATCTAGTCATGTTGTGGGTACATATAATTATTGAACCTACATTACACTATCACTACCCACTTCTATCTCCTTTAGATTTTCCTACTTATCCAAATGTCAAATATTTAAATAAAGATGCTTATCAATTGGGCAAAGAAAATTAAATGCATATAGATCCATAGAGTTATGTGTCTTTTCTTATGAATTTATCAAATTTATAATCAAATACTTATTACTTGTTTACTTCTACCTACAATGTATTAACTTAGCCTCACTTCTATATAATAATAAGAGATAGGAAAACATCTCCTATCTTATTGACCTCATTATATGTACATATAATAATAGGGGATTGGGCATGCATCTCCACTTCTTCCTCCATCTCCTTCCCCTTATCCTTTTGCATGTCATCCTAACCTTAACTAATTGAATGATAGAGTCAGTAGTGTGATTCTCCTTCTTCTTTGTCCTCTCCATCTCTTTATATACAAATCTCTAAACAAGATTGTTTAGAGCATCTTATTTTTTTCCTCAACCCATATTTAATTATTTTTCAATATAAGCTAATCACTCTTTAACTTCTATACAATAACAAAAAGTTTCTTTAACTCTTCATAGAAGAACATGAACTAACTAGTAGTTGATTATCTCTCTACTCTTTCTCCTTCTTTCTTCTATAAAATGATGGTGCTCATTTAACTTTGTACATTTGTTATTGTGATAAACTAAATAAGAGTATGTACAATGAATTTATAAAAGCCATCTTCATTAGCTCTATGCAATACTAATGGATGAATAATTACTTAAAATAAATAAATAAAAGTTAATTTACAATAATAATCCATACTTAAATCTTTATTTAGTAGCATCGTTAAGAAATATTTGCTTATAAGCTTCTTGATACTCTTCAAGCACATGATCCTTAGTGGCATCTCCCTAAAAAAGTAGCACATCTCATCCTAACCTTAACTAAATGAATGATAGAGTTAGTAGTGTGATTCTCCTCCTTTGTCCTCTTCACCTCTTTATATGCAAATCTCTAAGCAAGATTGTTTAGAGCATTAATTTTTTTTTTCAAACCTTATTTAATTATTTTTCAACATAAGCTAGCACTCTTTAACTACTATACAATAATGAAAAGTTGCTTTAACTCTTCATAGAAGGACATGGACTAATTAGTAGTTGATTATCTCTCTACTCTTTATCCTTCTTTCTTCTAAAAAATGATGGTGCTCATTTAATTTTATACAACTCTTATCGTGATAGACTAAACAAGAGCATGTATAATAAATTTATAAAAGTCATTTTCATTAGCTCTATGCAATAGCAATGGATGAACAACTACCTATAATAAATAAATTAAAAGTTAATTTACAATAATAATCCATACTTAAATCTTTATTCAGTAGCATTGTTAAGAAATATTTGCTTATAAGCTTCTTGTAACTATAGAGAGTTTAGACCCTTGAAAATTAATTAGAACATGTATCTTTAAAGTTTATGAGTTTTTGTAAAGTAATTTATAGGTCCCCATAAAGATTTGTGGTCCTCAACAAATATCAAAAATTTGAAAATAAATAATTGATATGATACTTAAAATACCACTAGTCGAAGTACGAATCTTGATGTCAAAAGCAAGTTGATCCTAAGTTGAAACTGGTCGAGATCAAGCACTTAAAATATCATTGGAAACTTTGGGATATCAGTTAAATCCCTAAATAACACTTAAACATAGAGTGTTTATAGTCAAATCGAGCATCTCGATGAGCTAGATCTAACAAGCCCAATATCTCATAATTTTGACTTCATTTGAGCATTCAAATACTTAAAATACATCAGATGATCAAAGAAATCATTTTGAGACGTTCGATGGAGTGGAGTGGTTTGGGTTTTACATGTATTTACAGAAATTCCACTCCTCCAATCTATAAATAGCCCCTCATTCTTCACATGAGGGGGGCTAAGCAAGAGAGAGGAGAGAGCTCTAAAGCTTAAAAATCCTCCAAGCATAATCGTGCCGCCACTCGACGGTCGTCGACCACCCCGTTGGTTGCCAACCATCCGTTGCCGCCCGTCGCCATCCCGTCAATCTCCATCGCCGGTAATTACGCCAACTACTTCGTCGCCGGCATCGTCATCGTTGTTGTCACATCGTCGGCTCATCATGATAGGTCGCGCCATGATTATCTGGGTCACCAACCATCTCCGGTCACCATCACGATGACCTTCATCGCGTCGATCGATCCCGTTGCTCACCATCATCTACTACCACTAGCGCTTACAACGCGACTATATAGGCATTTGTTTGATTATTCCCATTGTCAGCCCTTCTCTTATACAATTCTGTAATCCCGTATCGGGAAAACTTTATACTCCAAAATAAATAGATAGTGGAATATTTTTACTATGCTAGGCCCCGTGGTTTTTTACCATATTCCTGGGGTTTTTTCACGTAAAAATTTTGCAGTTTTCTTATTAATTCTTCAAATATCTGTGTGTGTGCTAAACTCCACAACAAAGCTAAGACGTAAACTCTTACTCTACCATAACTGGTTTTCTAGCACGCAATAGTTTAGAGTTTGACATCATCTGTGGGAAAAGAACCCCTTAATCACAATTTCTGTGAACACCTGCATTATGGCCAATAGGCTCAATACTCGTGAAAACGGAGCCTCACGCTCCAACTCCTGTCACTCTCGAAACCAATCCTTGAACCAAGGATGCCAAGCTTTTGCCTCACCCCCCCCTGATAGGCGTGACCCTGTCGGTGAAGGTGCAACAAGAATCTCTTTAGAAGATCGTGTGCGCCGAATGGAAGAGTCTCAAAATGAGATTATCCAACTTTTATAAGAAACACGACAGCCACTACCACGACAAACACATCTCCCCCGAGATCGATCATTAGCCTTGGGAGGTCAAAATGCAAATCTCCTTAACACTAAAGTTCTTCCACTTCCAGACCATGATGCTAATCCCTTGGACACTTCTAGTTCTACTCATCCATCACGTGTAGCTCAACCGACCACTAATCCACCAATTATTGCTAGTAGCTTGGCACGTTCTCGTCTTATTGACTCCACTCGTCATGTTATACGTGCAGAATTATAATGCTTAATGCAAGACAAATTTTACCTTGAAGACAGAAATCATCCTCTCCCTCACCACGACTATGAGGAGTCCTCACATTTAGCTAAAGCTATTCTTCAACATCCTATTCCCGTAGGTTTCAAGCTTCTGAGCATTGATTCTTATGATGGGGCAACTGACCCATATGAACACATTGATCATTACAGAACCATCATGCATATCCAATGAGCTCCTAACACACTGCTTTATCATATTTTTCCAATCACCCTTAAGGGTCAGGCCTGCACTTGGTTCTACTCCTTTTCAAGAGAATCCATCCATACCTTTGACGAACTCACCAAGATTTTTGTAGAACAGTTTATTGCAAACTGAAAGATCATTAAAGATTCATCCCATCTCTCCGACATTCATCAAAATGAGGGTGAATAACTTAAGGAATACTTCTAGGTTGTCGAAGCTGCCAAATACACAGGTACACCCGAACTATTAAGAGAAGTTTTCCTTGGAGGGCTCAGAGCCTTTTACTCATCACTACGAGATAGATAGTCATATGTCATCTTGGTTCATCGTGTGGAAGCACAAATTTATGTCGATGAGGCTATTAATGCCCATCGTAAATAATTTGAACAATCTATAAGAAAATATAAAAGCACCCTAGGGAATGCGGACCGATAGTCCCATCAAAAGAAGCAACAAGGCAGTTGTGAGCTACCTCCATGGCCCTCACATCAATGACATGAACCACGACCAGAAAAGGAATACACACCACTGAACACATCTCGTGTTAACATCCTGATGGTTGTTCGAGATGAAGAAACCATCAAGTGGTCACATCCACTAAAATCAAATTTAAGAAATCAGGAGCAATATTGTCACCTCCATCAAGTCTGTCCCTACATACAGGCATGCAAACAAAGAAGAAATCGAGAGGCTCATTCAACAAGGATATCCGGTGTGAAGAATCAATCGACTCAACTGGGGCAACGGGATCTTCATAGAAATAACAAAATAATCATTAAACAGTTGGAGAAATTAAAATAATCGTAGGAGGACCAACACTATCTAATTGAGTTCTCATTATCACCTCTGAAGAGCTAGAGTTAAAGAAATCTTGTATTGATCATCCCATCACTTTTAATGACTCAGACTTAGAAGGAGTTCATGTTCCTCATCAAGTTCCACTTGTCATCAGCGTAGAGATCGGTGGCCCATGCTATAATGTTAAGAGAATTTTGATTGACAATGGGAGTTCTGTTGATGTCTTATTTTACTCTACATTTCTTAAGATGAGCTTGGTTAGGGAAAAGCTCCAACCCACTGCAGGACCATTATACGGGTTTGATAATTGCCCTGTGTGAGTAGAGAGTTCCTTCACAAGGCTCATTCAATTCCAATGGTGGTCAAATTTCAAATTGATATAATGCTATCTTGGGCCCCTCCAATTAATTTTGGTGCAGTCCGCATTCATCTTAAGATTTCTAACCCCTCTTAGAGTTAGGGTGGTTAGTGGAAATCAACAGATAGCACAATCATGTTACCTCAGATAAGCTCAATCACACCCTTCTGTGACCTTCAATATCGAAGATTTTAATTTTTGAGATGAAGAAGTACCCCAAAAAGCTTCATCTGTAGAAGAGTTGCTCTCTGCGGCATTATCAGATGACCAACCACTACTAACAGTGCAAGTGGGATCTCTATTCTCAGAAGAACAAAGGGAAAAATACATAGACTTCTTGCACAGAAATCAATACATCTTCACTTGGAGTCCAACATATATGCCAGGGGTCGACCCCAATGTGTTCATGCACTCCCTCAAGATTGATCCAACATACAAACTGATCATCCAAAAGAAGCAGAATTTTACACCTGATTGCCTCCAGGCTATTGAACAAGAAGTTAACAAGCTCCTAGAAGCGGGATTCATACGAGAGGTACATTACCCTACATGGCTAGCAAATGTGGTCATGGTTAAGAAAATAAATGGAACATGGAGAATGTGATTGATTACACTAACCTTAACAAAGCTTGCCCGAAAGATAGTTTTCCTCTTCCTCGAATTGATCAATTGGTCGATGCTACATCTGGACATCAAATGCTTAATTTTTTGGATGCTTACTCTGGTTACAACCAAATAAAAATGGACCCAATGGATGAAGAAGCCACAACATTTCAAACATATAAAGGTTTATCATTTACCAAGTTATCGTTGGGTTAAAAAATGCTAGTGCTACCTATCAACGCCTTATGAATAAGGTTTTTAAAGACCTATTAGGCCGCACAATGGAGGTATAGTGGATGATATGTTAATAAAAAGCTTGGAAGAATCACAACATATTTTTGACTTAGAAATATACTTTAACCTTCTTCAACGTTATAACATGCAACTTAACCCGACCAAGTATACTTTTGGGGTTACGTCGGGAAAATTTCTTGGGTTTATGGTAACCCACCGTGGGATAGAGGCCAATCCCAAGAAAATCAAAGCTTTGAAAGATATGACTCCTCTGAAGAATATCAAAGAAGTTCAACATTTGAATGGACAAATTGCTGCTTTATCCCATTTTCTAGCCCGTTCTGGGGATAAATACTTGTCATTCTTTAAAATACTGAAGGGAGCTAAAAATAATAATTTTTAGTGAACTGATGAATGTTAGTCTGCTTTTGAGCAACTAAGGGAGTATTTAGTATCTCCACCCTTACTATCCAAGTTTATTCAATGAGAGATGTTATACTTATATCTCGCAGTCTCTTCCCATGCGATAAGCTCAGTTTTAGTGCGAGAAGAAAATGGGATACAATGACCAATTTACTATGTCAGCAAAATTCTCTCGATATAGAAAGGCGTTATCCTGCGGATAAGGTGGCTAGCTTTAGTTTTTCTCATTGTATCCATACTTCCAAGCTCACAATATCGGCGTTTACACTCATTTACCATTAAGGGCCATTCTACAGAAACTAGATGCATCTAGGAGGTTAATTAAATGGTCTATAGAATTGGGAGAGTTTGATATCCATTTCCTACCTCAGCCTGATATAAAGTCTCAAGTACTCGCAGACTTTATAGTGGAATGCACTGCCCCAACTCCAAATGAGCTATTTACTACACGCCTTTCGTCTCCTCAATGGACCCTCTATATTGATGGAGCTTTAGAAAATACCGGTGTCGGAGCAAGAATATTACTTATTTCCCCCCAGTATAATACCTTAGAGTATGGACTTCGCCTAAAATTTTTTGCAACTAATAATATGGCTGAATAAGAGGCTCTCATTGCAGGGTTGAGACTCGCCATCGATTATGAAGCTCAAAACTTAATGATTCACACTAACTCTCAGCTTGTCACCTCCCAGGTTGAGAAAAACTTTAATACTCATAATCCTCAGCTAGCGCAATATCTCAACTTAGTAAAGTCACTTCTTGCCCATTTCAAGACACGTCAAATCATTCACATACCACGAGAGAAGAATACTCGAGCTGACGCTCTCGTTAAGATTGCTACATCTGCTATTGGGGATCTATTTAAGAGAAGGCATGTTGAAGAAATATATTTTTCTACTATCCAAGGGTCATGGGTAATACAAGCAATTAATGAGATAAAGGAACCTTCGTGGATGGACCCTATCCTGTCTTTTCTACAAGGGACCCTTCCTAAAGACCCAACTGCTGCAACTCATCTCTAGAGACAAGCTTTAAACTTTATTATTATCGGAGGTGAACTATACAAATGAGCCTTTTCTGGGCCATACCTCAAATGCCTCTCACCATCAGAGGCTGATTGCGCATTAAGAGAGGTTCACTTGGAGATATGTGGAGAACACCTAGGAGGAAAGGCGCTAGCCCTTAAAATTATAAGGCAAGGGTTCTATTGGCCTACGATGAAACAAGTCACCTTGGAGTTCACAAAAAATGTGCAAGTTGTCAGTTGCACTCTAACCTCTCTCACATGCCGCATACAGAGCTCTCATCCCTTCAAAGCTCGTGGCCTTTTGCTTAGTGGGGAATTGATATCATAGGACCTTTTCCGATAGCATCAGGGCAACAAAAGTTTATCATTTTAGCAGTCGACTACTTCACTAAATGGGTGGAAGCTGAACCACTCGCTAAAATCACGGAGGCAAATGCTAAATAATTTATTTGGAAAAATATATTATGTCGATTCGGTCTTCCTGTAAAGATCATCACTGACAATGGAACCCAATTTACTGGCAAAGTCTTTACATCCTTTTGCAAAGATCTTTACATTCAACTACTACATACAACTGTAGCACATCCTCAAACTAACGGACAGACTGAAGCTACCAACAAGACTATACTCAAAGGACTAAAAACACATCTTGAGAAGGCTGAGGGGCAATGAGTTGATGAGCTTTCTAATATTCTTTGGGCTTACCGCACTACATCACGAACTTTGACTAGTGAGACATCATATAACTTGTGTTTTAGCACAAAAGTTATTATACCAGTAGATATCGGGGTTCCAAGTCCAAGAGTTCAATTATTCGATCATGATTATAATGAAGAAAAACTCCGACAGCACTCAGACCTACTCCCCGAAACTCGTGACATGGCCCTATTTCAGACTGCTTCCTATCACCAAAGGGTAGCTCGCCACTTCAACAGAAGAGTAAAACTCCATCCCATATCTGTCGGTGACTTAGTCCTGTGAAGTCTCGAAGCTGCAGGCAAAGGCCCTCAATGCAAAAAACTCTCACCTCTTTGGGATGGCCCATATGTAGTTATAACTATGGTCAAGCCAGGAACATTCAAGCTTAAGGATCCAGAAGGAAAAACTTTACCTCGAACTTGGAACACTGAGAATCTCCGAAAATATTATCAGTAATTCCTACTGCATAATTATTGCAACTTTTATTTTATCTTGTTTGTCATTTCCTCTTCAAACTTTATTTATATTAAAATCATCTTATGATTGTATCACCGACCTTATCAGAGTAATGAATTTATAGCTTTTTCTTTTAAGCTTGTTGCATATAAACAATCTCCTTCATTTAATCCTCTCATTTGAGAAATGCGCAACTCACGTTGTATCTCAGTCGGGGCATGATCAATCCTATGGGGACTTGATCGGGCCTTTTCCATACAGGTAAAAAGTCAAGTAACACTTTGACTAATATCTCGGATAGATGAAAAGGTCTTTGGTGGACATCTCACAACCTCTTCCATACAGGTAAGATGTCAAATAATGTTTTGGCTAATACCTAAGATAGGTCAAAAGGTCCTTGGTGGACATCCCACGGTCTCTTCCATACAGGTAAGATGTCAAATAATGTTTTGGCTAATACCTAGGATTGGTCAAAAGGTCCTTGGTGGACATCCCATGACCTCTTCCATACAGGTAAGATGTCAAATAATATTTTGAATAATACCTAAGATAGGTCAAAAGGTCCTTGGTGTACATTCCACAGCCTCTTCCATACAGGAAAGATGTCAAATAATGTTTTGGCTAATACCTAGGATAGGTCAAAAGGTCTTTGGTGGACATCCCACGGCCTCTTCCATACAGGTAAGATGTCAAATAATATTTTGACTAATACCTAGGGTAGGCCAAAAGGTCCTTGGTGGACTTCCTATGGCCTCATCCGTACAGGTTAGCGTCGTCGAATAATATTCCGACCAATCACCCCGGATAGGTAAGAATAAAACAAGAGCATATCATCTAAATAAAAAAACAAAAAATAAAAATAAATAAAATAAAATAAAAAAATTCATTGACAGTACTAACATGATGATATAAGAAAGAATCAAAATTCTGATACAAAATAATAACAATACATAGATAAAAAAAGGAGAAGGCATCCTCAATTGATACTACAAGATATCAATGTCCTCCTCACCACTAGGAGATGCTCCCTTGAACTCACTCTGGACTCCTTCATCTCTTGAATCTGGCGAAGGGTCTTCAGATACTTGGCTGGGAGATAGATTCTCAATACTAGCTCCAGTGTTGCGATGTACTAAGAGGATTCCTTTTAAGAACCCTCGGATGAAGCCCTCCTCTAAACATTGGTGCTCCAAGTCCTTAACTTCAACATCAATAATATGATTACGAGCTTCCTGGACATGGTCTTCGATAGTATCATGATAAGTCAAGGAGTTCTTAAAGTCTTCCACTACCTTCAAAGAGATTTCATTCGCTTCCGCTTCTAACATTATAAGCTCCTTCTCAGAAAGACGATCTTGTAATGCTTTCTTCTCCAATTCAAGAGCTTTCTTCTCCGCTGCAAGTGCATTAAGTTTTTTCTCTTTATGGCAAGTATATGCCCTCATCTCAATCAGCTCATCACGAGTGCGCTCCACTTCCTGACACTAGAGAGAAAGAGAAGTCGACATGTTCTAGTTAGCTGATCCTCCAAAGTCGCCACTTCTTTAGCCTTAACACTCATCTTTTACTCATACTCACCTTCAAACCTGGTCGGTCTAACGAGGATAGTTGATGCCTCTTTTGAGAAAAATTAGAGCCTCATTGTATAAACTACAGGCCTTGATCTCCTCCGAACCCGGTCGGTTTGACGAGGATAGTTGACGCCTCTTTCGAGGGAAAACTGGAGACTCGCCATATGAACTACGGGCTTTGATCACATCTGAACCCGGTCGATCCGACAAGAACAATTGACACCTATTTTGAGGGAAAATTGGGGCCTCGCGGTATGAACTACGGGCTTTGATCGCCTCCGAACTCGATCGGTCCGACGGGGACAGTTGATGCCTCTTTCGAGGAAAAACTGGAGCCTCGTCGTATGAACTACGCCGTGATCGCCTCCGAATGACCTTCTCTTAAGAAGAAGAGGAGCACTAGAGCATATAAGGAGTGTGTCTTCTCCCTTGGCCCTAGGGGAGTTTTTATAGACCGCATATAGGGGCAAAAAGGTAAAAAATTTAAAGAAAAACCGCAAAAACTCGTTGAAAACCGCCCAAAATGGGTGAAAATGGGCCAAAACGAGCAAAAATGGACATTCGTCCCCAGACATGACTAGTGCTCGCCGCTGGGCACTTAGCGGCGTCGTCAGCTCTGGCATGGTCTCCTATGGCGCCATTCGCCGCGTAATCATAACATGACCGGCCCTGACTTCCGCCCTCTCCTCTTGCTTGACCCGCGTGACTGCCGCAATCGGCATTTTAGTGACCCGTAGCTCATGTGCTCGCCATCATCATGTGCACACACGAGCATCAAGGCGTCCTCGGCGCATATCGTCGCCCAGGATGTCTGCGGTATGCAAGCACCGAATGTCGGATGGGTCCATAACCCCTTGCACTCATGCATCTGCGCATACGCAGTAATCATAATCTTGTGCTCCCATGAAGATCTATTCTCTCCAAATGTATGCTTAATGGACTCGCAAATTCTATTGAAGAATTTGATATTTTCAAGTATTTAGCGTATATATTTTTGGACAATTGAGATAATGCATCCAAAATTGGGAGACAATTGATATGACACTTAAAATATAACTAATCGAAGTACGAATCTTGATGTCAAAAGCAAGTTGATCCTAAGTTGAAACTGGTCGAGATCAAGCACTTAAAATATCATTAGAAACTTTGGGATATCAGTTAAATCTCTAAATAACACTTAAACATGGAGTATTTATAGTCAAATTGAACGTCTCGACGAGCCAGATCTAACAAGCCTAATATCTCATAATTCTAACTTCATTTGAGCATTTAAATACTTAAAATACATCAGATGATTAAAGGAATTATTTTGAGTTATCCGATGGAGTGGAGTCGTTCAGATTTTGTATGTATTTATAGAAATGTCACTCCTCCAATCTATAAATAACCCCTCATTCTTCACATGAGGGGGGGGCCAAGCAAGAGAGAGGAGAGAGCTCTAAAGCTTGAAAATCCTCTAAGCATAATCGTCTTATCACTTTCGGCGTGACCACCCGTTGGTTGCCAACCAGCCGCGCCGCCCACCACCACTCGCCATTGCGCGCGCGACAGCTCATCAGTTAATCGACCATCGTGCGAGTCATCATTCAACCGTAGCCAACTACATCGTCGGTCACTATGCACCATTACCGCCATCTTTCTTTGATCACCATTCGACCTTCATCATTGATCGTCCGCATTACTACTCATCTCTACTATCACTAGAAGCTAACTACAACTACTTATAGCTATTGTTTTTTGATTCTGGGATTCCCATTGTTGGTCCTTCTCATATACAATTTTGTACTCCTGTATCAGGAAAACTTTGTACTCCAAAACAAATACATAGTAGAAGATTTTTGCTGAGCTAGGCCCCGTAATTTTTTACCCTATTCCTGGGATTTTTTCACATAAAAATTCTGCAGTTTTCTTACTAATTCTTCAAATATCTGTGTGTGTGTTGAACTCCACAATAAAGCTAAGACGCAAACTCTTACTCTACCGCAACTGGTTTTCTAGCATGCAACAATAATGATGAATTCTTACTACTTTGGACCAAAGCAAATGAAAATTTGAGCAATTTTTAAATAATGGCTAAGTATAAAAAATATGAGAAATTTTATTTTTTATTTATAATTAATTATTTTAAATCTTAGTGCTTTATTATCAATACTCTCATAAGCTCTTCATTGTAGGTTAATACTTAAATATTACCTCAGAGCTTCTGTCCAAAAAAAAAAAAAAGGAGAAGAAGCAACTCTGTTCTTCTCTTTTGTCAAAAACTTAAAAATAGTTTTCGATCTACTTAAGGGAGATGGCATGCTTGCTTTTCCATAACAAATCCCAATAATATTTTGATGACTAATGTGTTTAGCTTCTTTATGAATCCATATATATGAAACCATGCTTTCATGTAATTTTAGTGCTTTTATCTGCTTTACATTTTATCTAATTATTTTGGATGATAATATTTAGAGAAGATATTTTTTTCCTTAAGTACGGTGAAAAAGAGGTTTCCTTGATGAAGTGATAAGTATAAAGACTTCATTGTTAGTAAAGGAGCAATAATTTTTTCTTTAACGTAGGTTCTGAATGAAATCCTATATGAGCTGACCATTAGTTATGGAGTAAGCTATAACTGAATAATGTAAAAATAATTTTTTATTCATATGCTTTTTGCCTTTCCATATTTTATTTTATTTATTATACTTGATTACTTATTAATTTACATCATATTTTATTATGAAAAGTAAGATTTTTAAAGTGTTTCATAACAAATAAAAAAAATTAAAAGCCTAATTCACTCCTTCCACCCTCTTGGGGATGTGTAACATAATAATTAATATAACAACATTTCTATATAATTTTTTAGTTTTATATTCAAGTGTGATCCAAGCAATTTATAAATTTATATATATATATATTTATTATAATATCAATAAAATAATCAAATGGCCCTTAATAATGTGACCACCTTTATTCAATGGCATACCATATAAATTTTGGAAGAGTAGAATGATAATATATTTATAAACCTATGACATAAAAATTTGAAATCTTATCTTTAGGTCGTTAGAGGAAATCTCAACTGGTATTGAGCTAGCTACTTGAAGGCCGTTGGCAAGTCTAGTAAAAAAGTTGAAGTTTTGCAATTAAAAGTTGTAAGAACTGAGATTGAAGTTCTAGAGAAGATAGAAGAGATTCCCACTGTGAAGGACCCAATGTGAGTTTTAAAGGTCAACACAACCTTTCCCCCAAAGTACAAAGAAAAACTCAAAGATAACCTCAATGTATTCGACTAAACCACTACGGAGATACCAAACATTGACATCAATGTCACTTGCCTTTGCCTTAATGTCTACATGGAAGCTCAACCCGTTAAACAAAAGATGAGGAATACTGTGGCTTTACTCGCCGAGCCCATCAAAGAAGAGATAACCAAGTTACTCAAAGCAAATTTCAGTAGAGAAGTCAAATACTCAGTGTGGGTGTTGAATGTAGTTGTAGTCCATAAATCAAACAAAAAGTGGAGAGTGTGTTTTGACTTCACTAATTTGAACTCAGCACTCCCAAGGGATGGATACTCTCTATTGTGTATAGACACACTCATTGACTTGGCAACCAACTATGTGGTGATGACTTTCTTCGACACATTATCTGAATATCATCAAATACAGTTGTACCCCGTTGACTCAGAGAAGACAACTTTCATTACTTGAGAAGGACTGTACTATTGCAGAGTTATGCCCTTTGAGCACAAAAATGCAAGGGTGACCTATCAGAGGTTAGCAGATTGAGTATTCAAAGAGCAGAAGAGAAGGAATGTGAAAGTCCATGTCGATGACTTGTTGATCAAAAATGTTGCCCACTTAACACATCTAGGATATCAAGGAAATATTCACCACTTTGAAAAGGTACAACATATGCTTTAACCTTTTGAAATGCATTTTTAGTGCAAGGTCAAAATTTATTTTAGATTTTTCATTAACCTTGAAGGCATCGATGTGAACCCAATAAAGCAAAGGCTATAGATGCCATCACCAATAATAGTGAAGGAGGTGTAATAGCTCACAAAGTGAGTGGTGGGGCTGAATAGGTTCACTTCTAAGGCTCGGGGGAACTATTCACCATTCTTCAAAGTTTTTAGAAGAAAAAAAAAGATTCGAGTGGACCTAAAATATGAGAGAGATTTTTTTGATCTGAAGATTGTATTCGCATTGTTGGCTCTATTATAGAGCTCGAAGGAAGGAGAGACCTAGTTATTATACTTAGGAGTGGAGAAGTCTTAGTCAGCTATATCCTGATCAAGGAATACGGTGGAAAGCAATGACCCATCTACTATGCTAGCAAATCCCTATAAGGCGTCAAGTTGACTACCTTCTAATGGAGAAACTCACACTCATGTTGATTATCTCAACTAAACAACTACAACCATACTTCCAAGCACACTCATTCCTAGTTATCACTATCAACCCTCTTAAATCCATACTCACTAAGCCTGATCATTCGAGGAGGTTGCTGAAATTAAATGGTCCATAGAATTAAGCGAGTTTGATATATGTTACTCACCTAAAATGGTGATTAAAACTTAGACATTAGCATATTTCCTTATCGACTTTAGTAGTTTACATGAAATCTTAGTAAACCTAGAACTCTTATGGTTATTATACATTGATAGCTCATCAGGCAAGCAGGTCATAGGTGACAGTATTGCGTTGAAAAATTTGACAAGAATCATGTTCACGCGATTAGTCAAATTTATGTTTAAGTAACAAATAATCAATCTAAATATAAGACCATACTTGTTAGATTTAGATTCACTAAAGGATTGAGAGCTTCACATGTTGCAGCCTATTTTCACTCACAGTTAGTAGCGAGATAAGTCAATGGGAATTATGAAGTAAAGGATGAGTCATTGCAAAAATACTTAGTGAAGGTGAAAGTGGAGATTGTGTGATTGGAGTACTTAAAGATTGAGTAGATACCTAGAGAGAAAAACCAGCTTGCCAACCTATTATCTCGAGCAAGTGGACTTGTGGAGCACTCAATCATACAACTTACTCGACTAAGCATAGAAGAGGAAGAGCTCAAGTAAGTTAAATGCAAATACTCACTAAGTTGGATCAACCCTACAAAAAATATTTGTAAGTTAGAGAAATCAAAGAAGTAGTTATAGATTTAAGAAGATTCAAAATTAGAGTAGCCCAGTGCTTGCTAATTGGGGGCGAGCTATTTAGAATGTCAGTGACCTCACTCGACCTCATATGCATAAGATAGTCAGAGCAAAGAAAAGTCTTTGAGGAGATATATTCTATTGAATATGGTAGTTAGTGGAAAAAAAGGACACTCGTCCATAGACTACTAAGGGATTCTTTTGGCCAACACTAAAAAATGATGCAAAGGATAATCGTGAAAAGGTGTGTACAATGCTAAAAATTTGTAGTATGTCAACAATAGCTGCAACCTCTACATCCCATCATGAGTCCTTGGCCATTCATTATCTAAGGAATGGACTTGATAGAAGCCTTGCTTGTAGCCAGTGGGCAAAGAAAGTTTATTCTTGTCATGATTGACTACGTAAACAAGTGGATTAAAGCAAAGCCATTAGCCAAGATAACCTCTCATGTAGTCAGAAATTTTTTTTAGACTGACATCATTTGCAGGTATGGGTTCCCCATGGCAATCATCATGGATAATTAGCCATAGTTTATTGAAAGGAGTTTGAGAGACTTCTACTAGTCTCAGGGGATTAAATTGAAGATCTACCCAATGAAAAAAATCATGAATCTAGGGGATCCAAACATTCACCGTTGGGAGATGTATTTTGATGGTGTGACTTCCTCTCAAAGTAGAAAAGAACCATAATCTACTCTTCTAGGAAAGATAGGGGTAGGCATAGTTCTTTTAGCACCAGACTACGATATGATGAATTTCTCATATCATTTGTCTGAACCCTGCACCAACAATAAAGCTAAATATGAGGCTCTAATCACAAGTCTGGAATTAGCCATCTTCTTAGGCATCCAACATCAGTATATTTGGGGATTCATAATTAGTAATCAATCAGATCGTTGGATCTTAAAATGTTTTAAATCCCAAACTCGATCACTACTATAAGTACACCATGGAGTTACTAGCTCAGATTCCTATAAGATCCCTTGAGGAGACAGTGCCATAGCAGATGCCTTAGCTAAGCTCTCCAAAGAGTTGGCGTGTCCGAAAGATAGGTCTATATCAAAAGAGGTTCACAATAGATATATCCTACGTCTTATCAATTTCTAACTTATCAATAAATACACCCTTGGAGGGGAGATTCCATTGCCGAAAAGGATAAAGAACTAGATTGGAGGCAGCCCTTCAATGATTACCTCAATAAAAGTAAACTACCTCAAGAGAAGTCTCAAGCCCATCAGGTCAAAGTGCACTCTCCTATACTTTCATCAATGACATCTTATACTGACGGTCCTTCGATCATATGTGGTTACGATGTTTAGGTAAACATGAAGCCCGTAAGATTATGACCGAGGTGCATTCAGGGTTGTGCGGAGCACACTAGTCTGGTCCCAAGATGAAGGCCAAAATCAAGAGGCTTAGGTATTATTGGCTAATGGTGATTACGGATTGCATGGACGTGGCAAAGCTCTGCCATTAATGGAAAGTACATGGAGTAATTCTACATCAACCATCTAATATTCTACACCCAACTATAGCTTCATGGTCATTCAAGTGTTGGGGCACTGACATAATGAGTCTGATTGATCCTCCATTATCCAAAGGTCATCGATTCATCATAGCAACTACAAATTATTTGTCTAAGTGGGTAAAGACAATTTTGCTCAAGGAAGTCAAAGCTCAGCATATGCTCCAATTTTTAAGGAACCATATTGTATATAGGTTTGGAATATCCCACTAAATCATATCCAATAATGGTACTACCTTCAAAAGCACCAAAATAAATAATTTCTCCCAAAGACACAATATAGATGGGAGGTACTCTACCATTTACTATCCCGTACGAATGGTTTAGCGGAAGCCTTCAACAAAACTCTCATTCAAATACTCAAGAAGATGCTAGATGATATTAAACGATAGTGGAATGAACAGTTAGTTGAAGCTTTATGGGCTTACCACACCGCCTTTAGAACTCCAACATAATATACCCCATTCTCCTTAGTGTATGGGTCTAAAGCCATTCTTCCCTTAAAGGTATAACTCCCATCACTAAGGATAGCTATGGGTGGTAAGATTACAACCAAGCAAAAAACTAAGCTATGATTGGAAGAGCTCGAAGGTCTAGAGGAGAGATGCCTACAGGCATGCTAGAACCTTGAACTATATAAAGCTAGAATGATTCAAGCTCATAACAAATTGGTCCGTCCAAGAGATTTTTGGGTTGGAGAGCTCATTTAGTTCTAAGGAGACCTATTGTGGCCCGTTGTAAGATGAGAGGCAAGTTTGAACCTACTTGGGAAGGCCCTTTTCACCATAGAAAAGGCCTATCAGGGTGACCCCTACTAACTAATCAACCATAAAGGTGAACGCTCCATGCTTCCAATCAATGGGCTTTATCTAACAAAATATTACACATAAAAATTATTTTAAATAATTCTTTTATTAGTGAAAAGTTCATTCAATCAAATTATTTTTTAAATTCGAAATGTCTCTGATTAACAAGATATCGGTGCATTTAGGATATGTATAAGAAAACTTGAATGACGTCCTATTCTGAGAAGCACAATACAAACATAAAGCTACACTCAAACACAAATTATGGCTAGAAATTCAATTGCTTTGAGTTATTTTAAGTTGAGATAAGATCCCCAGTGACCCACACTTAATAGTTGCTCTATGTCGGGTTTGATTCACTACTTAACTAGTGAAGTGCCCCAGTGGTACCCTTGCTTGGGAAGATGTGACTCCCCGTACTTTCTTTCTAGCTTAATATGCTATAAACTGATGAGTCCCTTATCAGTTTGGCACCTTCTATTGCTTGACCAATAAGCTACTTTGATACTTGGCTTTGCTTAAGAAGATGTGAGTCCCCGAGCTCTCTTCTTGAGCAAACCATCATGCACTAACTGGGTCTAAAAATATATTAGTGGATTAAGGTAAGGCCCCCCAGTGGACCCTCTTCCTCATGACTACTTTAAGCTTGGGTTCAGTCCTCCGTTGTGACTCCCCACTTGGTAGTCAACCTAGGTCTGATAGTAGTTGTCTAACTGATGATATACTATCTCGATGATCAATTCTTCTTAGGAAGTTGTGAGTCATCGATGCTTTCTTCTTAAATTGATCATCATAAACTGACGGGCAACTTAGGTTGTTTGGTGTTTACTTTGTTGACAGCAACCCACCTGGTGGATAACACCGCTCAAGCATATGTGAGTCATTGCACATTCTCTTTGAGTTGCGCACCATATACTTATAGGCTTTATATATTTCAAGGATTAAAATAAGATCCCCAGAGGCACCTTCCTTGTGGGAATTCTATTTGGATCATGTCTTCACGACCCCATGTAGACATGACCTAGGTTACTATAGAATTGGAAAGTTCTCCCTTCCTAGTAGCCACTCCTTTGGTTGGAAGCCCTGTACTGCGGATGTACAGAATATCCTTTTGGCCAGTAAATCTGAGATAGGCCAAAGCCCTCGTGGCTCCTTCTTAATGTGTCCCATCACAAAATAATAGGGTCCAGACTAAACGAATAAACAAATAAAAAAATCTCTTATGGATTAGGATAAGATCCCCAATGACACCTTTTTCCCAAATAAGCATCTATCTTTTGGGCAGTGCTAATAAAACTCCATATAAGAATCACCTCGACTATTTAAGTTGTGATAAGATCCCTAGAGGCCCTCACTTAGTAGTCACCCTAGGTCGGGTTTGACTTACTACATGATCAGTGGGTCACCCAGGTGGTTGATTCCACTTTAGAATATGCAAGTCCTTAGGCTTTCTTTTTAATTCAACCATCACAAACCAAATGGGTTACCCATATGTTGGATAGTTTCCACTGCATGGCTGGTAGACTATTTCTTTGTGTAGGTAAATCTAAGGTAGGTTCAAGCTTCTTTAGTCCCTCCTCAGTATGATTCATCACACACTGACTAAGTCTAGTTTCATTTATTTAAGGATAGGATTAGGCCTTTGAGGCTCCTTTCTCGAGTGACCATCTTAGGTTTTGATTGAGCTGTTATGGCCTCTCTCCTAATGGTCGCCCCTTAGGTCAAGTGTTATCATTCATGGATAAGCAGACTATCCTTTGGACTGGTAAATCTAAGATAGGTCTAGGCTCCTATAGCCCCTTTTTAGTGTGGCCCATTGCAAACCAATATAGTCCATATCCATCCATTTAACAATTAAGTGTAAAACTTAAACCAAACAAAGTTTTTCAATAAAACCAAACAAATTCTTCAACATGACCAATCAAACTAATGAAACCAAATCAAGACAATTAAACCAATTGAATCAAAGGAATCAAATCAAACTAATCCTAATCTAAATCCCATCAATTCCCAACAAATATTCATTCATACCCTTGGCATGATTCAATCCCCGTCAGACTCCTCTTTGTGTTCTTAGCATGAAGACAAACTTCAAATAATCATTTCTAACAAAGTCTCATTCATGCCATTGGCATGATTCAATCCTCAACACCAAATTTCAAACAAGCTAAATTAAATTCAAGCACTTTCTTTCCATGCCCATGGCATGGAATAAAACAAATTAATCTTAACCAAAATCTAAATTCCTTGTACCCTCCATTTTGGTCTCCCTTGATATTCATGAATCTCTTAGATGCTATTGATTATCTCGGTCAATGCCAATATGTGTGGTGTGCCTGTCACTTACACCCCATCTATTGGGGGTCATTTTGTTAACCTCACTTTTTGAGTGAGGATTGTTCATTCAAATCCTAGGTCTAGAATTCTTCTAAACACATAGTTTTTTCTTAGTTCTAGGACACTTCTAGTAATTAAAGGAACACTAAACCTGGGCTTAGAGACTAGTAGGTAATAACCTTAGGATTAGAATTTACCTTAGGATGAGTGGGCTTCAACTACCCTAAGGCCTGAATCGACACCCATACCCATTAATCACCTTTAAACCCAAAACAAATGATTGAAACCTCAACCTCAAGCCAATCAATTGACTTTGATTAAATTTGATTTTCAATCCAAGCTCCAAGCTAATTTAGCTTGTTAACATAAGTTTACTTACTTTAATCCTATAACCCCATTCAAACCAACCCAAATAAACCAAACTCAATTCAATTCTCTTAGTTGTTCTTATGGCCAAATGGATCATTTCAAACTATTCCAATACTTGCAAGCAAGCCAACTAAACCAATTGGACTCAAGTACCTAAGTTAGCCCATTTGACCTAAAAAGGTCAAATGAGTCAAAATCCAATCAAACCTAAGTCAATTACAATCAAAGTCACCAATCAACTTCAAATTCATCATTGAATATACTCTAACCATCTATAACCTCAATTATTATAAATTAACTTGACTAAACCACTTAACCCGAAGTGACCTAAAAGGTTCAATTAGACCAAACTTCAGTCCATTGGATCAAATCAAGCTATTCAATACTTCATTGATAATTATAGCCCACTATTGAATACTCCATCACAATCAATTGAACCTAATCAAGCTAATTTGACCTCTTAACCCAAGTTGACCCAATTTGACCTAAGGGGCCAAATTGGGCCAAGTCAAATCCTAAACTAAATTGGTTGAAACCAATACTTTTAACCAATAAATAATTTTGATGTTAGACATGATCCAACTTTCAATTGAACCCAATTTGGTCAACCCAACCTAGTTGACCTACTTAACCCCATTTGACATAAATGGTAAAATTGAACCAAATCACTCCCTAATCTAAATTAATTCAAATTAACTCTTCTAATAAATCACTAATGTCCAATTGAACAAAGAACTAACCCATGCTCGAGCCAATTTGACCAATTTGGTCAAATTAGTCAACATGACCTATTTGATCCAAATTGAACCATACGAACCAAACTCAAATCTAAATCAAATTGAACCAAACCAATTACACTAACTCATTCCAAATGACCAATTGAACCTTAGCCAACCCCCACTTTGAATCAATTCGGTCAAAATGATCAACTTAGCTCAATTGAGCCCATTTGACCTACATTAGTCAAATTGAGTCAAACCCAACCAAACCAAGTCCAAACCCAACCAAACTTGGCATGACTTATCCTTGGGTTACCATGGGCTTGCCCAAGTGAGCCCAACCCATGGTAAACCTAATTTGGGTCAAATCATTGAACCAAGCTCTCCAAATGAGACAAAATCTTCATTTAGGTAGGTTCTCCAACTCCCCACCCCTTAGCAACAATCACATTTAAGTATTCTTGGACAAAGGACCACAGACCCAACCTAACCCAAGGCTATTGGGTTCAGCCTTTGGCCATGAGAGGGTGAGTTTACCCATGGACAACCATTGGTCCACCTAAGGAGGAGTGTACACTCCATGGCAACCCACTATACTCCCTTAGCCTCTCACACTCATCCTTATACCACCTCAGGCCACCCACTCGGTGAAGCCAAAGGCAACTTAGTTCTTGTCTAAATGGAGAGGAGATTATACCCCACCCCATCCATTCAAACTCATCAGAGACTTTCCTCAAAGTATTTTGAACAATCCTATAGCATTCCCCAAACTCCCTGTGCACCATATCGCCGACGAGACCAAGCTCCCTTCAAACTCGAGAGCCCCATCCATCCAACCTTACCAAATCTCCACCAAAGCCAACTTATCTTTTCCCACATCTTCACCACACTCCGGTGATCCCAAATGAATTGATTCCCGATCAATTTGACCGCCAAAAATCATCCCTAGACCAACTCCGGTGACTTTAGCGATGATGGTTGGTCCATAGGTCGATCAACGGTGAGGTAGCTCGAGATCTTCTTAATAGAACTTTGTTTCTTCAAGATTAACCTACCTCTATTGATAGACCATCGGTCTTTAGCTCCGATGAGGTAAAAACCCAATAACTGTAGTTTCGGCCTATAGGTGTTGGTGTTTTATGAAACATGTTTCATTTTCATACGATTTCCATCATATGATTTCCCTAATTTCTTTTCGTGGTCATTTTGGAGTTACTTTCACAGTCAAACAAGCTCTGGTGAGCTCGAATCGAGTGGCAGAAAGCGAACGATATCTGGCTTCTACCACTCGCAAGATGATGGATCATTGGCCATCCATTCTACATGATTAGAATGGATGGTCATGATTAATCATGCTAGAAATATCAATTTAATCATTTCATAATCTTGAGATTAATCTCAACCGTTCAATCCAAGATTGGATGGTTGGGACGAAATCGTGTCCGCCACCGCTGAGTTAGCAGCCACGTTAGACATTTTAAATAACTAATGTTGCGACACCATGTGGAAAGCACTATCATGTCAGCATCCATGTGGCGTTGATAGTTTAAAATAATTAATTAGATTTTAAAACTCAATTTTAAAATCTAGCTAATAAAATCCCCAATTAATGTCTAATGAATAATATTTAATTAAGGTTTGAAGCTTATGCTAATTACCTTAAATAATGCCAAATTACTTAGTTAATTAATTTCAATTTTGGCATGTTGATTCTAAGAGATGTCCTCTGCCTCACATAATTTTCTTGGAATTATTTGTCATGTAGTTTGAGAAATCTCAAAATTTTAATCATAATTACTCCTTTAAATACTTTAACAATTATTAAAAATCAATGAATAGTAAAATTGAGTAATTAAGTATAATTAATCATTGAAACAGAAGGGTAACTTGAGAATTGATTAGGCCCTCTTTACTAATTAATTCTAAATGTATTCCCTTAATGGACTTAATTAATATGTTTTGTAATTAAGGATGAATTAAGAAAATTAATGATGAAATTCAAATGAAATTGATTTAAATAACTCAAGTGCAACCCATTAATCCCTTTATCTATTTAATAACATAAAGTCATTAAGGAAATTATGATCATCTCATTAGCATGGTGAAATCATAAGAGTATTTAGCTTAAATATTTTTCTTCTTTAAAATTAACTTTGAGCACGAGTCTAATTGCATTAGACTTCCTTAGGTGCATTACTGATTTTAATTTCCCAAATCATATCATTGAAGGCTCATGATCAAGTTGTTAATTAAACTAAAGATGCTTTGGAAATGGTAATAAATTGATGTATTTCATGGATTGAACCTAATCAACTCATAAAACATATTTAATTTCTTCTCTTAAACATATCAAATAACCAACATGGGATGGAGTGAACCCTAAGTATCATTTATCCTCTTTAGATTTTAGTAACTTAAATGTTAAAATTAAATCTTTTAGAAGTTATGGTTAGCATTAAAGAATGTTAATTTAACTTGGTTGTCCTTAGGATTCAATGAAATTGAGTATGTTATGTTGAAACATTTAATCACTTCTTTTAAATTATTATAAATGTGTATGCCATTTGTTTCATGTATTCATATTTTAAAAGAAAATTAAAAGAATATGATTGCATTCAAATTGCATGAGTTGGATAAATGATATTATATGGTGTGGCTACTATCACTAATAAATCTCAAACTATTTTGAAATCATAAGTTAATGATGAATCAAATAGTTTAAAACTTAAATCACTATTTGTTGTAAATACTCAATGAAATTTTCTTTTGGTTACAATCTAAAGATGGCAATGGATTATTTATCTTTATATTTATGCTTATGCTTACATGTATTTGAATTAGCAAGTATATAGTATGGACATCCCAGAAACATGAGGCTTTAAGTAAACCAAAGAGGTTTTAGATAATCTCACTTCCCTAATTTGACAATGGCACATACTTTCTTAATTTCATTTATGTGTATGCATATGCTAAAATATATAGAAAAGCTTCTTTCTTCATTCCATTAAACTTTACATAAATAAAAGATTTTTTATATAACCTTTAGATGGTTTTGTTTCTATGTTTATATATATGCTTATGTGTATTTGAATTGGTAAGTATATAGTCTGAACATCCTGTGAACACGAAAATTTAAGTAGCTCCAAGGAATACTTAGATAATCTTACTTTCCTAATTTAACAATGGAACATACTTGCTTAAATTTCTAATACATATTTGCATACACTTAGCTATGAGATGAAATCTCTCTTTTCTATCAAATTCATGCATTAATATTTATTAAGTGTGTAAAAATATGAGTAGATTGCATGTATGTATGTATTGAATCAAATATTAAAGAAATTGCAAGTAAAAGAATGTGAATAATATTAATAATGAAATGAAGTAGTGGTATATTACTCATGTGTAACTTAATTTCATTAATTTGAAGATGGCTTTCATGTTTGAATAAGATTCTTTAAAGCTAATCTAAACTTAAGCTCAATAAAATTCATAAGTGATTCATTAAGAAAACCAAAGCTATACTAATCTACTTTTAGAAAATAACTTAGGTTAGGGATGAAGGGGCTAAGCCTCTTTTTTCTCTTTATAATAATTAGGCACTAAGTAAGTATTGAACGAAATGAAAACATCTAAATTAAAAAAAAAATTCACTCAAGCTACTAAAATACTTAAAGTGAAACCATCCTTAACAATTAATTTTGAACAATTCTAAAATTTTAAACAATCATAACTCTAGTGCTTAATTAAGACATACCACACTAAGCTTTGCACACACATTAGAATGCTAAGTCACAGATTCTAATATTATGATAGGTCAGTGTATGTTGTGGTGACATTTTATTTTATGATATAATATTTTAGACTGAATGTTAAGATTATTTGTGCGTAGATTGGATGTTAGGTCATTATTAGTTTAATAATTTCTTATGCAGGGGATTGTGCTTAAGGGGCGACTATAATAATAAATGAATATAAATGTTCTTATTTACAAGTGTTGTTTATGCCCTTAAGCATAATCCAATTAAGGCAGGTGGTCTAGGCTGCCCATGTGTAGGGTGCTAAGTCTAAATTTGTGAAACATAATTGCTTGAGTTATATGTTTGTTTAGCTAATGTCTATTTTACAAGTATAGTTATATTTTATTTTTCATAAATATGTAATTTTTGAAATAGGATTAGGATTAGTGTTATGGGATTTAGGATGAGTAGTGGTTAGATGGCAAAGGCCTGCGAGGCTTTGTGAAGCCTGGAGTAAATGGATCCAAAGAAAGGAAAGAAGAACAAAGATTGAAGACCCCCATAATATGTAATTTATTCATAATATTTAATTATATTCCAGGTTGTATAAGGGTTGAGCTCAGCTACCCAACTTTGTTTTTCTTGAGGTGTATGACGGTACCCGGCCGTATCAGCCTTTTATTCTTTTACAAAATTCAAATATTTGATTGTTGTATTTAAATTGTGTAATTGAAATGGCATGCTTTTCATAGGTTTCTTAAAGTATGATGATTTGATGCATGGCCTGATGTGGTATGCTCTTTAGGATAAAAATTAAATAACTCAAAACTAAATTCTAATACAATTCATAACCTCACTCTAAAGCCTAGGTATATAAATAAGATATTAAAAGATTTAGAAACCCATTAGCTGAATGGTTGTATGCTATAACAACATGCATATCATATTGTCTCACTATTGAATAGACAGGATCTCCATTCTTGCATGATAGGGGACAAGCTTGACCTTTGAGAGTGGTCCCTTGTAGTGGAGGACACCTCTTCTCATAGATTTTGCTCATAGCTCAATTTCATCATGCATTATGATTCCAAGCCTTGATTCAAATTAATATGTAAAAATGGTTTAAAAATTTGTAAATTTTGTATTAGTCTAAGTCATGTTTTCATATCAATCATGATCTAGTCTCTTATGGAGTAAGTTTAGGATTCTAACTTCCTTCATAATTAAATAACAGCCTAACTATCTTGCATCTACATAAAAGTGGCCTACATAGTTTTAATGTGTAAGAGGTGTTAGCTAGCAACCACTTTAGGCAGTTATAAGTCCAACGAAGTCAGGATGTATTTATTCTCTCTTGTGGAGCTGAATTATTATATACATTCTCCTTGATTAGACTTAGGTCAAGCTTCTATCTTGTGCTAAAACATATTAGACTTAGGTTCTAAGGTAGCATGTTTCTCTTTTGCTATGGGAATAAGTCCTTACCTCTTAGGCGTTTCCATAATCTTATGTTGTTTGGATTTAAGTCCTAGCATTCTAATAAAATTTTAACTTAAATAAATAATTTTCTCTCTTTCAAAAATGTAAAGCCTCACTATATAATAGATTGAAGCACTCATTAGGCTTCCTAGTATTACGTGTGCTCTCTACTTATTCTTCTTTGGAATCCATGAATAAGTCTTCTTATTTGAGCTCTTCTCATTTGATTTCTAATAATAATTGATCCTTTGATAGTCTAGCCTTGAAATCTTTGGAGACATTTATTAACTACTTTACTCAAGAGTGTTCTTAAAAAACTTTCATTTTCTAGGATGTAATTAACTATGGGGGCTTACCGCCATAGGGAACTAAGGAACCCAGCTTAAAATAAACCTTGCTTCACTTTATCCATGTAAAGTGAGGGAAAGTTATCTAGTATATATGAAGACCCACCTGCCTTAGGAGTCCTTATTAGGTGATTAGGTCCATTATAGGGTGATGTTTCTATGTTTCAAGATAATACATCATACCTAAATGTTGCCCTCGATCACTTCAATAAGTATATGATTCCAAATTAGAACACCTTAACCTTTTACCTGGATCTAGAGTGTCACATAATATTAGGATAGGGCTACCAATACCTGTTGGATTGGCCCACATGAGATGATAGTCATGATGGCTGATATACATGATAGAGTGGACCTCCCTATTATAGGCACTCCTTACGAAGAATGCATTCCTTCAGATCATGAATTTTTTTAATGCCAGCCAACTGGTCAGCATAGAAGGGGATGTTATATATACTCAATAGGCCTTCATCATACTCTAGCTCACTACCAGGAACTATACCCAGAGAGGAGAGCATGCCACAAATGATGAGGCATGATAACTATAGATACGTGGTCTGAGAGTTTCCTACAGTCGGCAGTATGCTTGTCCCATTTTGCACGGCTAGATGATCCATTTGATATAGGATTTCATTTTTTTGAGAGGTCTGACAGTGTTAGATTTGAACTGAAGGGTAAAATGAATTTTTGATTTTCTCATAACTGATTTATATTCTCATTTATATTCACATATTCTAATAAAATATAAATTCAAATCAATTAAACTAAATTCAAAAAATTGAAATTCCAAACTCCAAAATTTCCTCTTAGGGACTTAGCCTAGATCATGATCAAATTAATTCAAATCCATGAGATTTCTCATAACTCCATTATATTCTCATTTATATTCACATATATAAATGAAATATAAATTCAAATCAATTAAATTAAATTCAAAATTCAAGTTCCAAACTCCAAAATTTCCTAAGTCCTTTAAATTTCCTCTTAAGGACTTAGCCTAGATCATCATCAAATCACTTTAAATCCTTGAATTTTTCTCATAATACATTAATATTCTCATTTATATTCACAGATATAAATGAAATATAAATATAAATCAATCAAACTAACTCAAAAAATCAAACTCAAATTCATTCAAAATCTAACCTAAGCCTTTCAAGTCAAAATATTGAACTTAGCCAAATCAATTTCAAATTAAGCCAAACTCTTGATTTTCCTACATGATTCAATCAATCCTACAATCATGAATCCAAATATATATACAAACTCCAATCACTTAACTAAAACTCAATTCAAAAGTCAAGCAAAAATCCATTTCATGTTCACCCTTTGAACTTCAAATTATCGAAAGAATCAAAACCCATTTTACTTCAAACCACTTGCAAATGGATTTATATTTCAATCATAAGTCCATATAGTTCAATCAAACACAAATCAAGCTTTGACCAAGCCATTTGACCTACATAGGCTCACTTGACCCAAAGTAAAGTACTCATATTAAGCTAAATTCTAATCCTAACCAAATTAGATTGAATCAAACTCACATATGCCTCTCATCATGATCAACAGTCATCATGGGATGATCAATCAATCAAATTGGGTCAAACCAAGTCAAACTTAAGAGTTGACCAAGTCAACACTTAGCCAAAATGAAACCTAACATAGTCAAAATTCACCATAGGCCAAATTGATTGAAACCAATGATCTGAGTTCATTCATGACCAATGTTTGAACTTGACCAAGTCAACATTTGAGCCTAACATAGCCCAATTGGCCACTTGATCCAAGTTGACCCAACTTGACTTAAAAAGTCAAAATGGGTCAAAACTAGATCTAAGCCAACTTGATTAAAACCAATAGGTCAAGTTCATTACAAATCACTTGTTGAACTTGACCAAAGTCTCAATTGGCCAACTAGACCTAACCTAGCCCAATTGACTGTGAACCCACTTGACCTAAAGGGTCATGTTGAGCCAAATTCAAACTTAACCAAAATTGATTAGAAATAAAGATGCCAATCCACTTCATATGACTAACCAAACCTAAACTTATCCATGACCTAACTCAAATAGGTCAAATGGGTCAAATTTGTCAACTTGACCCATTTGACCTAAATGAAGTCATATGAACCAAATTCAAACCTAAACTAAATTGAATCAAACAAAAGCCACCAAAAAATTTCAAATGGTCATATGAACTTGACCCAACCCTTGGTTTGACCCAATTTGATCAATTGGTCAACTTGACCCAAGTTGACCCATTTTGACCTAAATGGGTCAACATGAGCCAAATCATACTAAATAAACTCCAAATCTAATGAAACTTGGTGAAACCTATTTTCTCAACATACCCAACATGTCCAAATTCAAAATTAGCCAAATAACCATTTTACCCCTAGGCTATAGAACAAATTTTGGCCAATTCCACTTGAAATTTGGTCAAACCCTCTTCATACCTACTTGATACTCTCCTAATAGGTCAAGTGAACACTATGGAAGGTGGTGCACCCAACCCAATGGGTTTGGGTCAGCCCCACTTGACCCAAGGGCCAAACCAACCATGTGCATGGAAATGGGCACATGGGAATTATGTCTCCACTTAAATGGAGCACATGGGGACTCCACTAATCCACTCCATAGACTAAACAAACCCAAGGACAGCCTAAATGGCCTAACAAACCCACTGCCTAAGCTCAATTAGATCAAAATGGCTCCTCCCTTCTCGGCCATCTGATTGCCAAAGGGGAGATATACTCCCCCTAATTCATTTGAATCTTTAGTTCCCCATTGTCGATTGAGTGTGAGGAAGCTAGAGGAGTCTTTTTCCAGTGATCCCAAGCTCCCTCAAGCACTTGCCAACTTCATCTTCTTGATTTTCATAAGGTGAAAATAGGGGAGCTCCATAGGATTTTGAACTTAGCCAATATTCAATATCAACCAAATTCCCTTGGCAAGCTCCATCAGAGGATCAAGTCAAGCTTGCCCAAGCTCTTTCCCAAGCTCCAAAGGTAAGGGAGGATCCAATTCAATCAAAGCTTAGCTCACTTGGAAGAGGAGTTGGTCCATAGAGCCATCCACTCAACCTCAAGAGCTAAAACTTTCACCAAAGCTTTGTCTCAACTAGACGAAGCTTCTCTAAGGAAATCGAGTGCCGGTGATCACCTCCGATGAGGTATGCCATTTTCCGACCATTAAACTCAATGTGGTGTGGAGCTTTGTGAAAGAAATTTTGATCCCATGGAATTTTGACCGTTATATGTGCTTGCCATTAGGTTTAGATGGAGTGGGTTGATTTTCAATCCAATCCGAGCTCGATCGAACTCGGATATTCTCTTTGAAAGTGGAACGCCGTAAGGATTAAGGAATTAATTATGATTTAAATAATTTAAATTAATTGCCTAAACTTTTAAAATTCATATCTCAACCTGAACAAATCAGAAAAATATAAAATAAATTGCATTAGAAAGATAATTGAACATAGAATATTCTAAAATTGATTTTGATTAATTTTGATACTTATTTTCTCTGAATTTGGGTTTTATTAGAAATCTTAATTTTTTAATTATCCTTTAATTAATCTACTAATTATTCCCAAACTTCTTGAGTATATTTTAGGGGGTGACTTCTACCTCCCCTAATTTTCTTGGAAATTATTGGTGGCTTAATTGGGAAAATTGCTAATTCATTTCATAATTACCCCCTTAATGTAATTAATGATTATTAAGGGTTTGATTAGTGACTTATTCTTTTGTTGAAGTTGATTAAGATTTGTTTCAGTGAATAGGAGGTTTAGAAAATAATTTTGGGGTATTTCCCCTAAGCTATTCCTTAAACTCCCTTTTCTCTCTTAATCCTCTCTTAATTAAGGGTTAATTCACTAATTACCCTCTTAATTAATTTTGTAAAATTTTAAAACTTTTTAGAACTCAAATAATTTACTTGGGGTAGATACTTAGGTGTTCAAGAGCCTGAGTTCAATTAAGGAAATCAAAATTCAACTCATATGTGTGAGGGGTTTTTTGAAATTACTTAAGTTAAATCCTTTAGCTTAATTAATCATTAATCATGAGCCAAATTACATTAGGCCCCTTTCTTCCTAGGTGCATTACAAATTTAAATTCCTTATGATGTTTTATGTCATCTCATTGGCTCATAATTATTTGATTAACTATGTTAAGGTGGTGTAGGTAAGGGATAATTAACATGCTTAATTCATACCTTAACCTAATCAAAATATAAAATGAATCTGATCATCTAAAAATTGAACAAAAATATCAAACACATGTGGGAATGGGTTAGGAACAATAAACTCAAACAAAAATTATATTAAATAAACTTTGATTTACTTTAAACTTTCTTATTTCATAAGATTATCTTTAGGAATTAATTGAAGTGAATGCGTTTACATGTTTTCATTGCTTTAGTTCTTCCCCAACATGCTAAATATGTGTGTCATATGATTTCATACATTCATGCTTTTCAAAAATCAAATTTAAAATAAAAATATTTCCTTTATGTCAAATTGCATGTGTTGGCTAAAGTAAGAATATGAGTGGCTATTATCACTATTAAATTTAAATTATTTTCAAAACATATAAATCAATTATCAAAACTAAAAGTGTGTTACTTATATCTTACTTATAAGTTTGCATGTGAGTAAAATATAAGGATGTGCTTAGTGTAGGTCTTCCTTCTCCACTCTTTTGTCATAGTTTTGAATAGGATTTGACAAAGTGCATAGTTTATTTGAAAATAATCTAATACTTGCCTAATTCCATATCATATTCATTCCTATGCTATTACTTAAGAAGGATACCTATACTTGAACATATAAACTGCATAAACAAAATAAATCAATATTTCTTTTGCACATTTATTTAACATTCTTTCCCAGGGATTAGACTTTAAGTATCCATAAGTAGGTCTTGTACCTTACATCCCTGGTTAACAATGGCTTCATACTCACTTATGCCTTTCATACATTCATATGTGCATGTGAAAATTGGATAAGAAACCCCTTTGCTACTTAATAAAAAAATCATGCATCATAAACATTCAAGTTTTCCTAAATGAATTACTTAGCATGCATCATGAAGTGTGCTAAATATTCTCATTTGTATGTATAGATATACTTAGGGCTCATTCATATGCATGTTATACATGTTGGGAAAGAAATGAAGTGATGTATGTTTTATGAATTTAGTTCATTTTAGCCAACACATGCAATTTCTTTAGAGTTCATCTAAACTTAGGATTAATTAAAACACTTAATTACTTAAAATGCCTTTCTTTTTTAATAAGTTTCTTTAGAGTCATCTAAACTTACGATTAATTAAAACACTTAATTAAAATATTCACTAAATAAAACTAAAACATGAATCCATTTTAGAAATTACTTAGGTTAGGGAAGGGAAAGAGAAGTTCTCTTCTCTTTCCCTCTCTTTATAACTTAGTAATTAATTGTAGGATTCACGTGAACCAAATCAAAATATAAAATAAAATAAATCCAAAATAATTAAATCACTTAAATGAAACCCTTCTCTAAGTAGAACATGCTTCATACTTAGAAAATTCTAACTTAAAGCCATAGATAAGCATACCACACAAACCTCTAAAGCACACACATTAGGCTAAGTCACCACTTCTAGCTTTAGGTTAGGATGGTGCATGGTTTGATGTTTGGTTTTATTTGGTGATATATGTTTTAGTGTGGATGTTAGGGTGAATGTGCGTAGAATGAATGGTAGGGCGATCTTAGTCTAACCATTATCTTCTGCTGAGAATTGTGCTTAAGGGACACTGTAAATAAAAATATAAATGCTTTTGCTGTGTAGGTGCTTATACCCCTAAGCATAATCCAATAGGCCAAGTGGACTTAGTCGCCCATGTATGGGGTGATAAGTCTAATATACATGCTTGGGATTTTGTGTGATTTATTTAGCTAATATCTATTTTGCAGGTGTTAGCTAGATTTTTTTTTTCATGTAATTTTTGTAATTAGGACTTTGGAATGATTGTTATTGGGATTAAGATAAGCATTTGTCATAAGCTCTCATCTTATGCACCATGTGAAGCCTTTGGAGCATCCACCTTCTAACCATCCAAAATAAAGAACTAAAGAACAATGATGAAATAAAGCTTGAACACTCCCATAACAATGAGTTCCTTGCATTTGTAATCCGGGTTGTATAAGGATAGAGCTCGGCTATCCAATTTATTTTTGGGTTTGTGTGGTGGTACCCGACCACAATGGCCTCTTATTCTTCTATGATTAGATTAATAAATTGATTGATGATTTGTTTAAGCTTGTGCATTAAGTGGCATCCTTTTCTTAGTTTTTTCCTTGCTTTATGTATGGCCTAGATATGAATTAAGCTCTTGGGAAAAAATAAATATTTACCAAATTTAACAATTCGAAGTTAAAAAAAAATAAGAACTCATAACCTCACTTAAAGATTAGATTAAAAATCAAGATAAAAGAATTAGCAACCCCTTAACTGGATGAGTACTTCTTTTATAACATCATGCACAAACGTGTATTGTTTTCACTCTTGATTGGAGGGCTTCCACCTTTGCTAGAGAAACTTGGCTTGACCTTTGAGAGCCATGGTGGAAATACACCTCCTCCCTTTTCATAGATTCTGGCCAATAATCTCATTTCTCATGCATTAGGCAATAGAATCCTATTTTCCTGAGTCAAAAATAATTGTCCAAAAATAAAAATAAAATGAAATCTAGATTAAATTAGATTTAGATCATTTGAAGCATGCCCTTACATGATCTAGTCTCTTTAGGGTGTGGGTTTAAGGACTTAGTCTCTTTCTAAATAAATAAAATCCTATTTATCTTGCATAAAGCATATGACTAGCCTACATAAATTTAAAATCATAGGAGGTGTTATTTGGCAGCCACCCCCAGGCGGTTGTAAGTTCAAACAGTCGGGTGGTTTATCCTCTCTTATGGAGACAATCCAAATACCCATTTTTGTCTTAGATTTAGGTTGTCCTTTCGGTCCTCACCAAAGCTCCTTAGATTTAGATTTTGAGATTGCTTCTCCCTTTTGCAGGCCATAAGCATAAATTCTCACCTCTTAGGCATTTCCTTAATCTTGTGTTATGGAATCATAAGCCCTAAATTTTTAATAAAAAATCCAACTCAAATAAGTTAAGTCAATTTTAAAAATGTAAAGCCCAACCATAGGATAGTTTAAGATACTCGCTAGGTTTCCTAGCATCGTGAGTATCTTCTACTTATCTTTATTTGGCTTCAATAATAACTCCCTCTCTTTGATTAATTCCATTTGATTTTTCAAAATAAACTAATCGATTGATAGTCTCACCTATTGAAATGTTTGGAGACAATGATCGTTTACATTAATCTAGAGTATTCCTAAGTGATCTCATTCCTTAGAATGTAATTAACTATGGGGGCTTGCCCCTGTCGGAAACTTAACAAACTCAGTTTAAAATAAACCTTACTTTACTTTTTCATGTAAAGTAGGGGAAGAATCTTTGGTACACATGCAGACCCATTATCCTTAGAAGTCCTTGTTAAGGTGATTAGGTCCATTGTAAGGTGGTGAATTCTATCTTTCGAGATAGTACACCTCTCCTCAATGTCATACCCGATCACCCTCAATAAGAATATTTGTGGATCTACATGGTGTCAAAAATGAATAAAAAAGAAGAAGATGTATATTTCCATCCTCATTTTATCCCACATAGAGTGAAGATGGAAGTATATATCTTATTCTTTAGAAATCTCATCTTGAAAATTTTTACCACACTGGGACATAGATGCATAGCTAAATACCTCATCGGGTTAAGACCAACTTGGCTTTGCTATCATTGCCACAAGTCTGTGATCTTGGAGGGATATAATCTTAAAAGAGTGCTAGATATTACGAGTTCACATAGGCTAAAGCCATATATGGACTTCCACAGATACTAAAAGTGTCAGATACTCACTCCCTAGAGACATTACCACTATCTGTTTGCCTAGTAGTAACTACTACAACATGGACTTTCACACTTCACCTAGGGACTAGTTCAGATTTCTGTATAGCTCTTCACAAGGCTTACATAGGGATTAATCATCTATGGCTATTGTGGATATGCCATACCTTCTCTTTAGAAGTTAGATTTTCACATATACAAGTGTAGACTGAGAGAGCCAAACCAGCTCAAGATTTATATTCCTCTTGATAGACAACTCAGACCCACAAAAGATCATCAGAGGAATAGGGTGGCAATAGAAATTGATGATGAAGGACTTCATCTACTCAGGAGAGAAGATATAAATATTCATAGTCCTTTACTAACTGATCAGGGCATGGGAACACCTTGGATGTAAGATTTTACATATATTTTCATACCACCACTAGCAGTTGAGCAACCAACAACAGTCAAGCTACTAGTAGCTATCTAGCCACTAGTAGGATAGATAGGGAGTGAGGTCACATTGGTACTATCGACAGATGTCAGTGCAGTTTCTACAATTTCTACTCAGCCACCTACTGATGATCAACTACATACTAGAGAAGGCTTATGTAAAGAGAAATTTGACACACAAATGGCTAGTCATGAAATACTCTTATCCGACTCAACTTGGGTAATAGTGGGTACCACTCAGTGTGATTCCTCTGATGTTAACTCTTTTGTAAAGAGTAATCCTACACCTAGTCCTAGCTACATAGTTCAAAAATAGCTATCTGACCTAGAGATCTCATGCTTTGTCTCCATGATACATTCTAGGCATTCATGTTCATTACAGTGTAGCTCTTCCAATAGCCTATGTCATATAGTAATGGCACTACATCACCTATTACTGAGCGTTGATATAGAGGTCTTACTGGAGCTTCACAACTTTTGTGTAAAGGCAAACTCTTTATTGGATTATGCGGCTACCTCGAGTCTCAAAGTAGGAGAACTACAACTTTGAGAATCCTTATGCAGAGATGTTGAGTTCGGCATATTCTCATTACACACTACCTATGAGGAGATTTTGTCCGATAACATTAGCACTGCGGAGACCTCATTCAATGCTACCTCACACCAGTCTCTCCAGTTCGTCAATATCTCAAGCATAGTCTCAGAGCCATGAGAAGCTACCAAAGAGAGCTTTCTAGAATGCATTTTGAGCTCCTTGATACATCAGCTGAATTGTGAGAATTATAGCTAAGGAGGTAATATCTACTCGATAAAAGAGCTATAAGAAAGTAGGTTGTTACAGTTATATAAGAGGATTGCTCACAGGAAGATGCACAAATAATTGAACTTGAGTAGGTCCTTTCCTCGTTGTTCCATGATCAAGAGGCTACCGCTCAACATCTCCATGAAGCACGAGAAAGGTAATCTATTATGGCTTATCGAGCTCATGCGGCTTCTGTTTGTCTTAGAGAAATTCACACTAATCATTTGTAATTGAACATTTATTATATCATTATCTTACATGATGAATAAAAAATGTTTGAAGCTCATGATTTCTCTCTGTTTATTATATAATGAATAAATAAATATATAACAAATGTATCAAGTCTAATCGGCATGACACATTTGTTGGGGGTCAATTTTATTTGCATAAAAAATGCAAACAATAAATATTTTTTATTATAGTGCGACGGTGCTATGATATTGGCATCACGACACTATAATTGTTAAACTTTTGATTTAGTTAACAAGTCAATGGCCTAGCGCCGTGATGTTGCCAGGATAGCACCGAGATGCTTTGACCATGATTTGTAGAACTATCCTTCCTACATCATGAATGCTAAACCTAAAGCGGGGGGGGAACGGTTATGGGGCAGATAACTACCCTAGTAGCAGAAGAAACTCTATAAAAAGAGGGGAAAATTGCTCCCCCCACGTTCTTTTTCTTTCTTTTTCTCTCTAGTTCTACTCATATTCTTTAAGTTTCTAGTTGATTCTTGCATCTGGGGCATTTGCTGCAAGATTGACTCTTGCCCTTACGAAAGCCATCTCTCATCCACTCAAGGTAAATAATTCACTGTAATAATGCTTTTTGAATTCTTTTACCTGGTCTTACTTTTTCTACAGTATTTTTATCAAAGAACCTTCGCTGTTGAACTTAGTTCCAACGTGAGAAAAAGAGAAACATCCCTCCATTGATCTTAGATCTAGAACAAGGGAGAATGACATCAAAATATGAGAATCTAACATTACTAAAATGTCACTTTGCCAAAATTTTCATAAAAATGGCTATATTTCATAAGAATTTCTCCCTAAATGATGCATTCCTAGCTAGCAGCACCATGATGCCAAATTCCAGTGCCGAGGCACCGCGCTCTTGGGAAACATAGCTCTGTCGCTCTTTCTTATGGCTCAACAACGCTGACTATGTAGCGCCGTGGTGCCAACTTTTTGATCTCTTGTTCTTAATTCAATCCTACAGAGACATTCCTTAAGCACCAATGCACCATGCTTTAGAACCTATTTTGCCATCAAACTTAGTTCTGGCATGAAATAAAACTCTCCTTCCATTGATCTTACATCCAGAATAAAGAAGAAGAGTGCCCTACACTAAACATGTTATAAATCTAGTATTACTATGGTGTTACATCACCAAAATTTTCAATTATAAGCATTAAATGAACAACACATCAACGCTCTATTATGAGCACTGTGGCACTAACTTCTCTTGTTCTGCCCATATGAAGAATACCATTAATTCCTTGACACTGTATATCAAGTGCTGTGATGTTGTAATATTTTAATATTTTTTTGGGGCATCTTAGTAAAATATACACTTGAGTTTTGCTTATAAATGCATCGTCACACTGAACATCAAGTGCTAAGGCACTGCCCGCTTAGGTAGATGAATGAAATGAACCTCTATAAAGCACCGTGACACTGCATAATGGGTGCTGAGGCACCACCTGCTTGGGTAGATGAATGAAGTGAACCTCTATAGGGCACCGCGGCATTGCATAATGGGTGGCGAAGTGCTGCACTCTCTGGTTCTAAGCCTAACTACTGTTGCATTTGAGCGCTGATGCGATTTAATAATAACGCCATGCACTACCTCTCTGATAGAATATATTTTGTCGTTGAACTTAATTCCAATGTGAAATAAAACTCTCCATCCATTGATCTTAGATCTAAAATAAGGGAGAGGAGTTCGTTGCACTAAACATATAAGAAATCAAGTATTGTTGGTTAGATGGTCAAGTCAGCTACAACATTGGTAAAAAAAGGACATTAATTATCATAAATTCTTAAACAAAAAATGACGCATCGCATTAATGTAGCGCCATGACATTTCGACATAGTGTCGCGACTCCAATTAAAAAGTTTGTCCCATGTAATTAAAGAGGTTGAACTTTTGTCAGTTATCATAAACTAACTTTTAATTAGCATTGTGGCACTACATTATCTACATCGAGATGCTAGTAAAGTGGTAAACATGGTCAATGACATTAGCACCTTAGAGCTGATCATGTAATGCCACGACGTTGGTGCTATAGTGCCGAGGCGCCATACTTGTAGTGCCTAGGCACTATGCCTGAGATATGCTTGAATAACCCACATGGGCCCTAACAAAATAACAATTGCCAAAATTTACTACCTAAGGATACTTCGTGGGCTAACATAAAATAAACTCGATTTTCCCGCATGTGGCCCGACATATGCATAAAAATCTAACTTTGGTGTTTAAGGATGCTGTGTGGGATAAATCCCTGGTTGGGTCCTATGATTGGTTTTGGGTTACCAAAACTTAATCTTTCCACGATGATGGTCAAGTAGATTGTAAAAAAAAATCATCTGGAGGGGATACATGTTTAGATTGAATGAAGCTCATCATTCAATATAGCTTAAAGTAAACAATCATCCATCTATTCATCATCATTTATTAAGGATGATAAAAAAAAACTTTTACTCATAATAACATTGAATGTTTAATTAAATCGATTAGTATATTCATACTCAAATAATCTTATGATAACAAGGATGTGGCCCATGTCCTCTGTTTCCATGATTTTCTGTCGTTAAACGACACCACAAGAAATGCAGATATGACCAGAACTCTCTGATCGGGTGGCTTGGCATCTATATAGCTCCATCATGTTCTGATCACAATATTATCCCATATGTTTCTTAATAGTTTTGTTCCTTGAGCTGTGAATCATGAAATATATTTAATAGGCAAAAAGCCTTCTCTTAGCTAAAGTTGACTTATGCTTCTCCCTTCAGATAAATATCACCCCAGCTCTACAAGTACACATATTGGATGATGCAACCCATGACTGTTAATAAGAATTCTTCTACTAGAAATAATTTCTCTAGCTAAGTATACTAGGGACCACGATAACCTGGGATGACGAAAGCATGGAATCTTGATCGGGCATATCATCATTTCCCCTAATATATGTTTTAACTTATATAATGTCTTCACTCATTATTCGCTATAAACTATGCATTAAATGTTTGTATTTTTCATTATGCAAATAATTTAAATTATATTTTGGCATTCCAAAGAGATGTAAGCCCAATCTTTTAATTCACTATGTAAATCATACATGACAGTCATTTATGTCACACATACCTCTAAGTCAGCATCCCATATCACCAAGATATGTCTATTTCCAACCTTAATTGAAAGTTCTCTCTTACTATGGTAAGAGGGGTAATTAACTATGGAGGCTTGCATTTATAAGAAGTAGAACCCAAATTTAAACAAACCCTAACATAATGTTTGGGAAAATTTGGTTGAATATATATCAATCTGCCTCACGAAAGAACATACTCCTACCACCCCATCTCAAAAAAGATGGCCAAGTGCATCCTCCATGATATTTTTTTTGAGCAATCAATGATCTCAACTTTCCTTAGATTAGAAGGCAAGCCGACAACCTCTAGTTGGTAAATGAGTTAGAACATATCAGTAATCATGTGTGGTGCAAAGAAGAATAAATGTATCCTCTTGATCTACAATGGAGGAGTCTTGTGACAGGTACATAATTATAAAAAATTCTCTATCTAAATTTTAAATGAAAGAAAATTACAAAATTTAAAATTAGATAATACCAAGAAAGAAACTCAAGAATATTCTATTAAGTGACAAATATAACCTCCTCACACTTAGAAGTCTTAAAAAGCTCAAAAGGAACTGAACAAATTTGAATGAAAAGAACTGTGACAACTTTTCTATTTATAGTTGAGAAAATATGTTTCATGGGGGCCCACTGAATAATATTTAAATCATATAAAGAAAAATATCACCATTCTTGAGAGATAAACAAATTTGAGATGAGATTTGGATTGATTAATCTATCACTAAAATCATAACTCATCCATGTGCACCGATAAACAAGAATCATTTTAGAAATTCAAAATGTTAGCCTCACATGTTACTTGATAATAAAACATAAGCAAAAAAATTTCAAATCTCCAATTAATTGTGAGGATCACATGAGTCCAAGAACTACATCTAATTAAGCTAAAATGCCACCAAATCCGCAACCTAGTGTACAAGCAAATAAAAGGCATTACTAAGGTTTTGAATGGAACCCTTGCACATATTATGAAGCAATATTGCATTTAGTACAAATACCCCATAATTTTTGCAAGAATTGAAATGAGAGGACATTTTAAATAGATAAAAAAGATGAAGTTCACTCATAATGAGCTTAGTCCCCTTTCTATGAACTCCCTTGCTTTAATGTTGGAAAGATAAATGACTCATAGACTTCCTAATTAAACTATGTAACATGATATTTTTGTAAAGCTATAAAAAGGCACTGACAAGTCCATCAACATCCTTCCTTTAATGAATGAATCAAGTTAAGGCCATAAGAGAGAATGTCATTGTAAATAATGCTCTAAAATGTAACAATTATGATGTGAATTCTATGTTGCAAACTTGTGAAATTTCTATCAACACTAGTTTTACATAGGTTGATAATAGTGTGCTATTGACTCTCAAGTTGAAGGTTGAAAAATTGATGGTTTTTTCCCTAGAAATGATCGATGAAATTTAAAAAATAAGAAACTAAAATGAATTGTAACCAATTCATTATGTACCTGACATATGTGTTATATGTTTAAAGCTAGTGTCTGAGGATACTGTACAGGTTGAAAATGAAATCGACTTAGAGTGTTTAGCATAGAGAGGCATGTAATGCACCTTGTAGTTGCATCAAAATTCATGCAATCATGTGAAGCAAGTGCATAAAAAATCATGTAATTATTTAAAATAATAGTATGTGTATTTCATACTATATGCCTTCTTCCCAATTGGGTCTTTAGACTTGGTCAAAGAGTTAACAAAACTTACTAATATTATTATAGTATTTTTTTTGAGAGAATATTTGAGAAGCTAATTCTGTCATATAACTATGAGATGGTTATTTGGACTAACCCCAATAATGATAGTATTGATTATAGATTCAATCAAAAGAATTATTATTATTATCAAAATTCATATAATTTTTAATGTTAAATCATCTTAAGTTGAAACTCTTAAAAATGTAAATCCAAGACCTGAACCTCTATGTTTAAGCTAGAGTTACAAGATATATAAATTATCAATCATAAAAAATATTTCAATTCATAATAGATCATAGGTCTAATTCTCTGCAAGCTTATAAATAGAATTGACAATATGTAAATCACCCTAATGATAGCTATATTGAACAAATATGTCAACCATAGTAGATACCATAATCAAAATATATTTAAACTTCAAGTCAAGTTATTGTGAAATTAAATTCCAATGAAATTTAAAATTTGATAAAATCAAAATCATTAAAAGACTTGAACCAAATCCATTGATCTCACCTTCCACAACTGTTTATCTGAAATGATAGTTTAGGATAATTTTATCTCACAAAAAAGTCAATGTCAAACCAAGTATACTACTATGTTTACTCTTAGTAAATCCCACATCAATAAGGATGTGGCTCATATCCTCTATTTATGTGACTCTGACATCAAATGATATCACAAAAAAATAGAAGTTATGACAAGAGCTATCCGACTTAGTGATTTGCTGTCGAATGATACCATTAAATTTCAATCATGATTGTAGCCTACAAGTTCCTTAATAACTTAGCCCTCCAGAGTTGTAAACTATAAGATGCATTTGATAGGATACAAAACTCTTTGTTAACTAAGGTAGACGTAAAGTTGTCTCTTTAGACAAACATCAATTTAAGGCTATCAGATCTCTTTAAATGAAGCAACCCAAAGTTACCGACAAGAATCCTTTAGGTAGGTTGGGTCAACTATCTCTTTTGATTAAGTAGACTAGGGATCATGACAATCAGGGATGATGAAATCATGGGATCTTGATTGGGCATGCCATCATTTCCCCTAAAATTCACTTTAAGTCAATGATGATGAATTTCTTAAATTTTAAATATAATTTAAAATTTAAAATTTATTTGCTACTATTATATGCTAACTAATTAGTGACCTAACGACTTCTCTATCATCATCGAGAGGGGAAATTAACTATATGTGTTTGCACCTATTAGAAATCTAGATCTAAAGTTTTCATAAAAATATGGGTGAAATCTCTGGGTAGTGTTTTATCTTCAAGTTCATCTGTCTTCTAAAAATTTAAACAACATAATCTAAACTCTCTTCTTCAAAGAATGCCGAGAGCAAATTTTCAGAACCCAAATTCTAAATTACAAAACATGACGTTTCCTATTACTGATCAATGCAAAATGAATGGCCTTGAAATGCTATCTTTATCCTTGATTCCATATGCCTCATATTGAGTTAAATTGTATTTAAATTCATATAACCTAAAATTATAATGATGACAATAAAATCATAATTCAGTCAAAATTAGTTAGTGAGAATATCACGAGTACTTTTTGATACATGTATGGAAAGGGTTTATATGCAACACTAAGTAAAATTGCATTAATAAGTCTTTCTTTAATTTTAGTGAGAACATAGTATATTTAGTCCACTTTTATATGAAAAATGATGTTTCCTATTATTGATCAATGCAAAATGAATGGCCTTGAAATGAATTCTTTGTCCTTGATTCCATATGCCTCATATGGAGTTAAATTGTAATTAAATTCATAGAAGCTAAAATCATAATGATGATAATAAAATCATAAATTAGTAAAAATGAGTTAGTGAGAATACCACTAGTACTTTTTGATACAGGTATAGAAAGGGGGGTTTATATGCAACACAAAGTAAAATTGCATTAATAAGTCTTTCTTTTATTTTAGCTAGAACATAGTATATTTAGTCCATTTTTCCATGCAATTTGCAAATAGAGGTATTACTATATTAAACTCTTTAATGAGTCATCTATAAAAAATAGCCAAATAATGGAATCTCTAAATACTAGATATTTATTCATAGAATTTTGCCAAGTAGTACTAGCTCTAAGCTTATTAGAATAAACAAATAATCCATCTTATTAGAATAGCCAAATAATTTTCAGCCCTTCTAGCCAATTTTTGAAAATATCACAACACCATATATATATCCAATATAACATCTAAATGTTGTACGAAAAATAGGTATTTAATGGTAATTTTATTGATGTTCTTATTATCTACACATATTTTCTAACTAACATCCACTTGTCTTTTTTAGCTCTTTGTGTTTTGATGGATTCATCTTGTAATGAGATAAATATGTGATAATGATCGATGAATTAACTAAATAGCATGTTGTATTTTCTTAAGTGGGGGTAATTCATTATAATGAATATCTTTAAAGTCAACTAATACATTATTATGATCATTTGGCAAAAAAAAAAAAAAAGAAATCATTTGGCAAAAATACAACTTCAGATGCCATATTATTTAACTCAATAATTATTAAGACATAGACCATACATCTTACTGGCACTTTTTCTCAAATACATATTTATTTAAAATATATAAAAAATTATTATATATATAACTTACCACAATGAATAACATCTAATTTGTACAACTAAAATATACCTTACATAATAAGGAAGCACATCATTATCACTATATATAGCCACTTGAATAAGCACTAAATAGCTTTGAGATGAAATATATCAAATTTAGCTATTCACATTATCTTTTATGAATTTAAAGTCTTTGAGATAACATGATTGTAAATGTGGTTTAGATTTGGGATTCATGTGGCATGGGGCAATCTTAGACACAACATATGACTCCCAACATCATTTAAAAATTTATAAAATTTCTTCGCATGCTAGAAAATTTACATTTCTCTTTCAATCATATTCAACACAACATATTTAAAGAATGATTAATATTTAAAGTAAAGAGAGTGGAGAGTTGAGTTAGGGGAGATGTAAGTATGTAACAACTATTATTTTGAAAGGATTGGAGTCTTGAATGTACACATCTTATAACATTCATCCAAATATTTGAATAGTTAATATTTAAATTGGATCACCTATCTTTTTTCTATTCCTATATATATATATATATATAGATTTTGTTAGGATAAAACATTTTATCCACATGATTTTGTTTTACTTAATTTTTCAATTGAGTTAAATAGTTCACCAATGACTTGTAGGTGACCAATTTAGTCTCAAAGTATGACATTTTATTAATTTAGTCCCTCAAATATACAAAATTGATTTAAAATGATCTCTTAGAGATTAAATTTGGATATATTTTGTATCACAATTTGTGCTTAAGAAATAATTTTGGATTAATTTAATAAAGTCTAGGGACTAGATTAGAGAAATGGATACTCAAGGACTAAATTGGTTACAAACAAATAATTAGGATACTATTATGGGGTTTAATCTTGTCATATGATGTTCAATTGACAAATCACTTGAAATTAAACTTCACCATAAGAAGTATTATGATCCCAAATTTCATGAAATTTTAAAAAGCTTTAATCATACCTAAAGTTTCTTGTTGGATGATCGAGAGAGAGAGAGAGAGAGAGAGAGATTATTTATCAAAATCATGGGGAAGAAGTACTAAAATCAAATATTTTTTTTTACATATATAAAAATACATTTAGATCAATTTAAGAGATTTGATTTTAAAAAAGAAAAAGAAAGAAGTGCTTTTATTGTGAGGCATTAGACATTTTTTTCCATAAAGTTTAATTAACTGTCAAACATTCATAAAAAGTTGTCCGATTAGATCACTAAGTTTTTCTTAATTTGTAAATCATTCTCAATAACATTGATCTTACGTTTGAATAAGTAATAGAGAAAACTAATTATGTGGAGAATCAGTTTTTTTACTCATTAAAATACTGGTCTTATATAATATATTAGACAAACAAATGGACTTATGATCAAGAAACGAAAAGAAAAGAAATCTATGTGGTTTGGATAGAGCTTGGATAAATTTAATGAAATTGGTAAGCTTAAATCAAGATTGAATTAAGCTAAACAATATCAAATCAATATCTTTGTGCCGATCTTGAGCTAGGATCAGAACTACCCCACTTTAGATCCATAACAATTCTAATGCCTATGAGGACATATAAAGCAATTCATAGACTTCCAGACATACAAAATTAAATCTTTCCTATTAGTGATAAATACAAAATGAATGGCTTTGAACTGCTTTCTTTATCGTTGATTCCTATGCCCCATACTGAGTTAATGAAATCATAGTGATGTCCACATACTCATAATTAAGGCAAAATGAGCTAGTGAGACTACCACGAATGCTTCTTGATACAGGTATGGAAAGGTTTCGAATGCAGCACCATTGTCATCTCTGGATAAGAGATTTGCTCATCCGTCGCATCTCTCCGAGCATCTATACTCAGATGACAGTGGCCACAAACATGAGCCAGAGCCTATGCCAGTTTAGCCCATTCCTCAATAAAAATGGCAAATTGCAGCTTGGAACAAGAGACCTTCAGTTTGATAGGCATCTATATATTTTTTCATCTCAAGATTTCTAACATTTTTTTTTCAGTTTAATTGTTTGCCAAATCAGAGGGAAGAGGAAAAAAAATGTGAAAAAATGGTGAGAAAAACTAGTGTTGAAATAGACATGAGACACAAAACTTGAGTGAATTGGCCGTGGGATTAAAAACTCAGGAATGCAATAAGATTTTGACGGGTTTTAGGACACACCTTGTAGTTGTAGGGAACATTTTAACCAGACTTCTTGAAAACTTGGGTTGATTTGATATGGAGATAGAATCTGCAACAAGCTCTTGGAAAAACTAAAAAAAAAAAATGTATAAGAAAAAATTTAACACAAAATTTGATAAAATGGCGGAGTCATCAAATGAATATCGAATGTAAAATTTGGAAAGATTTTTGGAGACTAAATGGAAGATTGTCCAAATTTTATAAAATTATAAATTCACCTGTTGGTGAAAACAATCAAAATAATAGCATTGAAAGCTACTGCAACTAAAATTTCAGCACTAAAACTAGATCGAATTTAAGGAACCAACTTTGCATTGATATTAAAATGATAATGAAAAGATAACCAAACGAAATGAATGAGGATTCTGCTTGCTAAAGATGGCAAAAAGATTTCTTTTCATTTCATTTCGCACTTGGCTTCCTCTCCTAATACTAGCTAAAGCCCTTATATAAAAGTGTTCGTCATAGAAATTATTCATATATCCTAATACGAGAAAATGTCTAAATATGAAGTAAAGAGAAATGTGTATGACTACTTGGTCCTGAAAAGACGACCCAAAATATTAGGTTTAATATTTTAGTTTAACTATGTATGTCTTTATAATTTGTTTTATGTAAACCTGAGAAGAAAAGACATGCAAAATAGGACATTTAGGTGAACCGAACTCACCAAAATGATAAGAAACCTGAACATAACAAGTCTCGAGAACGGCAAAGTAAATGCCAACCATAGAGAACAAAATCAGCCATGGATGGCAAGAAAACTCCATAAAACTGTGAACAAGAGCGGCAACTGATATTAAGTTGCATCATCACATCATTCTGTCCAGAAAAAAGATCGGCAAAGCGTAAGTCTGCGAAATAAAAGCTCAGGTAGTTCTGTAATGAAGATGAAATTCAGAATAGAACCCCAACGGAATGTTTCAGATGTCAATAAAACCAACTGAAAATTGAACCCAGCAACAAGACCGAAGCATTTGAAGTTCTAAAACTCCCAGGAGACCATGAAAAACTTCAGCAAACCATTAAGAAAACCCCAGAAGGAAACACTAGTTGAAAATACGTCAGAAATTGGTAAAGTCTTTCAGTAATTAAAGTTTCCAATCAATTTTTTTTTTCGTTGGTGAAAATCCTGCTAGAAACAGGTACGGGTAATTAAAGTCAGAAGTAAAATTTTTCGAAAGGATTTTCAGTCAAAATCTCATATATCGGCATTTCTTACAGGAAAATCTGCCAAAAAAAACGTATAAAAAAATGTGGTAGCACATTTACCACGCACGAATTTAATTGTTCAAATCGTTGTAGCACATGCACAAATTATCATCACATATACATAATTCATTACATCATATAGACAATATAAAATAGAGCTATTTGGAAGCATAAATACTGATTAAAAACACAGAAGATTGTAACATGATAGTAGAAATTTTAAATATAAATGATTGTAATGTCCACACTCTTAATCTCTCTTTTTTATAATTTCTCTTATATCAGGTATTAAATTAGTCATTTGCAATCTCTCCGCCCCCGCCCTCTTAAAATTTTTTTTTGTTTGTCCTAAAATATAAATTCGCCCCCCTAAAAATTAAGATTGATTTCGCTCCTGCTCTTTCTCATTACTCTTCTCCAGTTTCTTCATCCTCCACATCTTCTGCATATTTTCACTCCATTATTCATATTGTTGTTATCTCAACTTCTATCACACTCATCCTAGCATTTATATTTTAGGTTAATGTAGCCACTTGCCTTCCCACCACATCCATAATTGTACTTTTGCATCTCTAGAATAAGATGTATGAGAGGACTAGACGTTATATAATATGTCCTGAGAGCTAAATTTATAAGTCCATCCCTTCTTCTTTCCTCTTAAAACTTGCCTCTATAAATTAAAATCTGATTGATGAGAAGTATCACCTAAAAAACTTTTCATGTAGTAATTTGAACACTATATGTTTCTGAGATGCATGTACTCTTCTTATAAAATGTAATATTGTAAAGATCATATATCTTTGAAGAATTTTGTTTTAAGTATTTTTTATGTACTTATATAAACTTATTTTGATTTATTGCTAGTCCTTTTGATGCTAATGGGTCACAGCTTCATTGTTGTGGAGTCTCTTTAATTTTTTTTTTCTAAAAGTTTTTTTTTAAATTAGAAATATATATAATTAAAATATATTATAACTTATATGATTTTATATTTAACATTCTTTTTCTAGGCTCAATATGTGAAAGAGCTACTTGCATGGAGAGAGCTACCTAGGCCCCCATAAAAAGAAGCCTAATTTTTTTTTTATTCTCCCTTTTAGGTATAAGTAGGGCATCCCCAATCTGTATATATCAACCCAAACTCCTCTAATCCATGAGGTCCTCTTGCCAAGCATGTGAATGTTACTAAATGTACTCTCACATGAGTTGAGAAATCTCTCAAAAATCTTTTCATCATATCTTGATTTAATGGTAACCATTAAAAAACTTTTTTGAAATAAAAGCAAAATTAATCAAATTTATGAATAAAATATTAAATATTAAAAAGATAGAATATCTTGGTTAAAATTGACCAATTAGGACATAATCTTAAGAAATAAAGTAGCTTAACTTCTCTTATAATTTTTAAAATTTTATGATTTTTAAACTAAGCACTTTCAATCACAAAGATTTTGTTATGCTCTCCAAATTCCTCTACTTCCACCCAAAGCCTTAGTCTTTAACTTTTGTTTCTCTCTACCATTTGCCTTTAAATTTTTTTGTACTTCTCTCCTTGTAAAGAGAATTTATTTCCCTTACTCATAAGAAAGTTTATAGGTGCTAATCATAATTATGTTCTACCTGGAGCTACCTATATTCAAAGAGAAGCATCTCTTATGGAGATGACCACTAGAGAATCTTATTCAAGAAAGGTTCATGGAATAAGAGGGCCCCAAGCATTTGTGTCATATATAGCATGCAAGAAACTCTTATGTAAGGAACGGGGACTTTCATGAGGGTTTACTTATGATAAAATAATCACTATAAAACATAAATGATCATATTCTCCTTCTTTAGGAAGGGGATAAGATTTTTAGCATATGCTTATGTTGGTAGTGATAATCTCATTCATACTTTCATTGCTACTAGATTTGACTCCTCTAAGAATGAAGGAGGTGAAAAGTGAGCCTTGACCTAATATGCTTAGGTTAATAAACCCAAACATTATGCTTTTGTTACCACGGCTATGTATAGACATAACTAAAATAAGTGATCAGAGGCCTAGGATACCAAATATTCCTATCCGCATATCTTATAAATGTTTTGGTTCCTTAGCCCCTTTTGTTATTTAGAATTTATTTTACAAATTTGTAATTTTTTTAATTTTTTAATTGTAAAATTTTTACAAAAATATTGATTTTATCTTAAAATTATGATTATACACTATATATATTTTTTTATTTCATCATTTTATACTTGATTGGATTCTCAAGTTTTAGAAATTTATTTTGATACCATAATTTAATCAAGCTTTTGTCCATTGTGCTTTTTTTTGTGGGATGGCCAATGGAGTCTATGAATAAGTTAAATATCTTGTTGGGAAAATGTTAATAAAGTTTAAGGGTTATTAGAGTGGAGATGGATGGTTTAATGTTTGTAAAAAACTAGAGAAAAATGTTAACTAGTTTGAAATCTTTAACTAAAATTTATGTTAGGGGAATGTTTATTATTCTTGGAGGAGAAAGGTTGAGAGTTTTTTTTTTATTAAAAGTTTATGATGCTAGCTATTAATTGGCAATGGTTTTAGATTAATTGGATAGTTGGTTAAAAGTTGTAATTTTTTTATATGAATTGGGTATAATAAGTTAGTAAAGAGTCGAAGTTTTAAGAAAGATTTTCTTACTAGTTTTTATGAAGCTTAAGATAGATTAAGGCATTAATAAAATGGTAAAGATGTTAATGAATAAGAAATTAGAAAGAAAAATGATATATTTTAATATTTACACAATTTAATTATTGTTAATTAATAAATTAATTTAAAAGTTGATAGCACAAACTCTTTATAGACATAAAGATAAAATATTTTTTTATTAAATCACTGTTAATATAAAGTGTACATAAAGTACTATAGAAAAGAAAATAAAAATCATAAAGAAATATATCAAAATCTCACCTTAGATATTCATCCATTACCTAAACTCCATCAAGATATCTCTCTTTAAATATAAATAATACTATAAAGGATTAACATAATTATTTGATTGTTTCTCATATATAGGAAAATTGTAGATTTTCGACAAAACAATCCATTGAAAATTAGACAAAATTCATTGGTAATTTGTGTTTACGATATATTTTCGATAGATTGCACTCTGGCGGTAAAACTTTAGTTGGAAATGATTTTTTGGTGAACAAAAAATTCGAAAGAAAATAATTTTCAGCAAATTTTCAGTCGAAAAGTTTTTCAGGAAAAATTGGTGGAAAGAACGTTTGGAAATGCCATAAAAAATTGAATTGTCAGAAAATTTTTGACATGACAATTTCCATTGGAATTTTCGGTGGACTCGTCCGTCGAAAATTTCTGGCGGGAATGGTCTGCTAGAACTTTGCCGGAAATGGTTGTGTCGAAAATTTTTTGACAATTTTTTTTCCCCGCGCCTCGTATTAAGATTACTGAAAATCCATCGAAGTCCACCTAAAACCAGTATAAAATTGAAAAAAATTTAATGCTTTGCATACACTCTTATTTTTACACTTGCGGAAGAATCACAAAATAACTTCACAATTTTTTAACCGATAATAACATGCCTTCAACATTCATATAAGACCAAAAATAGTTAATCTCAAATATTTCATTCATTCCACTATTTTGAAAAACATTGAAATGAAATAACAGCTTTAAAATATTTAATTGAAATAGTTTCAAATTTCAACATCTGAATTAATTATTTACAAATAAAAAGATAGTACAAATGAGACTTAATACTCATCAGTCTCTTCCTTCTCTTGCATCTATCTCTGCCCATCTTGTCCATTCTAGCCTCCATTACAGCCATTAGGGCTTCCATCTGAGCAATCATCCTCATTTTCATCTCCTCAACCATCGCAACAAGATGCTTTTGAACTATCTCGTCTGGTTGCTCATCCTAGAGATCAAATGGCATACATCATAGGCTAACCCTTGAGCCTAGGCCATAAATTGATCCCTTCTTCTTTCCTCCAACAACCTCTTTTCATATGTCATACTCTGATTGCTTTGACAGTCCACTAGAACTTCCTACACTAGTAGAACCCTGACTAGCAACTTTCTTCAACCTTATAGTAGTCCTACAAGCAATTAATTAGAAAGTGAGTTAACCATAATTGATTGCTAATTTAATTATAATTCAAGAAATTAAGAGTTAACTTACATATGCTCTCCATGACCGAACATCAACTCATTGTTGGGCAACTTGATGTTGATGTGTTCTTCTATGTAATTCAACAGTAGTGGGCTCTCATCCACGAAATTTAGCATGTAAACATTTTAATGAAATTAATTAATCATGAATATATGTGCAATTAATGTAAGTAATGAATGACTTACCATCATTCGCATATATTTAGTGTGTGGTACTAAGCCACTAATATGCAGAGAGGTGCCTATGTCTCTACAATTAGAAGCTCGATTTTATTTTGCCTACTACTTCTTACGAATATAATCTGGGAGGCCCATACTTTGTAGAGGTTAGGCCACACATCCTCTTTGATCCAAAGAGGTCTTCACCAAGACTTGCACATGTATGTGAACATATTGCATAGTAGCCATTTGACTCAAAATTTCTTCTAATTCTTTGGCTGTGCTCTGTGGTAGGCAGTTGAAATACTTCTATACATAAAATATATTAATGTTGATTAATAATACTTTATAATCAATTAATGCATTTAAAATTTATAAATAACTATATTGGCAGGTGCCCAATGGAGTCAAAAAAAAATGTGTGTGTGGGGGGGAGGGGGGGGTTTCTTTTGAGCATACAATAATGATTGGAATACTTACTTATAGTTGTTTTATAGCTTCCACTTTTAATGAGGATAATTTCTTCAAAAGAGACTAAGCTCAATCGAAGGATTTAGTATTTGCTCTAGTAAAGCACTTAATGCAACTAGTAAGCATTGTAGAAACATTGTGGCAGTCATGACTCTTCATTCCAAATAATTTTCTTGTTCTCAAATTGGATGCATACTTATATGTTAACTTCAATGACTATACCCACTCACATACTATTTTGTGTTGTTCTAATGTGAGGCTGTATTTGGCTTTAGGCTTCTAAAATATACCAGTTAGAGTAGTCTCTCTCAACTCTAACTCTCATCTACGATAATATTTCTTCAAGTCTAGCTTGACCTTCACATTATCTTTAGTTTTACCTTTAACATCTATCACTGTGTTAAAAATATTATCAATTTTTTTTCTCTATGTGCATCACATTAAGTTTATGTCTTATTAGATAAGACTTCTAGTAGGGTAAATCCTAAAAAAAATACTCCTCTTGGTCAAATTATCGGTTACACCATAACATAGAATACAACCATTAGATAATATAGAATAATCAGTTATAGTTGGGATAGAACTAACAATATGTCATAAATTATTCTCACTCAATCTTGGAAATGGCTTAGCTTTCTCAACTCAATTGTTTTTATTAAAACATCTTTATTTCTTCTAAAAAGATGATTAGTAAGGAGGAACATATGATGATAGTCAAACCAAGAATTTTTTTGGCCACTTTTAAGAGTGACTACCTTTGATAAATCTATGTAGTATGGACAAACTAACTTCCTAGTAGTGCTTCACCAGCATTTCATATGTAGGGAAGTCATTGATAGTCAACATCAGTGCTTCTTTCATCTGAAAGTTTTACTTTGTTGCAATATCATATGTCAGTATACCAATATCCTATAATTTTTTAGCTCATTTATCAATGGTTGACATCAATCTTTGCTTTAGGGTTATGTGGCTTAGGAATGATTAAAGTCAAGAACATATAAGTGTTGTCAAGCACATGTCTGGTAAATTATATGGAGTAACTATCATTAGCAAACATGAATATTGAACTGACTAAATGGTGTGAAACCATTAACACAAGGGCTAAGTCTAACATTTCATAGCTCAACTATAAAATCAGGATAAGTATGATTAAAATGGTTTCATGCTTCTCCATTTGATGAATGACTCAAGATAAATGATGCACTTCTATTATTATGCCATCACATGTGCTTGGCTGAACCCATGAAAGCATATAGTCTCTGTAGACATGGAGTTAGCAACAAGTAGAACAGATGCTTATGCGACATCCTTCTATTTGCATTATTTTCCACTATATGTCTAGAACTTAGGTGCTCTACAAAATTTGCATTAAATATCCAATGCGCTATCCTTGTAGTGAAGCATACAATCATTGACATAAAAGTCAATTTGTTTTGAGCTTTAACATTTCTTTGACACCAACTTCTTTATTTTATGTAGATCTTAAGGAACTAAATTTTTATGTGAGTTTGTCTTTTTTAGCAGCCTTATAAATTGGTGAAAACATTCACTTGACATATTAAATTCAATTTTTTACTTAGCATTCTTATTATCACAGAAAGTTCAATGTGGTTCTTGCATCCTTCCCACAACAGTTGTTGTGGTGCCTTTAGCAGGTTATAGAACTTTTGAGCTTCTTTATTTGGTGGGTCCTCCTCTGCATGGTACTCTGCTCTAGCAACATCATAGATCAATTCTTCATAAGTTCAGTTAGAATCATATTCACTTGAAGGGCATGCATGACTCATTGAGGCACCACTGTTAGCATCAACATGTGGCATGAACTCACCATGTAAAATCTAAAACCAATAATTTGGTTCAAAACCACTGCGATACAAGTATACTTTGACTTCACTAGGCATTAAGAAAGCTTGATTCTTGTGTCTCGCACATAGACATTGAAACTTTCTTATAGAAATGTAAGAAGGAAGTTGAGATTCTGCCTATAAAGTGCTCAATACCACTCAAGAATTCATGAGTTAATCATTTTCTATTCAGATGCAATCTATTGTACATCAATGATCGCTGACTACGAATATCCATGAGATGGGTGAATTGAAAAGTGTGAGAATTCAATTAACATTCTATCTCAGTTACATAAGCAGTAATGAATCGATTGCATAATCAATACCTAATTTTATGTAACACCCTAAGTGTCTAAGTCATTCATTATGATTTTTTTTACACATTCTAGGTAGTTAGCTGTAGTAACCTATAATCACAAAATCCAATTTTTTACAAAATTGAAACCTGACACACATTGTGAAATTTATATAAATTCATCAAAAATATGTTAATCATATAATTAATAATTTTACATTTTAAATTAATTGGAACATATATAACTGAATAATCCTAAAATAAAATTTGCAAAAATATCAAACCAAACATGTGCAATCATAAATCTACAAATAAATTGATTTTTTAAATTAAGATTTAGCAAATTCAAATAAATTTGGATAAGATTTAACTTAAAAATAACAAAAATTTCTCATAACTTTAAATTCATATTCCCCACAAACCAACTGGTGAAATTATGAAAATTAATGATAGAAGAAAGAGATTGAGGTTTACCTTCAATTTTACAGAGAAAATGAAGAAAATAGATGTGTATCGAATGAAATTTGGCAAGCCTTAAGTTCTATCCCATTGCCAACCGAGAGAGAGAGAGAGAGAGAGAGAGAGAGAGAGAGAGATAAAATAATTACCAGTTTTGTCTCCTTATTATTAATGGTTTTAAGTGGATTTTTTGCCCGAAAAATTTGCAGAAAATCTTTATGACAAATTATTCCACTAGAAAATTAGTTGAGTTTAAATGATTCGAGCACGATGACCTCCATAGTCGGTAATTCTAAAAAAATATTTTATGCTGAAACATTGGTAAATCGATAATTTACAATAAAAAAGTCAACTATTAATGCTGCTAGAAATCTACTCTTCTGCTGTAGTGAATTAATCATAAAATTTAACTTGAGTTAATTCAAATAAATTTAAAGTATGTTTTTTATATTTAAAATATTTTTTAAGCCATATATGATCATCCCAATATTGCATAATAAAAATAAATTAAAATAAAATAAAATATAATCAATTAATGATAATAGGGTTTTAAAATTGATATTGCAAGAGGGATCATTTCTTGTTCTACATTAGTTATACTCCATTTAATAAACTCTACAAACCATTAAAAGTGTTATGGTGAATTGAGAATGATAGCACTCTATATGTCGATATATGTAGTCGAGTATTTATAATTTTAGCTATATTTAATATTACAATATTTATAAATGTCAAGATGACACTTGATTTGATGATGCCTTGATGATGAAATAATAGATATAATTCTCATGAAATATAATAATTTTATGGAAGAAAATCTTGGTGAAAAAGTTCTAAAGTAGGGATATTCCTTATAGTGATGGTGAAGCCTCATTAGATTATTAAGTTTCTTTCTCATTTAGGACAATGACTATTGAATTTTGAATATTTTAAGAGATTCTAATAATTTTTAAAGTGAAAAATGCTAAGAAAAAATGTTAATTAGGTTTATATTTCTAAATAGATTTATAGTTAAAATCTTACAGCAGTGAATGGCTGAATTTCTTTAATAGAGAAATGTGAATTCATTTAAATCAATTTTTTTTTATGTTAGGTAAATAATAGTAATGATTTTAGATTATTTGGATGAGTAATCATTATTTTATGAATTTCTTAGGTGGACTAGTCATGGTAGGTGGATAATAGAAGTTGTAATTCTATAGAAGGGATATGTTTTATTTTCTTAAAGGTCAAAGCAATTCAAGTCTTTAGAAAAGTAAAGGGGATATATAAGAATAGGAAATAAGAGATAAAATAATATGTTAGAGTCATAAACCTTTGCTGTAAAAGATAAAATATATTTATAAATCAATAAAAAAGTCAGCATCATCAACTCCTTATGGACATAAGTTTTGTAAAAGATAAAATATATTTATCATTAAATTAATGTGTATAAATAGTATACAAGAAAATACACTAAATTGCCTCTTAAGAATTCAATATTATTTTATAATGGCGGTCCCTTCATGATCTTTCCCTATACCCAGTCTCTTTATTGAAGTTTTTAAACCCCAGTTTTGAGTGGCTTTGTGATCGAAATGGTGGTAAAGGACCACACGCGAATTTAATGGCGAAAATTTTATTAATAAAATAACATCCCACCCAAAAGATGGATACCCATTCCAAAAAAAATGATCTTTCCCTTTGCAAACAACTAACGTCACTTCAATTTAAGGGATTTCATTAAATATTTAATTGCTTCTCTTGAATCTTTAATTCAAGCTAATATAATTCTATAAATCTAAAATAATTTTACAAACCTCACTTGGTAAGACTTTTAACAACTAACGTCACTTCAATTTAAGGGATTTCATTAAATATTTAATTGCTTCTCTTGAATCTTTAATTCAAGCTAATATAATTCTATAAATCTAAAATAATTTTACAAACCTCACTTGGTAAGACTTTTATTTCATAGAAAAATAAAATAAATTTAAAATAAAGTATAATTAATTATTATGATAATATGCTTTTGACATTAATCTAGAAAAAATGATGCATCATTCTTACGTATTTTAAGTTTACTAATGATACCATAATTTAATAGATTTTATTTTTTTTGCTCTTTTTCTTGGTAATGATTGGCGAAGCAAAAAATAAGGTAAACATCTTAATCAAATAACTAATAATGCATCTTTCTCTTTGCAAAAAAAAAAAAAAAAAAATAAATAAATAATAAAAAAAATAATAATAATAAAATAAAATAAATAAATAAATGATTTCCCAAAATTTTTTTTTTTTCATTTAAGTAGATATGAGCTTTTATTCTTAATTTTCAAATTATTTGTAAGTTTTCTTTTCTATATGTTTGTTGCTTTATTAGACTTTTGTAATTGGTAAGCTTCATCATTTTAAAGATTCATCCTAACATTTTATTATTTGGATTAGCTTTTTTCATAATAAAAGTCTAGTTGAATAATTATAGTTTTTTTATTGAATTACATGTGCTAAATCAAACACATAATTTACATAAAATTATATATATAATATATATTATGAATTTATGTTAGTGTGGTGGATGAGGTTGTAGGGTATGGTCCTTATCTTTCTAGGGATATTAAAAGTTTAATCATACCAAGAGTTTTCGTTACCGTATACCATGAATGTTCTTTGGTGATGCATTTATATATTCATGATGAAAATATATATTGGGCATTAACGAAAAAGCAATACCCAATCATTCATAGGATGTGATAAATTTTTAGGAGAAATTAAATAAAATACAACATTACTCATAGATTTAATGCCTTATTGGAACTTTGTTTTATGATTTGAAGTCATCTTATGGACTTAAAACTCTATAATTAATTGTCTCACCCATAGGTATAGATCTTTTGATTAAGGTAATATTGCAAACTATCTCATAAATTGATCATTACTATTATTCTTTTGGTGTAAGAGGAGATAATTCACTCTTACACTTAAAAGAGTTGTAAGAATATTAGAATACATCACATGGTCTTCAACTTAGATCAAGATTAAGACCCAAATATAAGACCAACGGTTCCATCATAAGATCAAGACTAGAGGTTCAAATACAAAGTTAAGAGAGAATCAACTATGCATTATTAAGAAAAGTATTGATATGAAAAAAAGTTGCTTATAATTAAAGTTTAAAAATTTAAATTTTTTTCTTCCACATGGAATGCACTTTTAATTTTAATTTTATATATTATAAAATTTGTACTAGAATTACAGTGTGTGTGTGTGTGTGTGTGTGTGTGTGGGAAGGGATATCCAAAGAATCTTAGATTTTACTCTAAAGATTTATTTTACATCATTCATTTTTCCCTATTTATTTTCTAAGTTTAAATTATAAAATTATAAATAGCTTAAATATTATTAAAATTAATGACAAATAAAGTTTAGATATTTGAAAATAAAATAAAGAGTGAAACCTCTATTGGGATACTACTTGTCACAAGCATGGGTTATTTAATTACAAGGGAGAGAGAACTTTTGACAAGAAGAATTAGTGGCAAAAATTTTTTTGAAATTTATTTTTATACTTAAAGCATATGTTGGTGGAAATGATAATGCACTTGATCAAGATCTCATGGCTCCTCAAGCATGAGTTTATGAGGCACAAGGATTTCTCACAAACGGTTTTGGAAATGGGTTAATATTTATCTAGAGAGAAAAATTTTAAATCCACCATAATAGGAAAAAGATTTTATGACTTATTATGTATATCTTATGATTCATAACCCAAAGGGTAGAAAATCAATAGGGAATATATGGGCTACAACCGTGACTATAATATAATAGAGCTTAATAGCTAAACCATATGAGAGGGCTCTAGTCAAATCATTTTAGAGGTGGAGCTTATTGACCAAACTAGATTGAGGACTCAAGCCACATCCTTATTGGTATAGAATATTTCGAGTGTGAATGTAGTATACTTAATATGACATTAGCTCTTTTTAAGCTTAAATTAATGTCAATTTTTCTACCCTTGATAAATAATTATGGAATGTAGATTGAATGGATTTTAGTTTCAAGTTCTTTAATTGATGAATTTCATTAAAAAATTTTTTTAATTTTTTTGAATTCTTTAAATATTTAATAGTTATTTAAAATTTGACTTTAATATAACTTGATATTAAAATTTAGAAAATTTTGATAGTGATAAACCCCTCTTGATAATATCTTTAATCAACAAGGCAATCATAGTGTTAATTTTTTGATCGTCTATATTATAACTTGAGATTTTATTTTTAGATTGAACCTCTTCAGTTAAAAGTTTCAATCAACATGACCATTATTTGGGTGTAGATTGTTTGACCATTCACTCTACAAATTGAGAATTTTATTTTATATTGAACCCCACCAATTGAATTATTCAATCAAACATGATCATTCAAGGTAAAATTAATTAATTGAATCTATTTTATGATTCTAGATCTAGTCAACTCTATTTGGTTACTAACAGAGGACCAGGCATATTGGTTATGTGAATTAATTTGATTTGAAAATTCAATACAAAGTTGAAGTAGTTAATTCTACTTTAACATAGAGGATCGAGCTTGTTAATTGCATTTGATTAATTGATTTTTGAATCTTATTATATCATAAACCATGTCGACCCAACTCTTGAAGATGGATGATCTGGTCTACAAATTGAAGCATGTAGTAGTAGTTTATGATTTTGCAATTAATGGTCATTTGAATCTTATAAAATGTTTTCATTTTTAAAATGATCATTAATCTTTTCAATGCAAGGAATTTAAGTCAATTTATTATTGATCCACACATCAACCTTAGATATTGTATTTAAAATTTCAACATTATGTCAAAGCACATGCAAACATTTTATAATTTATATAATTTTACATCAAAATTGAAATATTAATTTTGCATTTCAATTTAACTCAGATTTGACCTGAGCAACATTTTTGGATATTATAATTGTACTATGATTCCCTCAATTTGAGCACATAGCTTCTAAATTTCAAGTGATTCATTGATTTTAAAGCATTATAATTGATGGAGAAATCACTCCATTTGAATTGATTAGGCAACTCCAAAATATATGTAGAATTTTTAACCTTTGATTATTTGCATGCATTTCAGCTCATTTGAATTGGATATGAAATTTGCTCACACTACCTAGGAGCTTTCATTTGGTAGCCATTTGCACACAGCTTAATACAATTGTGCAATGTATTTTGTATTATTACACAATCTTGATGCATATGTATTCATGCACATAACTTATTACATACATATCTTGCATTGATAATGCATATACATGTATATATATATATATATATATATATATATATATATATATATATATATATATATATATATATATATATATATATATATATTTGCAAATACTTTAAACTGATTGTGCAACTTTCAAGATATTATTAAAAAACTTGAAAATTACCTCGTAAGCTATGTAGATTGGAAAATCACTCAAAATTTGGATGTTTATACACATATTTTGTTATTAGGTTACACATAATACTTTATTTGAACTCTCCAAATGACTCCCTTCTAGCTGATTGTATTTGAGCATTGCAGGTTCGACGGAGATAGGTGTTTCATTTTCTGATTCAATCATTTGTAGTAATTTTCATCCATTTTGAATTATGTATGAACCTTAGAATGTTTTTAAGTTTCAATGAGGTTTCATTTAAGCTTAATTAAAAGCATTTAAATCATTCTTAAATTCATCAAATATAATATTTATTTTTTCTTATAAATGAGCTATTATGTCTCCTTCAAATCTTCTTATATGAATCAAAATTTTAGTGATTTTTTTTGAATGTGAGATGCAATACTACTCAAATGTTTATTAAAATATCATGTATGTATCTGGAGGTAAACATCAGATTCATCACCATCTCTATTGACATATGTTGATAAGCCATCCAACTCTTCATAGTCTTATTTAGTTCCTTTCAATTTTCTTTAACTCATTTAGTGCAAATTGTAACACGTTCCTATTGTTCGTCAAGTTTTCTATTTATGCTTGCTAGCAAACTATTCTGTTCTCTATGAATTTTTGTTTTAAGGGTAATATTTGCACTTTATGTTCATTTTATAAATTTAGAATTTCTCATTAAGCTTATTTTAATTAGACTTTGATTTAAAATTTTTTAGTTTGGTCCAATTTAAGTCCTTTCATTGTCCTTTTGAGGTCTTGTGCCAGTCAAAAGTATGACAACCTATGGGTTTAAAAAAAATAACTTCGAAGAACTTAATTTTAAACTTTTTATGGAAAACTTAAATCTTTAATGATAAAGCTTTAAATGAAAGGAAAGTATTTGGTTTTAAACAAATGAGCACATGCAAAATAAATTCAAATAAGGGTATTTGAATTTTAGCCAAGACAAAGATAAAGATAGATAGATAGAGAGAGAGAGAGAGAGAGAGAGAGAGAGAGAGAGAGAGAGTTAGGAGTGAAGAAAATTAACCAATTCAATTAAATAAAACTAAGAGAATAAATCCAAGGATTTTTGGCCAAACATGAATAAAGAGAGGGAATATTTATTTGGTAACAACTTTAATTTTAAATTCAAGAACACATGGTATCCATTTAAATTAATCTCCAAATAAACACATAAAAGCAAGGTTTTGAAAACCGGACCGGACCGGCCGGTTCGACCGTGAACCGGTCTCGGTCGAAAATCAAAACCGCGCAAAACCGGTTGGCAAGGACGGCGGTTTAACCGCTGAACTGCCCATGGTCGCCCGTCCGCCAACGCTTAGGTTTTAATTTTTTCATGTCCCCCACTGTCTGTTTCGCCAGCCGATGCACCAAGACAACCACTCTCTCTCCGTTGAATCCCTTCTTGATCCATTCCTTCCTGGTCGATAAGCCAAGAGCACACCTCGAGCTCCCTATTTCCCGCATCTTAGTCGAGGAAACGAAGTTACTCCCTACTCCTAGTAAGTTGTTCGCTTTTAGCATCACCGAGCCAATCTCCTCTCTTCGACCGCCTACATCGAGCAAACCGAGCAACCCTCTATTTCTTCCATTCCTCCTTCCAACATGATTTTCAGGTTGTCTCTACTCAATCCTAAGTTGTATTTTGCTATTTGGGTTTCTCTTGAATGAAATGGGCTCGACGAATTACTTTTTCGCATGCTACGTAGTTGGATTAGAGATAAAAATGTGAGGCCTGATATGTTATATGGCTTAGGCCTTGTTTTGTTGCCAAACATTTATTTGTTTTGTGCTGGTTTGCCTTTACTTGAGTCATGAAGTAAATTAAGATGAAAAATTAGTAAGATTGGCTCGGTCTGCGCTCTTTGAAAGCATATATGATTTAAAAATGCATATATGATTTAATTTGTTTGTTCATAGGTTTAACATATGAATATTCATCAAAACTTATATTTAGCAGAATATGTATAAGTGAATTGTATTTGTTAGTTCATATTTAGCAATTTTTTAATTTAATTTTGTATTTTTTTAATATCATCCGGTTCGACCCCGGTTCAACCCCGGTTCGACCTTTAAACCTTGAACCTCTCTGTCTTCCGGTTCTATGTCCGGTCCGGTTTTCACAACCTTGCATAAAAGGTTGGCCAAGGAAAGAGAGGGAAAGAGATTTATGCATTTAATATTATTGATTTAAATCCAGTTAATGAAATAGTCAAGAAGGGAAGAAATTTGAATAACTTCAAAATTGATTTAATTTGAATCTATTTATTGTATGAAATGGCCAAGAGGATTTTGAAGGATGGATTCAATCAAGAGATATCAATTTAATCGATATTGATTTAGAGAAATTTAGCTAAGTTAAATAAATGAAAAGCAAATAAAATACATTAATAATATTAAGATGAATCTCAGCCAATGCATTCCAAACATGGATCCAATCTTTAATCAATGCAATTAATCATGTGTAAATGATGATAAAATAATTTTAAAAACTTTTTGAATTAATTGAACAAATTTATTTAATAAAAAATTAATAGAGGTGGCTGGCCAAAAGGCTTTCCTAAAATTGATTTAATTTAAAAAGGAAAGATTATTAAATCAAGGCTTATTTGAATTCAGTTTTGAATTAACTTAAAATAATTCAATTAAAATCCAATTAGCTGAAAGAAATCATGCTAGGGCCTGCCAAATCATTCCATAGATGGTTAAAATTAATTTTGCATTGATATGGCAATGAATCTTCAAATTAAATTCAAAATAATGAGTTCTTAAAATTTAAATAATGATGGAATTATTATGAAAATAATTTGAATAATTATCACATAATTTATTAATTAAAAATAAGTGAAAAATTCGGCCAAAACAAAATTTGGTTTATAATTATGGTATGAGAGAGAAAAATAAAAGGATAGGAGAGAAAAAAGGATAATTCGAGTAATTCTAGAATAATTTTATTCTCATGCAAGAAATAAATAGATAAATAATGTAATTAAGCATAGAAATAATTTGGTGAAGTATGAAATTAATTTATCTTCTTTTAAAGCACATTATATGATATTTAAACTCATGCATTTAGTTTATGTTATCTAAAATGGATAAATTAAGGAATAATGCAATTTTTATATGTAGAAAAGTAAGAAGGAATTTAAATAAATTATTTTGAAATGATTAAAAATATTAATTTTATTTTATTGAGCTCTTATTTGTCTTGTATTGCAAATCCTATAGAAATTCCCAAGTTGCCCAAGTATGAACTGATATGACTTTCTCGATTTGACTAAGCAAGCTAAGTCTAGTGAATATTATGAAACACTTGAAATAAATAATTAGTAGCTTCAAGAATATATATTTATCATCAATATGAATCTAAATTAAGAATGACATTCATAAAAATTAATGTTAATAATTTATCCTACAAATAAATAATTAGTTATTATTAGACAAAGTTTGTTATCATCAAATCAAATGCTGAGATAGACAAGTGTATAGTCAACAACAACATTCCAGTAACATCTCGACATCATGCTTGCATAAGGGGACTAGATTGGGTGCAAATTTATTTATTTATATATATATATATATATATATATATATATATATATATATATATATATATATATATATATATATATATATATATATATATATATATATATATATATATATTATTTATGATAATTTTTTAAATTTCTATTTAATTTTTTAGTTGATTCAATTCAATATTAATATGCAAATATATATTTATATTTGTATATATTTTAGAATGATTTTATGCATATCGATATTCGGTTGAAAACTCTTTGCATTTCATCATCTCAAAGTACGCGTCGAGATTTGTATTGTCTATAGAGTAGGTAATTTTGGCATATTTGCATTCACGTGGTTATCTAAGCAAATTGTATGTAGTTTACAAGCAATTTTGTCATTTCGAGCATGGTAGTGCTATCTGTTTCTTGAACATGTGTCATTTGAGTACTTTTGGCATTGCTTAAAGCAATTCTGGCACCATTTGTGCAGTGGTCATCTGTAGTTTGTTATTGTGATTTTGCTTGATTTGATTGATCACAAAAAAGCATCTCTTGGCATATTTCGATGATTTGGATGCATCGATGAATTTTGTTTCATAAATGAATGATTGTTAGGCAATCTTAGTGATAGTCGAAGTGTCTTTACTTGATATTAAGTTCATTGTTTGACATCTTTTATTTAATCGATCAAGGATACTCTCCTTTGATGAATATTGCAGTTGAAATGTTTCAGACTTGTTTTGATATTGATTTGTTAATTTTTATATTCTGCTTGATTCACCAGAATATAATATGTATATACTATATATATTATATATATATATATATATATATAATATATATATATATATATATATATATATATATATATATATATATATATATATATACCTAAAACCATTAGCTATAGTTAGGGCTCCCTTAATCTTATTTTGCTCTATCATCCTTCATCATTCTCTAAACCTATTACATTCCCAACAACTAGTATAAATATATTTCCACATGTTCCCTCACTATGTCAAAGCCGTTCTTGCCTTCATATATTTTCAAATTTCTCCATGAAAATATTTATCTAAGATTAATCAATTCTATCCATACTATGTCATCAATACGTAGCCTTTATTTTTCCTTTATTTTTTCCTTTTGGCCTTTTTGGCAGACCATAAACACACTAGGAAAATATGAAGAGAGATTTCTTAAAACATTTACACATGTTGGTTTAATTTTGTATCATTCATCGAAGAGCTCAGATTTCCATGAAGAGTTTTAAGGTTAGCCTAGCCTTAATTGGTCAACCATTTCCTATCCATACTACCTAACATAAAAATTTCAAACTATCCATGAGTTCTTACTATTTTTTTTCTTCCCACAACATTTAGTGAAAGCCTTCAATCACCCATTATAAGGCCACACCAACATTAGCATTAAAGCCAAGCAAAGACTTAGGTAATTTTAACATAAGGAGCATTTAAACTTTTGGGGCTTCAATGGATGGTGCCTATACTTGGTATATATATCATATACCAATATTTTTTCTCTAAACTTAAATTTGATAATTTATTATATTTTTGATTAAATAAAATAAAGTAAAAAATTAAAGATTATTTCATGATTATGGCAAGCATGTTGTATTGTATGATTAACTCTGAGTTGCTACCTCCACCATAACATTTAGCTTACAAATGCGATAAATTCTCATAAACCCTATAGTAAGCAAATTTCCTTATAAGAGAATGTTCTATAGATGAAATAGTAACCTACTTAAAGTGAAATATATATTAGAGCCAACTTTATAATGCATTAGACTAAGTTATAGTTAATTGTAAGAGGCATGCTTTATAAAATTTTTATGTTATGTGTTGATGAAAAATTATTGTAAATTATTTTAAATTAAAAATACATGCATGATAGATCTTCTGTATAAAGCGAGTATTACATACATGCAAAGAAGTTTTGGTCAAGCACTTAAATAGTGCTAGAACGTTTTAACATTTTAAGTGCCTTGTCCTCCAACATCTTGATATCCAAGTTAGTCTTAATAGATCAAATAACTAGAATAGTAAAGGTGATATAAACTATGATTTAAGAGAATGATTTAAGGCAATGTGGCTTATGGAGGAGACTAAGACTAAGATTGATTTCACAAGTGTGAGGGTTAGATATATGAGATATGATATCAAATGACTAGTTTGGTTGCATAGATGCAAAACTTAACCCTAAAAGTTACAATATAAATCTTATACCTAAATAATCATTCCACTTTATTTTGGAAGGTATGAGCTCTACCAAAATCTTAGAGAAAATCATCCCCTTAAAAGATTACCTTTTAAATGGAAATGTGGTAAAAGGGATCGACATCATAAGTATGTAGAAAATTTTAATAGTATTTTTAGGAGAATTAAAGTTGATAAACTTTCCAATGAAGATGTTATGATTATAATAAATTTTTTGATTGGGTAATGAAAGTAAACAATGTATTTGTGTTGTATAAGTTAGATAAGTACTAAAAGAATAATTTTATTAAGATGAAGCTTAATAGTTATATAAGATCTTGTAAACAAACAAGAAATTAAAAAATTATTAGGAAAGTCCATATAATACCCAATGAGATAAACACAATTAATAGAGCTAAATATTACCCAAGGCATCATTATAAAAAACTATATAATGAACAATCACCAACACTCTTAGTTTTTTGGACCAACTATACAAGCATCATTGACAATTAAATAATAAATCATATTAGTAATTTTAAAATAATTATTAGAAATAAGATAAAAATGTTTGAAACTCTAATTAGAAGTTGCATTTATAATGCTCTTTAGTAGAAAAATAGAAGCCTAAAAGCTATGTTACTCCTACTCTTAGAGGTTTACTACTTGACATAATCTCACCATTAGTTGGACAAAGACCATTAAAACTTTTATTGACAAGGGCCTTAAAATGTTACAGGGTTAATCTTAATCCTAAGCCTCATATTGAGCTTTTTATTGTGAGTTGGGTGAACAACACTTCCCCCCATCATTTGAAAAGTTTAATTCCCTTTTGGATAAATAATTATATGGATAATATTTTGACCTCATTTTTGGAGTGAGCTCTCAACTTCCTCATCATAGGTCTAGGATTATAGACACTAAGAGTTTCTTAGTCTTAAGATACTTCTAGTGATTAGGTGAACACTTAACCTAACCCTAGAGACTTAGAAGAGTTGGCCATAGGGATAGGTTGTGCCTAAGGGATTTAGGAGAGACTTGTCTACCCTATAGCCCAAACTCATTCCTTGCTTCCTTCTTTCAAACCAAACCTCAAATTCAAATTCAAATCTGAAAATCAAATCCAACTATCTAATGATTGAAATCCATCAAGAAATTCAAACTCCAAATCCCTTCCTAGGCCCTTTGATTTTATCTTATGGACTTAGCCTTAACCAAATTCAAATCAACCCCAATCCAATTGATTTTTTTTAATTATCAAGTTTAATCTCAAATCAAATTCCAAATCATAAATCAATCCCAAAATTCCAAATTGATTGAAACCCATGATCAACTCCAAAATCCAAATAAAGATCTTTCCTAAGCCATATGAACCACCTTCACGTGCTTAGACAAAACTCCTTCAAACAACTCAAACTTAGTTGATTTATTATAGATCAATCATTACTTCATTTATGTTCACAAATATAAATGAAATCCAAATTCAAACCTTTCAAATCAAATCAAACCAAATCAAGACCCTTCTTAAGCCATATGGACCTACGTCCATAAACCCAATCAAATCTTGAATCAAATCAACTCAAACTTGATTGATTTCTTTTCAATCATTCCTTCCTTTATACTCACAAATATAAATGAAACCCACTCTCCAATGACCAAAAATAAATCAAACCAAATCAAAACCCAAATTAGCCCTTTCAACCTACATTCATAAGCTTAATAAAATTTACTTCCAAATCACTCCAAACTCAAGTGATTTTCTCATGACCCACCTATATATTTATTTATATTCACAAAGATAAATGAAATATAAATTCAAATGATCAAAACCAAACTCAAATCAAATCAAATTCCCAACTTTAGCCCTTTTAGCCAAACTTTTGAACTTGGCTAAAAGAAATCCAAATCAACTCAAAACTCATGGATTTCTTCATGATTCAATCATTCCTTCAATCATGGATCCAAATATAAACATAAACCACCATTATCAAACCAAAACCAAGTCAACCCAAATCAAGCCCAAGTTAACCCTTATGACTTGAAATTGTCATATGAACCAAAACCCATTTGGCTCCAAACCAATTACAATTGGATATATATTTCAATCCTAAGCTCATATGTGGGTTCAACCAAACTTGAATCAAGCCTTGATCAAACCAATTGACCCATTTAGACTCACTTGACCCAAAGTGACCTAAAGGACCTTTTTGAGCCAAGTTCTAATCCAACCCAAATTGGATTGAACTAAGCCCATCTAAACCTCAATCATGAACAACAATCATCATGGGGTGATCAACCACCTTGAATTGGGTCAAACCAAGTCAAACCTAGCATTTGACCAAGTCAACACTTAGCCTAAATGAAACCCAAACTAGTCAAAATCCACCATATGCCAAATTGATTGAAACCATTAACCCAAATCCATTCATAATCAATTAAGCCAAATCAAGCCTAATTGGCCACTTGACCTAAGTTGACCCAAATTGGCCTAAAAAACCAAAATCGGTCAAATCATGATTTAATCCAAATTGATTGCAACCAATAGCTCAAGTTCATTCCAAATCACTTATTGAACTTGACCAAAGCCATGATTGAGCCCAAGTTGACCAATTGGTCAACTTGACCCAACCTAACCCAAATTGACCTAAAAGGTCAAATTGACCAAAATTCAAATTAATTTCAAATTAAACCAAACCAAAGCCTACAATCTTTTTAATTAGCCAATTGAACTTGACTCAACACCTAACCAACCTAATTTGGTCAATTTGGTCAAATTGGTCAACTTGATAATTTGACCCTTTTGAATTCAAATGAGTCAAACTCAAACCAAGGCCAAACCAATCCAAATTAATTTAACCAAAACATCCCAAATCATCATATGAACCTAACCCAAACTTTGGTTTGATTCAATTTGACCAATTGGTCAACCCAACCCAACCTAACCCAATTTGACCAAATGAAGCCAAATCCCTCTAAACCAACTTATGGGACCCTAGGGTTTAGTCAAACCCAACCAAAGCATGCCCTACTTCACTCCCAAATCAACCTAAAATCCAAGTGGACCCACCAAGGGAATTAGCCATCAAATCATAGCATTTGAACCTTAAACCTAATGGATCAAAACTAAAGTCAACTTGCCCATCCCCATAACAGCTCCTTTACATTACATGGAACCTTCCCCTGACCCACCTAGTGCACCTAACCAACTCAAGTTCAGTTAAGAACCTTTTGGAGGTGAGTTGACTCACCTCCAAGCGAAACCAAGCACCCCATGGACAAAGGAAGAAGAAGCTTTGCACATCAGCCCTTGAGACTCCTCCCATGACTCCCCCCATCCTTGGTGTGCGGCTTGACTTTGATGGAGACAACTATGGTGGTTGGACAGCGATGAGCCAGGGCAAAGTGTGCGCACACTCTCGTCCATAAATGTGGCAAATTGAGGGGTATACTCCCTGAATTCGAAGCCAATTTCATAGATAATCAGCTCGTGTGAGTCCCTAAGCACATTTCGACCCAAGCCCTCTCCATTAGACCACCACCATTCCCATGAGCTAGCCGAAATAGGACACCCTTACTCCCTCTCCACTAAACCAAATTCAAATTCTTGCACCCACACCATCCTCTTACCCAATCAAAGCCAACCAAACCATTTCCAAGCCTTCCAAAGCATGGGAAGTGTGAGTTTGATTGAAGATGAGGCGTGTGCGTGCGTGGATTGGTCAACCGAGCACCCTAGGATAAATTGAGCAGACTCATCAATGGGCCTCCCAACCAAAGTTACCAGCATTACACCCACATTAGCTCCGGTGAGGTAATTCCTCAAAACTGTAGCTCTAGGCCTCTATGTGTTGGTCTTTTATGAAAGGGATCTCCATGTCAAGGGATTTTAGTCGTTAGAATTGATTGTGTGCTCCCTTAAATAGTGTAGGATCCATTTGATCTTAATATGAGCTCGATCAACAGAAAGAAAAGAGCTCTTTCTTTCGCCGTGAACGGATAGATCATGAGTCATCCATCTCGCGTGATCGAGATGAATGACTCTGATCAAATCTTGTGGTAGATCCTTTGATTTCCCCTTTAACCCGTAGATTAAATCATGGCAGTCCGATCTTAGATCAGTTGGCCACAGAGAAAGCGCGTCCACCATCATTGAGTCAGCACATGGATGTGACTACTTAAATAGCCAATCCCGTCGTACCACATGGAAAGCATGCCGCGTTAGCACGCCACATCAGTGGCCACATGGCTCGATGGGATTAAAGGCTTAATTATGGTTAATTAATTCCTGAAACTTCCTAAAATCATAACTAATTAAAAAATAAAAAAAAAACAAACTTAGGCTCATTTTAAAGATATTTCGGAGGAGAATCTAGGAAAATTATAATTAATTGATTTTAAATAGTGATTTTGGCTTAATTAGGGATTTATCAAAAATTTAATTATCTTAATTACACCTTAATTAAGCACTTAATTAATCTCAAATTTTTTGTGGATTCTTAGGGGTATAACCTTTACCTCCTCTATTTTTTGGGATTTTATTGATTGCTTAATTAGAGAAATCATTTGAGTAAGCCCTAATCACTCTCTTATTCTAATTAATTATAATTAAGGAATGAACAGTAACTTGATTAATCATTTGAATATAATTATCCTTGTTAAACAGTAAGATCACTTAGGGAATGTGATTGGGGATATTTTTTCTATTTCATTTTCTAAGTATTCTTTATCTTTAAAAATCAAATTAATTAATGGGTTAATGGAATTATTAATTGATTAATTAAGTGATTACATATTCAAAATAAGCAAATCAAAATCTAATTGAATTTTTAAATGATTTAGGAATTATGATTGAGGCCTTGCCCTTGATCCTTTCACCTAAGTTAATTTCATCATTCAAATTAAGACAACCAAAACATTTAATAAATTTATTAAATGCTTAATGAAATTAAAATAAAAAAATCAATTCATCCTAACCTAAGCAACCTTTAATTGATCTTAGGTAGCTCCTTGGGTGTTCAATAACCTAAAGTAAAAGATAATGAAATTATGATTGACTCACATATGTGAGAAAATTATAAGAGTAATTAAGTGAGATCTCTTAAGCTTAACTAACTAATCATTCATTGCATTAGGCCCCTTTCATTTCTTAGGAGCATTGAAAATCTACTTTTAATATAGTTGCATATCATATTGGCTTATCATTAATTAGTTAACTAGCTTAAGGTGATATATGTAAGGGATAATAAATTCATTTAATTTATATCTTAACCAAATGAAAACATAAAATCAACTTAAATATTCCTCATTAAACCAAACTAATTTACACATGGGGAAATGGGTTAGGATTATCTAACCCTTCTCATATTTCCTAAACGAAATCAAATTCAAAGATAAAATGGTCTTAAAGAATTTTGATTCATTTTAAATAACCTTATTTGATATGATTGTTCTTAAGAATTAATTAGGGTTAATGAAATCATGTGTTTACATTCCTTTATTTCTTTTCAATCATGCTAAATATTGTTTGCCATATGAAATCATGCATTCATTTCTTTTGAAAATTAATTAAATAAAATGTTTCCTTTTATATCAAATTGCACGTGTTGACAAAATTAAGAATATGAGTGGCTATTATCACTATTAAACCAAAAAAACTATTTTCAAAACCTATAAATCAATTATTACAAATGAAGTAATGCTTATTACAAATACTTATAAGCTTGCATGTGATGATAGTATAAGATGTACTATGAAGCTCTCTTTCCTTCTCTTAACATGGATTCACATAGGATTTACAAGTTTATAGTTCATTTGAAAAGAGCACAACACTTGCCTAAATCTATTTCTATGCATCTCTATGTTAAGACTTAAGAAGAATTTTCATATCACACATGTAAATCATACAAGCAAATCAAACATAATCTCTTACATGATTCCTTATTGATTTGGTTCTTTTATACATTCATCTGTATTTGAGAAAAGTGGTATATTAGTCCGACATCAGGTCAAGGCTTTAAGTAGCCCTAAGTAGGTCTTGTACCTTACACCCCTATGTAGAAAATAATGGCACCTTACTCACTTAAAACTCTTATACATATGCATGTGTGATGTTGCCAATGAATAAAGAATAAAAAATTAAATAAATGAAACATAACTTTTACATGGATTCTTCTATCCTTATAGTTATTCATACATTTACATGTATCTAAGAAAACTGGTATATTAGTCTAGACATCCTGGGGCTGCGAGACTTTAAGTAGCCCTAAGTAGGTCCTGTACCTTATGCCCCTGGTGTAGAAAATAATGACACTGAACTCACATAACTTTTATACATGTGAATGTGTATTTAGCTAATGGATGAAAAATCTTATTTTCTACATAACAATGACATGCATTCATAATTTAATTAACAAATGAAATATTTAAATTTCAAGATACATTTCTTTGCATTCATCGTCAAAGTGTGCTAAGATTTACATTACATGTATAGGTATGCTTAAGATTATTCATATGCATGGTATACATGATGGAAAGAAATGAATGAGTGTGTGTTATGTGATAGTAATCCACCTTAATTAATCTTAAGATGCCTCTCTTATTGGATAGGGCCACTTAGAATGAATCTAAACTTAGGGTTAATTAAAACATATAATAAACCATTCACTAAAGAAAATTCATTAATCAACTTACCTTAGAAATTACTTAAGGTAGGGATAAAAGAGAGACTCTCCCTCTCTTTCTTCTCTTTATAACACTTAGTTGCTAAGTGTAGGCAATATGAAACAAAACATAAATACTAATTAAAATCTCTAAATCAACTAAGCTACTTAAAGAGAAATCAACCCTTCATAAATTAAATCTCTTAAATTTAGCAAATCATAACCCTAAAGCCTAGTTAGAATGTACCACACAAGCTCTAATACATACACATTAGGCTAAGTCACCATTTCTAGGTTTATGTTAGGGCGGTGCATGGTCTGATGAATGCTTAGTTTTGTAATGTATTATTTTAGACTGGATGTTGGGGTGTATGTGCGTAGACTGAATGTTAGGTCGATATTAGCCTAATCATGTTTTATGTAGGGGGCCATGCTTAAGGGGTTGCTGTAATAATAAAATATAAATGCTTTTTATTGTGTAGTTTCTTAGCCCCTAAGCATGGCCCAAGTTAGGATAAGTGGACTTGGTTACCCATGTGTGGGGTGCTAAGTCCAAATTATTCTTATAGTTGCTTGGGTTGTATGATGTGTTTAGCTAACATTTATTTTATGCAGCTAGATTTACTTTCTTCCTTTTAATGTAATTTTTGTATTAGGATTAGGATAAGTGTTATGGGGATTAAGGATGGTTAGAAGACCATGTCTTATATACCATGTGATGCCTTTGAAGCAAGAAACATCCTACTCAAGCCAAAAGAAAGAAAGAAATGGAGCAAATAAAAAATGAAGAAATGAAAGATGGAGAGTGAAGAATGGAGGGTGAAGAATGAGGACCCCCATAACACTTATAATTTCATAATTGTAATTATTCTTTCATTATATCGGATGTATAAGGGAGACCCACATATTTCTTTTCAGTTGTATGCTTTACCCTCATTGGCCTTTATTCTTTTGTGATAGCTTTATAAAATTGTTTAATATTTTTTTAGCATGTGCATTAGAAATAACATGCCTTTTCATAATTTCTTTATGATTGGTGATTGTTGTATGATCGAGATGTGATTAAGCTCTTAGGATAAAAATAAATTTTCTATCCGATTAACAACTCATAACTAAAATTTTAAAATAATTCATAACCTCACATAAAATCCTAAGAATTAAATCAAGATAATAAAAGTTTTTAGCAACCCCTTAGTTGGATGAATGAATGTATAATATCATGCATTTCATATTCTTCCACTCTTGCTAAGAGAGGGCTTCCATCTGTGCAAGAGAATAAAGGCTTAACCTGTAAGAGCCTTTGATGGAAAGACATCTTTTCTCGATTTAGCCCATAATAAATTTCTCATGCATTTAGGAATACAAAATCCTATAGCCCGTGTCAAAATAAAAAGTCCCAAAATCAAATAAAACTTGACAAAATTTACATTAGATTTAAGTCATGACTCATGCCCTTCATGATCTAGTTTCTTAGGGAGTGAGTTTAAGAACTTAGTTTTTTTTCTAAGTAAATAACAACCTAACCATCTTGCAACGCATATGACTTGCCTACATAGATTTAAAGTGTAGAGTGAGTTTAAGGACTTAGTTTTTTTTTCTAAGTAAATAACAACCTAACTATCTTGCAAAGCATATGACTTGCCTACATAGATTTAAAGTGTATGAGGAGTTAGTTGGCTGCCACTCCAGGCGATAATAAGCTCAAAAAATGGTGGTTTATCTTCTCTTGTGGAGGTAAACCATATACCCATTTTTGCCTTAGATTTTGGTCGTGCTTTGGTCTTCGCCAAAGCTCCCTAGATTTAGGATCTGAGCTCGTTGTTTCTCTTTACGAGCTACAACCATAAATTCTCACCTCTTAGGCATTTCAACAATCTTGTATTGTGAAATTATAAGTCTTAGATTTTTAATAAAAATTTAACTCAAACAAATAAATCTTCTCAAAATCAAATATATAAAGCTCAACCATAGGATAGATTATAGTGCTCACTAGGCTTCCTAGTATCATGAGCACTCCCTACTTATCTCCTTTGGTTTCGATAAGAACTTTTCCCTTTTGATCTCCTCTACTTGATTTTCAAAAATACAACTAATCCTTTGATAGTCCTATCTTTGAAATCTTCAGAGATAATAATCACCTACTTTAATCGAGAGTATTCTTAAGGGATTCATTTTCCTTATTATGTAATTAACTATGAAGGCTTGCCTCATAGGGAACTTAACAAACCTGATTTAAATAAATCTTGCTTTACTTTCCCATGTAAAGCAAGGGAAAAATCTCTGGTATATCCAAAGATCCATCACATTTTAGGAGTTCTCATTAGATGATTAGGTGAATTATAGGCTAGTGACTCCTATCTCTCGAGATAGTATACTATTCTTTAATGTCGTACCTGATCATCCTAATAAATACATCTATGGATCTGCATGGTACCCCCTCACATAAACACACCCATAAACATGAAAAATTAATACCACACATTTTTTGTGAAATATTTCCTACCTATGGACATTGCACATATTTTATTAGGCTAAGCTCACCTTTTTTTATAAAAATTGAGTGTTACATTTTATAATAAGGGGAACACATGTCACACCCCAAACAACCTCTTCTATTCCAAGATCAGATGACTCAATTAGACACAATTTCCACTAAGTCATCCTGACATGTAAGGATTCAAAGTAAAGATGCGAAAATTGAATCTCACCAAATTATCATGAACAAACTATTATATTTTGAATTCTTCTACTAGTCATTTCATATTTAAATCATATATATGAAAGTATGTAATTTCAATGTCCCTATAAATATAGAGCAACCAAAGACATCAAAATATAAATTATATGTATCTAAAAAGTCTTTACATTTTTTTTCAAAAGCGTACAATTCAAAAGGTTTGTCTAGTCACTAGCTTCTTCGCTCTTGCCTAAAGGTTAATGTGTAATATCATAAGCTAATAGCCTAGTGGGATAAGTAGTGCTAAAATAAATAGAAGAAACAAAGTGCATGTCAAGTTGAACCTCATGAAAGTAAAAATAACTAATGGAATGCTTACATGTGTAAGAACTAAATAGTAATAACGACATGCTTATATGAATATGAATTGAACTATAGTCTATAATGCTATAAAATGTAAATAATAAATAATTGAGATGTTTATATATATAACCAAATGATTTTATGAAATTTTATTTAGTTCTAAATTAAAATGCCTTATTAGAAATATAAATTATATTTGTATATAGTTGACTCCTATAAAATATATGGGTCATCATCTAGCCCATTAGCCAAAATTACTAATAAGGCTGGCCATCCAACATTACATTTCAATAGCCGCTAGAGCACCAACTGGTCTAATCCAACGTGAATGCAAGAGTCGGGAACTCTTTGATTTTTTATAAAAGGCTCATCTCTTCAAAATTTTTACCTGCTTATGTAGTTTCATAAAATAGTCCACCTATAGTAATTTCATGATATTTTCTTGCTAAGAATATATGTTGCTTTCATTTAGTAATTAGTAATGTCTATACTAAAATATTTTTAATATGCATAACTATATAATATAACATCAAGGCATTTAATTAGATTATAATCATAGTAAATCAATGAAATATAATTATAGGTTGTGCATGTAATCATTTATATCTAAACAAAATATGACATAAATATTTATATGCAGTGTATAAAATATTCACATGAAGTAGTAGAAATATTGACAACTAGTAGTCTTAGAGAAAACTAAATTTAAATTAGCAATTACAAGTTTTACCATAATGTTTGGGCCAATATTGTGATATGGCTGATGTTTCCTTGAATATACAACCTATAAGAGATTATTTTTGATTTAATGAATCATTTAACACAAATATAAGTCTGTACATAATAGATATGTCAATATCTCACCTAGATGTGATACTTCCTCATAATCCTTCTTATTATACCACTACACTCTCCCACGACTTCTAATTACCAATTATTATTCATCTAACAAAAACAAGGAATAAACAATCATTACATTGCCATTATATTTTTAAAACCTTCAATTAAATCATTTTTCTTGCATTGAGCTACATAATTGATAACATTATTAAATCAAGTAGTAGTTAATTGAATTAATTATTGATAATTACTCTATATTTCATTATATATTGAAATACATATATCACATTAGTTAATATATTATAAATTTTTAATTCCAACTATTATACCTATTTTACCTCTTTCTCGCCATATAACAATCATATGCCCTGCCGCTATCAAAATAGTCAAACAAAGAAATTTCTTGATTGCCAAAACTTTTTGTTCACACACATACAACAAAGTAAATATATAGACAACTCTCACATACACATGGTTGTATAATATTCCAACTCACACACACATGGCTGTACCATATTCCAATTCACACACAAATGGCTGCACCACTACAATATTAAGTCAAGCCACAACTCACACACAACACCATAACTATAGGAAAGAATAACTCATCACACAACCATCACTAGAGGAAGGCCACACGTCACCCACAAAGCCATGGGAAGGTCATGACTCATGATAAATAGTATGATAAGGAGAGAAGTTTGGCCAGCAGTAGGGAGAAAAAAGTGTTACTAGAAGAAGGAAAATGAAGAGGCATGTTAATTATTAATATATTAATTAACGACTTAGCTACTTAAATTCCATATTAATATCTACCCTTAATCAATCCATTAATGCAATCCAACCTTTAAATGGATGGATTAAAGGAATGCATTAAATGCTATAGTAAATTGTGTTTTTAACACATTAATTAATTAAGTTGAATTTAAATATTAATTAATTTAAAAATTAATTGATTTATTTAGTTATTTACTAAAATTTAATAATATGGTATATATATATATATATATATATATATATATATATATATATATATATATATATATATATATATATATATATATATCTTTTAGTTCAAAATAAAATATAAAATTTTATGAAAATATGTGTAATGATTTATAGATTTATGAAAATTAGGGTATTTTTTAATTGTGCTAAATTCACATATTTATTCATTTTTGGGTGCAAGTGTTTTTAAGCATCAAGATAAGACCATTGAGTATTCACCAATTAAGCAAGTAAAGAAGAAACTTACAATAATGTAACACAAACCATCCTCTAATACTAGCCTAAACCCACACTTAAGAAGTGATATGACACCCAAAAAATTTCACCAAAATGACTAATCTTGATGTCGAGTAATCGATTCTCGAAAGACTAACTGATCAGCTCAAAACTTTGCAATATTATTTGGCTCCTAAATATAGTGTTTTATAGTCAAATTGAGCGTCTTGTGACCTAACAAGCCTAAGATCTCCTAATTTTGACATCAAATACTTAAAATACATCGATGTCATACATCGATGTCAAGTGGGAATCATTTTGAGCCGTCCAGAGTGGTTTGGATTTTGCATGTATTTATAAATGCTCCTCAATCTATAAATAGCCTCATTCTTCACATGAGGAGAGACTGCTAAAGAGAAGAGAGAGCTCGGTTGAAGAACCTCCAAGCATAATCATCAGCCATTCCGACTACTTTCATTGCCATCACCGCCACCACCACTGCCATCGGCTGAAACGCGGTCACCATTCACCACCACCACAATCATCATTCGATAAACTTATATGCCGGCCATCATCACCATCATCGCTGCCGACCACCGCCAGTACCGCTCATTTTCACCGCCATACCGGTGGTACCGCGCTTCCTCACCACCGACACTGTTATTTGCGACTATGCAAATACCACCATTGGTCACCGCCGACCACTTGTCATCACCGTTGCCACCATCGGCCACTATTAGTCATACCGACGCTTTCACGGTCACTACCGCTACTACCATTTGACGAAAGGTCATACATCATTCATCACTACCATCTAACCATTTATACCATTATGCAGATGTTGTCACTGATTTTGGGATTTATTACCACATACAAATCAGTCTCATTATCAGAAAACTTAAACTTTGTACTTCAAAATAGATATATAAAAACATTTTACTGGCCGTGATTTTCTCTCTTTCGAGTTTTCATAAAAAATCTGAGTTTCTTGTTCTCTTCAAATATATGTGTGAAGAATTTCTCAACACGATAGAAAAGTTTTATTCTATCGCCCGATTTCTTGATGCAACACAGTATATGGAAAACATTCCATTTACATCTTCATAATGGTTTAACTGACTTTAGAAAAGACCATCTATATGGTGGAGGAAATCTTATTCTGGAGGAACATATAAGAAGAATGAAATTCATCGAACTCTGAGCTTTTAGCTTTTGTTGGAAACTGGGGGCAAACTCTTAATCTTAAAGATCACCCAAATCAATATTCTGGATATTTAATTGATTATCAATTTGAAGCAAGTCAATGATGTGGATCAATTTTAATAAAAGAAAATAGAGAGATAGCTTTGTAAATTATGATTCTCTAGTCATACTCATGGAAAATAAGGCAAAGATCAAAGAGAAACTTTCGCTACAGCTTCAAATAAATATTTTGATTTGACCTCTTCCACACAGGTTAATATCATCGAGTAATACTTTGATAAATAATCTCAAAAAATCAAAATATTTAATCTCTTTCACACAGGTTAACATCATACTTTGACAAAATAACCTCAGATGAGAGTTAAAACTATTAACTTCTTCCACACAGATTAAAAATCACTAAGTGCAGCCTAACAAATAACTATAGGTAACTTTGCACTCCACACACAAGTTAACATCAGTAATACTCGATAAATAATCTCAGAAGAATCAAAATGTTTAACCTCTTCCACACAAGTTAACATCATACTTTGACAAAATAATCTCGGATAAGAGTTAAAACTATTGACTTCTTTCACACAAGTTAAATGTCATAGTAACACTCTGATAAATAACCTTGGATATGTCATAACTTTGTACATACTTTACACATGTTAACATCATCGAGTAATACTTTGACAAATAATCTGAAAGAATTAAAATGTTTAATCTCTTCCACAGAGGTTAACATCATACTTTGACAAAATAACCTCGGATAAGAGTTAAAACTATTGATTTCTTTCACACAGGTTAAATGTTATGGAGTAACACTCTTACAAACAACCTCGGATAAGTCAAAAATCCTTAATAGATTTGATTGAACCTCTTCCATACAGGTTAATGTCATCAAGTAATACTTTGACAAACAATGTCGGATAGGTTATAACTTTGTACATACTTCACAGATTAATGATCGAAAAACAACCTGGTCATTCTAATTTGATTCACCACAAGTTAACGTCATTATGTAACACTTTAATAAATAATCTTGGATGGGTAAAAAATTCTTGGCGGATTCAATTCGACCTCTTCCATACATGTTAACGTCATCAAGTAACACTTTGAAAATAACCTCGGATGGGTCAAAAATCCTCAGCGAATTCAATTCGACATCTTTCATATAGGTTAACATCATCAAGTAATACTTTGATAAATAACATCGGATGGGTCAAAAATCCTCAGCAGATTTGATTCGACATCTTCCATTCAGGTTAACGTCACCAAGTAACACTTTGACAAACAACCTCAGATTGGTCAAATATTCTTGGCAGATTTGATTCGACCTCTTCTATATAGGTTAATATCATCAAGTAACACTTTGATAAACAATCTCGGATGGGTCAAAAATCTTTAATTTGATTCAACCTTTCTATACAGGTTAGTGTCATCAAGTAACACTTTGAAAAATAACCTCAGATGGGTCAAAAATCCTTAGCATATTTGATTCAACTCTTCTATACAGGTTGTTGTCATTAAGTAACACTTTGACAAACAACCTCAGATGGGTCAAAAGTACTCGGTGGCTTCGATTCAACCTCTTCCATATAGATTAATGTTGTCAAGTAACATTTTGACAAATAACCTCAGATGGGTCAAAAATTCTCAGGGGATTTGATTCTACCCCTTCCATACAAGTCAACAACATCAAATAACATCATAAAGAATGACACTCTGAAATTATCTATAATTTCTATGTTTTTTGAGGAATGGTTTCTAATCAATGCTTTCCCATCACCTTGATAGTTGTCAACTATTAGAGTTTCAAGAAAATCAATTTTCTATAAAATACGGGACTTGATCGCCTCCAAACCCGGTCAATCCGACGAGGACAGTTGACTCATCTTCTGAGGGAAAACTGAATCCTTGTCATATGAACTATGGGCCTTGATTTCCTCCAAACCCGCCGCGAGGCACACCTCTCTGAGAAAAATTGGAGCCTCAGTATGAATTACGCCGATTACCTCAAACTCGCCGTCTCATGGAGAGTTGTCTCGAGAAAACTAGAGCCTCGATGTATGAATTATGGGCCTTGGTCACCTCAAACTGGTCAGGCAGACACGACTATATCGGGGAAAATCGAGCCTCGCTATAAACCTGTGTCTTGATCAACAAAATAAATGACCTTTTTCCGGAAGAAGGTGAGTCACGACAAAAGAAATTTTTTTTACCATTACTCCTTTCTTTCTCATCTAGCACAGAAGAACACTAGAGCATATGGGAGAAAGCTGTCTCTTTACTTGACCCTAAGGAGATTTTTATATATCCACTATAGAGGCAAAAATGGAATAAATTAAAAAGAAATTGAAAAAATTCCCTCTCCTCATTATGGTTAGCATTTGCCAGCCATTTAATTAAAAAAAGACCCCTCTCCTTATTATGACTAGCATTTGCTAGCCATTTAATTAAAGAAAACCCCTCTCCTCATTATGACTGGTGTTTGCCAGCCATTTAATTAAAAAAACTCCCTATTCTTATTATGGCTAGCGTTTGCTATCCATTTAATTAAAAAAAACTCTTCTCCTCATTATGGCTCATATTTGCTAACTATTTAATTAAAAAACCCCCTCTGCTCATTATGGCTAGTGTTTGCTAGCCATTTATTTAAAAAAATTAAAATTTTTGCCCACCGATGCTTGTTTGCTCAAGCCAAGGAGGATATTTATCTGCTAGCAGATGCTGTATGCGTGGCACTACGTTCCCTCACGAGCACCTGCCCCATGAGAGACTGATGCACCGTTTAGATGGCTACAAAGTACCTGACGCATCCACGCACCCTGCTCCATGATCATAGTCGTCAGAAGATCTATTCTCTCAAACTATATGTGACACAAAAATTAATGACCAGTAAATTTCATTGAAGAAGTTATTCTCAATTATATATATTTTAATAGATAATATCATCCAAAAAAAAAATCGATATGACATTAAAAATTCCATTAGTTGAAGCACGAATCTTGATGTCAAAAGTAATCTGATTTAGAGTCAAGACTAACCCAGATCAAATGCTTATTGAAAACTTTGAGATATCAGTCGACTCCAAAATATGGAGTGTTTATAGCCAAATTGAGCATCTTGATGAGTCAAATCTAACAAGCCCAAGATCTCCTAATTCTGACTTCATTTGAGAATTCAAATACTTAAAATACATCAGATGATCAAGGGAATCATTTTGAGCCATCCGATGGAGTGGTTTGGATTTTGCATATATTTACAAAAATGTCACTCCTCTAATTTATAAATAGCCCCTCATTCTTTACATGAGGAGAGTCCAAGCTAAAGAGAAGAGAGAGCTCTGAGGCTTGAAGAACCTCCAAGCATAATTATGCCACCGGTCAACGGTCGCTAACCACCACCATCGGTCATCACCATCGACCACCTTTGACGGTCATCATTGCTGACCACTACCGCCCGTAGCTATCGGCCACCGCTACCAATCATCATCACCACATCGGGTCGCTACCGACCACCATTTTGATCATCTTGCCGCCAATTACTACCGCCGACCATCGCTGCTTCGCGCTTTAGCTACCACGTGGCCCTCGCCGCCAATCGCTATTAATGCTATCGACAAGCGATTACCACACGGTACCACCCGGTACTTGCGCCACATGGACATCAATTGCATCGACCACCACCATCGACCATCATTGGCCGCCACCCGGCCATTTGGCTATATCATCGCACAGATCACCACCACTAGCTACCATTACCGAAAGCGCTGATTATCAGCCATTATTCACTATTACCGATCATTAATCACTATTCTCTCAACTACCGCCGCATAGCTATTATCATGGATCGGGATTTCTGTTATTAAGCTTTCTCACATACAACTTTATAATCTCATTATCAGGAAAACTTAAACTTTGTACTTCAAAATAGATATATAGTGGAACATTTTTACTAGGCTAGGCCCCGTGATTTTTTTCTCCTCTTTTCAGGATTTTTTCACATAAAAATTATGGAGTTTCTCGTTCTCTTATCAAATATTTGTGTGTATGCTGAATTTCTCAACAAGGCTAAGGCGTAAAATTTTATTCTACCGCAACTGGGTTTTTAGCACGCAACAAGAAGAATTTTAGATTATAGTTAATAATGAATTTTCCTTACTAATAAAAGGAGTGATTTTTTATTTGATTCCATCATTATTTTACGTGACTCTAGGATATGAAGGGTTGAGTTTGGTTCACTTAAGAGAGAGTATATTGATCTTTCCTTGCAACTTTTGCATCATATAAGAAAGGTTATTCCCTAATGAAAACTTACATACATAATGTCTCCTCATTCTTACCATATTTTATTTAGTTTGGCCTCATATGATTCTTATGATTAGTTGACAACTTTGATTGACATATGACTTGATACAATGGAGTTTGGTCCATAAAGGGATTGGTGGGGAGGCAACTCATGGCTTCTTCAATAGGGCTTCACTTTTTCTAGGTGAAGCTACCTCACATGTCAGACCGTTGATCTCTTGTTCTGGTGAGGTAAATTCTAAAAATCATAGAAAATCATTGGATTATTGGTTCTTTGTGAAATGGTTTTGCATTTGACATGAATCAAGCTGATGAGCTCGGATTGGCGAGAGAAATGAACAATTTTTGTCTCCCACAAGAGGTCAATAATGGATCATCCATTGTTCATTTTGCATAATTAAAATGGGTGACCATGATTGATTACATTAGAAATTTTGATGTAATCCCTTCTAATCCACAAAATTAATATTGATCATTTGATCTGCAATCAAACGATCGAGAAGAAGCCCTGTATGTCGCTGTTGAGTCATATGCCCTGCGAGATATTTTAAGTAAAGATCCATGCGGTGCCACATGGAAAGCACTTCCACATCAACATCGATACGACGCCTACTATGCAAATCGATTAATTAAGTTGAAAAATATAATTAAATGGCTAGAGCTTAAAAAAATATAATTAATTATTAAAAAAATCTAAAAAATACAAATAAACCCTTTATGGAAAACTTAGATAGAGGAGAATCTAGGAAAAATAAAATCTCCAAATTTTATAAAGTGTACAGTGACTAATTAGAGTTTAAATTTAGTGATATTAAGTCCTAATTACTTGGCTAATTACCTTGAAACTTAGGGTGATTGTTCTATGGGATGACTTCTACCTCCCATAATTATTTCAAGTCAATTGGTTTGATAATTTAGGAAATCTAAAATTTCAAACCCTAAATGACCATTTTATGGATTTGAAAAATTACATAAAAAGTTATGAAATTAATTTTGCAAACTTAGATGTATTTTAGAACAATATTAATGACCACTAAAATTAATTAGTACCACTGATCCTAATAATTTCTTAAAATCACCATAATGAGGCTTTTATCAATTACTTAAATCATTAATTATCCTAGGACTTAAAAAATTCATAATAATTAATTAATTCTCTAAAAATTGTGACCAACCGCTCTTTGTGCTTAGTTAACAAAGATGTTTCCAATGAAACAAAAATCTCAAATTGGTTTGAGGTATTTTGAGTGTAATTAATGATTTTAGATTTCTCCATTCTTTTAGTTAATCCCTAAGTATAAGCTCAATTGCCTTAGAACATTTAGGACATGTTTGTTTCATGTTTATGTATGTTCATTAATTTTCTCATAATTTTTGGCCTTATGTTTAGCAAATAATTAAAATTTTGGAATCTTTTGGGCATAATTGATTAAAATAAATGTTTAATTTTAATTAATCCATAAAATTTATTTAAATTACTTTTGAATCACTTAATGAATTGAGTTGGGTTGAGGGTTAATTGTAATTATTTTGTCTCATCATTAGGCTCAAATAACTCAAAATTCAAAATCAACACTTAATGTATTTGATTAGACTTAAGTGTGATTACCTTCATATGAATGGCTTATAAATTAATGGCTTCAAATAGGTTATTTAGTTGCATTTAATTGCTTTGCTTCAATCATGGTATAAATTTGTGTTTCATATATTTCATGCATTTTATACATTGGTATTTTAAATTGAATAAGAAATTTTAGTGTGGCTATTATAACTATTAAATCTCAAATTATTTTCTTTAATAAAATTAAAATATTTATTAATATAAATTTAAATTAATTTAAATAACTAAAATATAAATTTAATCTTTTATGCATGATCTAAATACTTGAAGGGTATATAGTCTAGGCATCATGAGAACATGAGACTTTATGTAGTCCTAAGGGGGTCTTTGATTACCTCACTTCCTTAGTCTAATAATGACATGTACCTAGCATTTGGAGTGAAATACATAGTAAAGTTAAACTACTTTCTTATATATACATTCAAGCACCTTAAAATCATTATAATTTAGCCTTATACTTATACACTTATGCAAGTGTATATGAATTAATAAGTATATTGTTTGGACTTCTTGAGAGTGTGAGACTTTAAGTAGTCCCAAGGGGGTCTTTGATTACCTCACTTTCCTAGTTTAATAATGGCATGCACTTATATAAATTCAACTTACTAGTGTATGTGTATATGTAAAAGGTATATCAAATTACATTTTTTTTTATAAAATTCATGTATGCATCATATATATTTATACTTTAAAATATTAAATCAAATATTAATAAGTGAAATATATTGATTTATTCATGCATCATTGTGTGAGAGATTCAAATGTTATATACATACACTTATTAAACCCCACCATTTTACTAAATATACTATTCCATCAAATTGATATTAAGAGATGATGAAGCAAAAATAAGAAAAAATTACTAAATTAACTATTATTTGAATCATTGATCTTTGGATGTCTTTTGTACCTAGATAAGAATACTTAAGTCAAATCCAAATATATGATTTAATAAGAAAATTTATAATGCTTCATTAAGATGATTAAAAATAAAAAAACTCATCTCTTAGATTCAACATAAAGTTAGGGTTTGAGGTGTATTCCATTTCGTCTCTCTCTTTTAAAATTCTAAATTCAACTAAAATCAAAAGAAATAAATTGAAATCCAAAATTTGCCTTAAGAAATCATTAATCATTTGAACTATAATCATCCTCTAATGGTAAATTTAAACACTTACTTTTAGATTGATTAAAATATTAAAGCCTAGACTTGTGATACCACATTAAACCTAAGCACACACTTAGAATGTTAAGTCATCGATCTTAGACTTAGGTTAGGATAGTGCTTTGTTGTGGATTGAAGTTTTATTTTGTGATGTAATATTTTTAGACTAGATGTTATGATGTATATGCGTAGTCTGGATATTAGGGTGATATTTAAACTGATAATATTTTCTATAGAAGATTATGCTTAGGGGATCACTATAATAATAATAATAATAATAACCATCATCATCATCATAGTTGATTTTGTTTGCAAAATTTGCTTAAGTCCCTAAGCATAATCCATTAGGGCAGATTGGCTCTTTGTCCTAAAGTAGGGTGCTAAACCCCAATGTATGGAATATAACTACTTGGTTTGCATACATGTTTATTTAATTTCTATTTTGTGGGTATAGTTAGATTTTTATTTTCAAAAAGATGTAATTTTTGTAATAGACTTAAGATTAGAGTTATGGGGTTTAGGATGAGTAGTGGTTAGAAGGTTTAGAATTGGGAGGCCCTATGATGCTTGGAGCCAATCCTTGAAATAAAGTGAGAAGAAGATGAAGATTGATGACCCCCATAGCTTTATTTTCATTATAAAATTAATTGTAATCCAGTCTGTATAAGGGTAGATCTTGACTACCTATATTTTTTCTCTTTTTGGGGTGTACGATAGTACCCGATCGTACTGACCTCTTATTCTTTTAATCAATGATGCTTGCTTGATTTATTTAAATTGATTGAATAATAGAAATGACATATTTTTCATAAATTTTCTTAGAATTTTATTGCTTGATCTTTAGCCTAGATGTGGTAGGCTCTTTAGAAACTTAATTTTTCTAACCCAACTAATCAACTTTATTTAAATTTTAAATAACTCATAACCTCACTCTAAAGCCTATATGTTTAATCAAATAAGTAAAAGATTTAGTAACATCTTAGTTATATGATTGTATGTTGCAGCATTATGCATGCATATTATTTTCTTCCTTGCAAATAGAGGATCTAAACTCTCGCATAATAAGGGATAAGACTTGACTTGTGAAAGTAGTTCTCTTATAGTGGAGAACACCTCTTCTCTTTAATTTAGCCATTTACTTTACTTCATCATCCATGTAGGCATAAAACCTTCATAATCCTTTATCTAAAATAATGAATCAAAATGGAATAAAAATTTATAAATTTTATTGCATTAGTGGAAGGCATAATTATTATATCAGTCATGATCTAGTCTCTTAGGGAGTGAGTTTAAGACTGTAGATTTATTTCTAATAAATAATAGCCTAACCATCTTACATTTACTTAATATTGGCTTACATGGTTTTAAATCATAGGAGGTGTTAGTTGGTGGTCACTCCAAACAATCATAAGACTAGAAGAGTTAGGATCAATACACTCTCTCTAATGGAAGTAAATCAATTCATCCCATTTTTCTGAGTAGAATTAGGCTTAGGCTTTAGCTTATGCTAGAGCACTTTAGATGTAGGTTCAAAGGTTGCTTATTTCTCATTTGTTATTAGTGTAAGTCATCACATCTTAGGCATTTTCATAATCTTATATTGTTATAATATAAATTATAACCTTCTAATAAAATATCAACTAAATAAACATAATTCTCTTCTTCAAAAAGATATAAAGATTCATTACAGGATAGACTGAAGTGCTCACTAGGCTTCTAATATCATGAGCATTTTCTACTTATCCTCCTTTGGAATTCATTAATAACTCTATTTATTTGAGACTTCTCATTTGATTTTTCAATAATTACCAATCCTTTGACATCAAAACTTTAAAATCTTTGGAGACATTAATTGACTATTTTAATCAAGAGTATTCTTATAAAAGTTCTATTTTCTATGATGTAATTAACTATAGGGTGCTTGCCACCATATGAAACTTAGGAACTCGACATAAAATAAACCATATTTTATTTCATACAAGTAAAATGAGGAAAAGATCTCTAGTATACATAGACCCATCTTCCTTAGGAGTCATTATTAGATGATTAAGTATATCATAAGGTGATATTTTTATTATTCGAAGTAGAACATTATTCCTTGATGTCAAATTTGATTATTTCAATAAGTAACCCCTAAGATTTATGTGGTGTCCCTATAACTCCAAGTATAAACACCACAACCACCTAAAAGTAATCCTCACATTCTTACACTCTAACCAAAATAATTGATATCCTTAGATCACTAGTCTCAAACTCATATCAATTTAATTTTATGGATTATTAACTAAGTCAAAATCTCATGGCTATATTATTTAACCTCATTAAGTGGCATGATCAACCATATAATGTTGAGATAGTAAACCCATTCTATCTTTAAGATTTTGTGGCTACCATTTGTTACTTTGCAAGAATATTTCATAAATTAATAATATAAGTTGCTTGAGTGGCTAATTTTATATCTACCAAAGCTAATAGATGGTTAAATATTCTATCAAACATATTATGGAATATTAAAAGCATGATTTTCTTCTTAAGAAAGAAATATATACAAACTTTGATAAAAACATAATATAATGAAATTTGATGTTATCTAACCTAATCGATAAATAGTGAGTGCATGTCATGTCCCATATGATATTAAAATTTAATATGACATTAATTCATTTAAGATCTTAAAATTTAATTTGACACTCTTTTATAACTTAATATTAAATATAAAAATTCCTCTAAGCATAAAATGATCTATATATCCTTAGATTTTTTGGGTTTTGATATTTTGGAAGGTATTTTATAAATCATGGAGTATGTTTTTTCTTTTCCTTGTGTTTTTCTAAGAAGTGGTATAAAGGTTTTTTTTTGAAGGTATTTATTTTAAAAGAATTAATGATTGGAGGCATTATGGGTTTATGACCTTAAATTTTTTGGGATTCAATAAAATCCTAAGATAGGAATTTTGAGTTTTCATTAGGTTTATGAATATGATTCTCCTTCTAATTAAGATTTAAAGTAATTGTGAATATAATCAGGGAAGCTTAATACTGTCTTTGAAATGAATATATTTTAATTGGTAAATAGGTCTTTAACTTGTTCAAGTGGGGCTAATATTTTTTTTATGGCCATCTAATCATCTTTTACCTTAAACATAAACCTTCCAATTCATTGGGGATATTTTTTTTTCTTTTTTTGTCATTTAGTTTCTTCATTATATTGAGATGATATGATGATAACTTAATCCAAAAACTTCTAAGTTGGTTTATGCTACTCAATTTTATTCAGTCTTCATTAGATAACCAACTATCAATGAACATGTCTGTTGTATTTGTCTTGCATGATCTAACCTTTATGCCCACTTAATACTAGATATTTGAATTCATTATAATTTTTACTTTTCTACCTTTATTAGCTAGAGAATCATATAGTATATGCTATTTTTTTCTTGCATCATAAAGGTTTTTGATTGGTAATGAGATATATTGGGTTGGATCTTAATCATGAATATTAGAGAAATTGATGAACACACGTTTAGGAGTTATTTTAGTATAATTATAATATAAAGAATAATAATTTAGTATTTTATGGAATATATATACATATATATATTTGTGTGTGTGTGTGTGTGTGTGTGTACGATGGCCAAAATATTTTACCCATCATCAAAAAGGGGTAACAATTAGTTTGTATGCAACTTTGGAATTATGGGGAGATTTGTCAATAGAAACTTCATATATTAAATAGATGGTTCCTTGTTCATGGGTTTATTAGTTGACATGGAAGCTTATTAAAGAAAGATATATTAATTAAATGTATTTAATATTTATTAGTAGGGTGTACACTTGAGAATATTTGCAACTAGTTTGTTTTGAAGGGGCTATATAATTGGTAGATAGACTTTTTGGGATGAACTTTTTTGGGTGGTTTACATTTAAAAATACAATTTGGCAAAGTGATCCACTTAAGAATGAAATAAATACATAATTTGACTAACATTTATGAGAATATGTTATTAACATTATGGTGAGACTTATATTTTGGATGTAGGACTTCGTTAGATTTCATTATAAGGAAAAAAAATTGAGCATTTATTGGCTATGATGGGAGTCGAGGAGTGGTTAAATTTTGCACACATTAGGTTTAAGATGAGTTTAAATTAAACTCATTTATGAATACAATTTATATTAATTTGAGTGGAGATATCATTAGGATTTGATTGTATCAAAAAGGTGACCTACTAGCGATGTTCATTATTTGATTAATTAATCGATAGACTAACCAATTGAAAACTGGCATAGTTTGATTAATCTATGGGAGTAGAAATTAGAAGAGGGGTCATGACCTAAGAAGGTTGATTTGAGGTCCTTAATAGTTTGATTGGTCATATTTATTCGGAAGGTGGCCACAGGCTCAACTTGAAATAGGATTTTTAGTTATAAGAAATTTATTAGTTGTGCTATAGTTTTTTTTCTCTATTTGTAGGAATTGAAGAGGCTAATATATTCATATTTGGTATTCATTTGTAGATTTGGGCATTGATATGTCTTAGGGGAATAAATCTTATCAACCAAGTTGAGGGGAAGATAAGGGTCTCAATTAAGATATTGATTAATATCATTCTAAATAAATATTATGATTTAGGGATTTTTAAATATATGTAAAGGGAATGAAAATCGATAAGAGTTGCACTTTTTAAATAGTTTCCATTAACAAGAATAAATTGATTGGGGTTTTTCACAAGTAAATAAAAAAAATGAGTGGTGTCATGTTTGCTTAAATGGCTAAAGAATTTAGGCCCACAACTTTATGAATGACAGTGTTAATGCACATGCTTATGCCTTAATTTATAAACTTGTTGTGCATGCTTTTAATGTTATCACTAATGTTATGTCTTATGATACACGGACACAAACATGAAGACATGGATATGACATGAAATGGACTTGGGACATATCTATTATTAAAAATATGGGACACAAACATGCATTGGATATTACATTATAAATTTTATATCTTAATAATTATAGATAATATATCAAATAAAAATAAAATAAACAAAGTATTAAAAGAAAAAAAAATGATAAGACATTTAAATCTAATATGAAAATTTAAAAGTTAAAAAGTCCATATGTGATAAGAAAATATTAAGAGAAAGTGTCAAGAAAAATGAAGATATTGACCTTTAAAACATTGATAGTGACAGTGAAGTCATTGGTGATGATAAATAATAATACTCCATGATCATATAAGAACTATAGCCACACCTCACAAAGAATATGGGTTGGAGACTTGGACAGGAGAGGACATGAGTTAATAATTTAAGAAATAAGTTATAAATTTATAACCTATATTTGAAATAGTTATAATTTTAATTTTAATTTAACAATACTCATGTCCAACACACGTTTCAATTTTTTAATTATTATTTTAATTGAATATGCTAGAAGTGTCGTGCGCGTCAAAGGAGGAGGCGGTGTCGATTATACTATGTGAATCTGCACATATTTATAAGTGTTGTGCATCATAAGTTATACCGTATAAAGTTGATATGTTTGTAGAGCAAATATTATTCGAATGGAAGGAGAAATCAAATTTTTAGGCATAGTTCGCTCTCTGTTCAACATGTAATTGATATAAATTATATTTGTAAAAGAAAAGGAGTGTTACTTATCTCGATTAGTTGGTTTCCTTTTTTTCAAGTTGTCTGATTTATTTTATGCAGCGGAAAAAAGAAGAAAAAAATATTGTCAGCTACAGTACTCTTTTGCATTCTACTTTAGGGTTTAATTTAAGATTTAGGATTTAGAGTATTTGGCGCTCAAATCACGCTTACGTATAGAAAATTCTAAAGCTAGTGCGACAGCTGGAATCCATTCTTTTGGGTCGAACAGCTTATCTCATTGCCATCACGTTAAAAAAAAAAAATATTACTATAATGACAACTTGTAAATATGCTCTGATTTGGTACAAGGAAAACAAATTAGGAAGAAGCCAGACGGCTAGAAATTCGTGATATTATTGACGGATGTCATGTGTGGATTTTAAGTAAATTGAAGATAAGAAAGAAAAATAATACATGTAAACTCAATGACAACCAGCAAAAAATGATATCAGTTTATTCTTAAACATTATTTTACAATTACTATAAATTTTCTTCTTTATATATTAAAAAATAAGGGCAATGTTTTTTTTTTCAACATAAAATAATTTCTTGATGCATAGCTTAACATACTTTATAAAGAAAAAAAATTGCTCAAGGACAATAACCTCTCTCTAGCATATGCATCTTTCTCACAAATCAATTTATTTTCACAACAAAAATGATTGCATTTAAGTTATTTTTACAAAGAATAACATTATTGTTATATTTAAAAATAGACAATTATGCAGATAAATTTTCAAGTTTAATCAGACATAATTGTTTTGGAAATGTAAATCTTGAGAAAATCTAAAAGGGATTAATATGAACTTAGTTTGATTAGATTTAGTAATATTGAACATTTGTGATAATAGAGAAAAACTATTTAGTATCTTAATTTATTTGAAGATCCAATATGGATAGATAAAATCATTATTATAAGACACACAAGTTTTTATGTGAAAAACTAAAAAATAAAAAAAATTGGGAAGTCAAGCTCATTTGGAATAATTCTACTAACATAAACCGAAGGTTACAAATATTGTCTTTCTCCATAATTAGGGAATGTGTTATAAACAATGGAGATTGGACTTTGACATAGAAATTGAAGGGCCTCAAAACATTTGAGTTTTTTTTTCTTCAAGATATTGTGTTATGGTTTTGTTGATTATTATCGTTTGAGAATAAATAGCCCAATAATAGAAGTCTAATATAGTTTTAGCACTAATATCGAAAATCAAAGTTAGTGTTGACAACGAACATCAACCTTACTCATGATAGTGTGTGTCAATATTATGAGTGATAGTGGGTGATGAAGTTGGTGGATGTCAACCTTAGTAGTGATGACATGCATCAACTTTATAGTAGATAAGATGTGACATCGACATCCATCAACTTTATTGGTGATAATATGCATAAATAACATGCATTGACTATATAAGCAATGACATGCATCAACATTACTGATAATGGTGAATGATAAAAGTAGTAGGTATTGGTGCAATCAGGTGATAATGTTTAGGAAAATGTATGGTTAGGTGACCATAGTCGTATGATGATATAACTAAAAGAATGTAAATAGCTATTGATGGTTGGAACTTCCAGTCAAGATATAGAGGTTGGGTGAACATAATTAGACATTAGAGAATGGACAACCATAGTTGATCAAAGGGTAAAAGGCCATATTTAGTCAAATATAGTCCCGCGATGGAGGTTGAATGGCATGTCGATCATTAAGCGTCGAATGGAGATCGGCGGTAGTGACATCGAGGTTGGGTACCATAGCTAGGTGAAAGATAACAAGTGATTGTATTTGGGTGTCATAGACAATAAAGGTTGGCCAATTATAGCTGTATAATAGAGGTCAAGAGCATAAGGTTTAGTGTTGGTGGTGATCTAATGATAGTGGTCAAATTGAGACAATGTTCTGATAATGTCAGCCAAGCATTAGTGGATTAAAAAATAATAGTCAAATAATTATGAAAGTTCGATAATGATGGATAGATGATAGCAGCTAGATAACAGTGGCTATGTGATGAGTAGAAAGGCCTTAGACATAACTCTCCATGGAAGAGAATCGTTCATAGTACTCTTTAAGTAATTCTCTCTCATTTTTCTAAACTCTTGAGAGATAGAATGAATCTTTAATAGTGCTTTAGTTTACATTAAAATAATCCAAAAATAGCTTGGCAAGTTCTTAAGGGTTTGGATAGTTCTCTTTTAGAGAGTTAAATTAGGTGCGAGCCTGACCCTTGTGGATGGCATGGAAGACTTGCTAAAATAGCACATAAATGTCTCATTGAATATGAATGATTAAGATTGCTTACATGTAATCTAAACCATATTGAAAATTCATCTTTAATCTCCTTATTAATAGTAGTAGTATTGTCTAATTGCAAGGAGTTTATGAATAACCTAAACTCAATATTAAAATATATACAATCACATAAACATCATATTTGAGTTGGAACCAAAATTTAGATATTAATTGATGAACAATCTCACTCAAGAAAATGTTGAAATGCATCATGATTAAGAAGAACATCGACTGTTGCTGCTTTGAGCTCTTTATCATTCAAATATCTTGATGTGCTTCCACCTAATAATTTTTTAAAATGTTCTAAAATAGGAAGCACACTTTCTGAAGCTTCAAAATCTTTGACATCATTCTTCTATGATGTGGCTCAAAGTACTATGAGTAAAAAATATTAGTCTCTTAAGCTAAATAAGCTTCACATATTAATCCTTTGGGCTCGCTTTATCATTTATAGTTCTCTTAACTTTATTAAAAAATCTATAGTAGCTTTAGGAATTAAGAGTGATAAAAATGAAATTGAATTAATATTAATAAGGGTTAGATATATATACCTCTCAAAATGTTCATTTAGTAATATTGCACTGGATCTATAACTCAAGCTTCATATGGTAGATGTATTGGTAGGTGCTCCATTGAGTCAGAAAAGGCAGGGAAAATAACCTCTCAAGCTCGCACAATATGAGGGAAGTTAGTTTTGAGTTCCTTAGAGCATCCCCATTTAAACGAGTTGAACACAATTCTTTAAAGAATAGACTAATCTCAATTAGAGGATTCAATATTTGATCATGTAAAGCACAAAAATGCAACTAGCAATATGCACTATAAAAAATATGACAATCATGGCTTTACATTTCAGATATCTTCCCTACTCTCAAGTCAATACATCTACTAAAGTTAGATGAATACTTGTTTAGCAACTTAAGTGATTGTACCCATTCATAAACCATTCTCACTGATCTAACATGAATTAGTACTTGAAATTTGGCTTCAAAGTTTTCCCACATACAACCTCTTTTAGCTCTGGCTTTCTTCATTTATAGTATTCCTATAATCCATCACAATGTTAAATATATTATTAAATAATTATTTTCTATATGCATAATATCAAAATTATGTTTAATTAAATTAGTTTTCTAGTAAATTAGATCCAAAATAAATAAATAAAAAAACACTTCTTTTTGTTAAATTATGATTTACACTATAGCATGAAAGATGACTATTAGATAACATTAATAAATCAATTATTATTGAAATTAAGCTAATAATATGCCATAACTCATCCCTAATTAATCTTGGTATAGGCTTAGACTTTTTAACTATTATTTTGATGAATGCATCCATATTTCTTTTGAAGGGGGTAATCAACAAGTAAGAACATCTAATGATAATCAAATTATAATTTTTTATCATTTTAATGACAAAACAAACTATCCATCAATGCTCCACTTGATAAGATTCTGTATGTAGGAAAGTCATTGATAGTGCATATAAGTGTTACCTTCACTTAGAAGTTTTTTTTATAGAGATATTATATGTGAGACACCATTGTCCCACAAGATTTTGAGCTGATCTATCAAAGGCTACAAAAAGACATCAATTTTTTCTTTAGTACTATGTGGTCTAGGTATGATTAGTGTGAAGAACATAAATGGTGTGGTCGTTCACATCATTGGAGGTAGATTATAAGGTCTAACTATCAATGGTTAACATGAATAAGGCAACACATCTTAACTATATGGTGTGAAACCTTCACATATCAAGTCTGACATTGCATGGCTTTGTTGCAAATGCAGGATAACTACAGTTGAAATGCAATAAGATACTTACTTTCTTATGGTGACATCTCATTTACTTAGGAGAATGTGTAAATGCGTATAGTCTTTGAAGACATGGAGTAAGTGACAAGTGAAATAAATGCTTGTATTTATTGGCCATGTGAAGTCCAGAGTTAATAATTTAGTTGGAACTTCCTACAATACTAGTATAATCTATTCATCTAATGCTAAGTAAGCTTGATTATTGTGTCTTGCACATAGACATTAAAACTTCTTTTCTGAATGATAAATAACAAGTTGAGACTCCACATGCATAAAGTGCTCAACACCATTCAAAAATTTATTAGTTTATTTTTTTTTACCGGATGCAACCTATTGTATATTTATAATTGTTTGTGTGGATATCCATAGGCTATATAAATTAGGAAATCTGAGATAAAGTTTTAGAGTTATATAAATTATAGAATTAATTATGACTAAATAATCATGGCCTAATATAACATAACTACTTAAGTGTCTAATTTTTTGGTTCGTATACATTCAATATAATATACTAAGCTTATAAGTATCTCATGTTCAAGGATCCTTCTATGCCAAAGCCTTAATTATCATCTATCTCTTAAATTAATTAAAATTCTTAATGTGCATGAATTAGCCCAACATAGGGCTAGTCATTGAGAAAGGGTGAATGGGAAGGGAGAGCCTAGACAGGGAGTGTGAATGGAGAGCACTGTAAGAGGAAGAGGGCTAGTCGACAAGTGTAATTTATTCCATATTTACTTGGATTAAGTTGCTTTGATTAGTTTTTTTATTTGTGATTACAATGAAACCCAATCAAAGTCATGAATATAAGAGATATATAAGACTATATTTGGAATCTAACTTCAAAATCCACATGATTTTAACCCTAAATAAGAGAGATATGTTCGAAATAATGCGATGATCTATATAGACATAATTTTCAAAATTCTAATTTTGATCTTTTGACTTCTTTTAAAAACTTCACCATGTTAGCCTATAATCACCTAATTATATATTTTTAGAATAGTAACTAATGTAGATAATACTATATATATATATATATATATATATATATATATATATATATATATATATATATATATATATATATATATATATATATATATATATATATATAACACTCACACAAAATATATAATGAGTACTTGTTAACTTCTAAAGTACATCACCTAAAAATTAATACTTCAACAAAATATAAACCCTAGTCTAAATAATCTTAGATCTAACTCTAAAGAAGAAAGATAGTGTGAGATACATGAGTTTAAAACAAATTTAAATAAGATTTAACTTTAAATTGAAAATATTTTCAAAAACTTCAAATCTACATTTCAAAAAAATGAATGGATAAAATCACAAATAATTAGGTATAAATGCTAGAGGAAGTGGTTTACCTTTGATTCTATGGAAAAAGCATAGAAATTGATGCATGTTGGTGGAGACTTAAGGAGTTAGGGCTTACATTTGGCCACCACCCAAGAGGAAATCGAAAGAGAGAAAAGAAACAAATGGGAGGCTTGGGTCATTAGCTCGTTAAATTGTAGATTTCTGGAAAATGTTTTGGTGAAAAATCTATCACAAATTTTTTTGATGGTTTTTTCATTGGAAATTTCATTAGAGAGAAGTACATTTTACCCTGACATTTCTTCCATAGAAATTCTTATTAGAATGATGTCTTACAAAAAGATCGGTCAGTGATTCTATTGGTTATTTCCAACAAATTAATTTGTCAAAAAATCCATTAGTAATAGTTGATTTTTATTGCATCATTAATTAGAATTATTTTGACATTATAACATGGGTTTCCATTTTCCATGTTGATGATGAGTGGATCTTATCTAAGTTTAGGTCATCAAAGGTAATAGATTGATATGGTATTTTTTCTTTGGTTCCTTAGAGGTGGTGATAAAGAGTTGAATAGACACTACTGGCCCTTTGCAGTTGCTTCAATTTCTCCAAACATCTCTCAATTTAATTTATGTTATTTTTGCATTAGTTTCCCCTAGTAGTAGCTTTACTTATACAAGCTGGATAGTTTTGTACATATTGGCCTAAATATCATTAGCAAATTAGTCTTTCAATCTCATTTTTATGTTTCTTGCATACCTCAGTGGTATGTCCTCAACTATATTAAAAATGAGAGTATTATTCTTGATTTTTTAAATTTGTTTACAACAGATGTAACCATATATTTATTTCCTCGTCTTGGATGGTCATAAGAATATTAGCATAAGATGTGTTAGATAGTGTGTACTCTTTCGGTTGGGGCTAGGATTGCTGGTTCAATAGTCACTTAACTAGTTCATGGCTCCTATTTTACTCTTATTCCCTTCATTAGACTATTGATTAGTACTCTCTAGACTATTCTTTTGGTTTCTTGTAGATTACTTGAACTATTTTAATGGGCATTGAAGACCTCGTTGATGAAAATTTATGCTTCCACATAATGGATTAAGTCATCATATTAACAAATCATATCTCACATCAGTGATGAAAAGAAAGGCCTAGAATATAACCCTAAAAAAATTTAAGGTCCAACCACTATATTTTATGGGATTTGTGGAGAATCTACAAAGGGCTCCTTGCGTGAATCTCTCTTATTTAGGTGATTTTTTGGGGAGATGATATGAGTCCTTAACAATTAATTAGTTCATAAAAAGCTTCTTTATAAAGAGCTTAACAAATTTCTCCAAGATGTGAATAGTTCTCTTTAGGATAAAGTAGAACCAAGAGCCACCTTGACCCTTGAGTGTTAAAAGAGAAACTAAATAGAGAAGTACATTAGCACCTCATTGAAAGTATAAATTAGTTTTATAGTGATGTGCTTTTAAGGATCAATCATTCCATCATAGGTGTTTATCCTCAAAAACTTAAAGCTCATTGGGATAGGAGGTTGAAGGATTATTTCACCAAAAGGTGAGAAAACATAGAAGCTACAATAGAAGGATTCCATTTCTCATGGGAAACTCTTCTTACATTAGATGATATATTTTGTCATGTATAACATTATGGGAGTGTTAACAAAGTAAAGTTGGCCAGGTCCCAATAACTATTGGTGGATTATGAGTTAGTTGGGTTGCACTAGATAGATGGGTAGAACTGGTGGTGTCAAGAATACTAACATCGTGTTATGGCACCAGAAGAACTCTACCTTGGTGGTGGAAAGGCTCTATATAAGTATTATTGGGCCAAATTTTTTTTATTGGTAATCAATCTTGTGAGAGATGAGTTCTTTCATACTACATTAATATTAATTATTGAGCTTCCCACAAAACTGAAAGATCTTATTTTGAAACCCCTCCATCTTATGAATACAATCTTCTAGATAGAGGCCAAATGCACCCTCAGTAGTAATATAACACCTATCAACGTGGAAAGATAGAATCAGGGATTTGCTTCTTTAATTATGACTAGCTAGTACCCCTAGCTCTCTTATAAGTATCTTCTTTTAAAGGATCTCATTTTTTTTCCAAGTTCATACAATCACACATTAACAAAGAAAACTCACTCATAAAAATTCTCTCTATTGCAAATGTATGTGTATTTATGCTTGCCAAATATCCTTTTCAATTACTATGCACATCCTTCTAAATTGGATTCAAAAATTGCACATGAAACTCCCTAAACTAGTAGCTGTATTGCTTAAAATTGCAGTTGTCGAGTCATAGTGCTATGATGACTAATTGTAGCACTGCAACACTAGAGACTCTTTTTATTTTCTTAAGATAAAGGGATCTAGCATCAAGATGCTGGTCTTTTAGCACTAAACACTCTACCTACTATCTTCATACAATTCTAGGCTTCATCTGGCTTCTTTGAGTGCCATAGTGCCATTCTTATCAGTGCCATAGCGTTGGCTTATTATTTTGAAATACAAATCTTTGGCAATTTTAGCACTTTAGCACTAGTAATCTAGCACTACAGCTCTGGGTTCTCTGGCTTTACAACTAATTTCCTTAATATTAGCACCACGATGATGCATTATATAGTGTCTAGGTGATACCCTTGAAATATTTGGTTTTTATTCCTTTTAATTTAAATGGTAAGTTACTACTAGAAATACTAAAAATTATAAAAATAAACCATAGCTTAACATCAATAAGACATTAAAAAAGACAAATATACCTAATAATTTAATAGGTTTTTCTTACTAGTTAAACACCCCCAAACTCAGTTTAATACTTATCCTCAAGTAATCCTATGTATTTTCATGAATCTTTAAATTTATTTGATACAAACATTTAGAATATAAAATTATTAAATAATGATTTCAATTGAATCATAGTCTTGCATATTTTTTCATTAAATATAAAAAACTACTAAACTATAATAATCTAAATTCTTGCTTAAACTAATATATTTTTTAAATTATGTTCCTTATTTGCTTCATAATAATGTAGTAAATTCCTATGAATTTTGGGCAATTGATTACTATAAATATTTATCACTTATTATTTAAATAATAACAATATTATTTTCTCTATTGAATTCAACACTTTTAGTTTTAGTTAATAAATTCATTGAATTGCTTACATTATAAGAGAATATCAAGTACTATTATTGTATAATAATTAGCCTCAAGTGTTTTCTTCTCTCCTTTTTTTTCTCCTTTTCTCTTTTTTTAATTATTATTTTCAAGAAGATAAGCTTAATGGAAAAATATCTTTAATGCTATTGATTTTCAAACTTTTCCATTCTCCTTATTTATTTAATATCAATTCAAATGATTTGTTAATTTTTAACTAAATATGCAAAGCTCCAATTTATACCAATCATAATTTTGTTATAAAAATAATAATGCTATCAAATTTTATAACATAATATCTAATTAAATTCATTAGGAATCTTCTATGTGTAGTGTGGTTTATGAAGATTCTTAACCCGTTAGAAACTACTAGTAAAAATGTTTAGTTAATAATAGTTTAGGTTAAAATTCACATTTAATAATATTAATGCAAAGCTTATTTTATAAATTATAGTATTATTTAATTAATTTTAATTTATAAGTTTTGTATAACCAAACACAACTTTATGTTTAAAAAAAACATATAATTAACAAAGACAAGCATTAATAAAAATTACACATTTCATTAACATTTAAAATTTCATACAGATTATAATGTGGTAGTGCTACATATTGAAAGCATAAAATTTTAACAAAGCAAAACACTATTCATTAACACCTCATGAAAACTCATATGTTACAACGACATAAGGAAAAAAAAAACACAAATAATGAAGCAACAACATAACAAGATAAAAGAAACTCCTCATTTATCATCATCATCATCATCATCATTATCATCATCATCATCATCTTCGTCATCATCGTCATCATCATCATCATCATAATCATCATCATCATCATCATCATCATCATCATAATCATCATCATCATCATCATCATCATCATCAACATCTTCTTCTTCTTCTTCTTCTTCTTCTTCTTCTTCTTCTTCTTCTTCTTCTTCTTCTTCTTCTTCTTCTTCTTCTTCTTCTTCTTCTTCTTCTTCTTCTTCTTCTTCTTCTTTTTCTTCTTCTTCTTCTTTTGATTGATTGATTCATGCTGACATAGGGTAAGAATTATGGCATTATAGAGAAATAGATATGATCAAGACTCACATTCAATTAGTAGTTTTGAAACATGTGCCTAAAGTTGAGTTATCCCAGTCATATATGAGAAATGATGCTATTGCTACTCCTAGTAGTGATCAAACTTTCTCATCATCTATTGGTGCCACCTTCTACTTTCATCATCCTTATGTTGCAATTCAGTCACTTGTTCATTAAAATCAGGTACTTGCTTAATCATGATTTTTGAGGATCAAGGTTTAAAGAGGAATTTGTACTGAGAGGAAGTTTCTCTATCCTTATACTTAAATCCATATGATAAAATTTTTTTTCAAGTAAGAGGAGCCTTAAGAACTAACTATTTATCATTTGGATTTCCTGAACCTAACTCTAATGCAAAGTTGATAAATGAGAGATGAATTCCTATAACCTATAGTAGCCTTAACATTAAAATTATTAAGAATAATTCTGCCTACATCTATAAATAACTCCTTTTGAATGAAAAAAATTAAGGATGACTCTATCTTTAGTAACCTCACTAACATTCTTACTTGGAATTTATTTGGCAAATATGAAATAGTGCCAAACCTTCTTATCAATAGTCATGGTAATAGCAAAAAAGATAATCAATATCTCCCATTATTATTTCACTATGTGACATTCTATTACGATAAAGATCTTAATGGTCTCATCAAAATTAGGTTGTCTTTTATAATATGTAGTGGATTCTTCATTTTTTGTCTTGTAACTTAAAAAATGCTATTAATTATAGAATTGTCAAATAAACCCATTTCCTCTTACAAAAACATAAAAATCATGATGCTCTCCAGCATTTGTAACAGATTCTCTAACTATAGGAACAATGGAAGAATGAGTTTTATAAGCCAACTTTTCCCAACCCCTCTATGTAATAGTATATCAATCTTACCTTTAAGACTAAAAAACCATCTCTTTAGTATCAAAATTTTGTGGATAAGGGCAAAAGTGTACCTATCATTTGCATTAACACTCATAAGCTTCCTAAATTTGTATTCTAAAGTTTTCTTCCTCTTTCTATTTATTTTAATCAAAATCTTGTAAGAATGTGGTTGCTATAAATGTCATAGACTCTAAGGATTTGATTGAACAAATAATGAACAATAGAATTTTAGCCCAAGGAGTTTATTTATAGACTTCAGTAGCACTGCAGTGTTGGACATGTAGCACCACAATACTATCTTTGCTATTTTGTAATTCAAAGAATATCATTGTGGCATTGGGTCAAATAGCCAAAATGGTCAAAATTCAAGTTAATATGCAATAAATACAATATGAGCTGACAATCATACTTATGGTGCACCAAAAAAAAAAGGAATGTTAACCATTTAATTTATTTATAGAGCACTGTTGTGTTGGTCAATAGCTCTTATGCGCTCAACCAAATTTTTTTTCTTATATTAATAATAATGTTGGTAGTTGCTCAGAATTTGCCTCGAACATTAACTAGAGCTATAGTGCTGGTCAACCAAACATCATGACACTCTAACATAGTTAAAGAACATGTAATAATTTTTATAAAAAATGAAATTTAATAAATTAATATGTCATTGCTACAATACCTTAACATAGCATTGCGACACTGATTTATTAGGGCTTACAAGCTACATTCACACTTCATTAATTTCAAAAGTTGTTTAAACATATAAATACAACTAAAAATTAATACAAATCAAAGTAGGTTTATCTTTCAAGCATTACTTAATATATAGTCCTTAGCTTGACTAAGTCATTTCTCAACCATCCTTAGTACTAATGAAGCTAATATGCTCTTTAAGCCAATTTACTTCACCTCTAAAGTTGTGCTTAAGTGTTTGACCATTTACCTTAAAAGTATTATGAGTTTTTAAGTTTGAATATTTACATCAACAGATGGGTATGCTTTAATAATAATAAATGGTCCGATCGTCTAGATTTTCATTTATTATAAAATAATGTTAACCTAGAATTGAATAATAACACTTATTGTCCAGGCTCAAATTATTTCTTAAGGAGCTACTTATCATGCCATCTTTTAATTTAATTTATTTTATTTTTGTAAATTTTAGTATTTTCATAAACACTCATTTTAATATCACCCATTTCATTTAATTCTAAGATCCTTTTCTTGTCTACGTCCCTTATATCAAAAATCAACTTTTTTATTGCCCAATATACTTTATATTTTGATTCCAAGGGTATATGACAATATTTCTAAATAACAATCAATATGAAGACATACCAATTGGTGTTTTGAATGTTGTTAAATAGGCCCATAGTTTATCATATAATTTATTTAATCAATCTTTTATACTTAGAATCGTAGTCTTTTCTAAAATCCTGTTAATCTTCTTATTTTGTATTTTTCCTTGACCCCTTGATTAAGGATGATAAGTAATAGCCACCCTATGCTTCATATCATATTTTTTTCAAAATAATTTTATAATTTTATAATTAAACTGGGTGCCTTCATAAATAATTAGGACACTAGATGTACTAAATCTAGTGAAAATAATTTTCATTAAAAACTTTTAAAACAACCTTAGAGTCTTTCTTAAGAGTAGTTATAGGTTCTGTCCACTTGGAAACATAATTTATAATAACCAAAATGTATTCATTACCAAAAGAAGAAATAAATATTCTCATAAAAACATTCACTAAACATCAAATATCTAAACCTCAAAAATGTAATTCAAAGGAATTTCATAAGATTTTGATATGTTCTATATCCTTTGACACCTATCACAATTTAGCATCTCTAACTTAGGTAAGCCAAAAAAATCCACTTTGCAACACTTTAGTTACCATCCTATTTTCTCCAAAGTGTCCCCATACCATAATCATTACATAACCTCATGATATCATTTATCTTAACATTTGGAGCTCATCTCTGCATAATTTGGTCTAAATATTTCTTACAAAAAAATAACACATCCTAAAAATAAAATCTACAATCATCCAAAAACCTTTTTAAGTGAAAAGGATACTTATAAATAGAGATCACACTCACTAAATAATTCACAATGTCCTTATACTAAAGAATGAATCTATGTTCAAATGCAAACAAATACTCATCAAGAAATTCTTTTCTAATTTCTCCACTAGACCTAAACTCTTCTCCTACTTCAAGCATAGATAAATGATCAACTACTTAATTTTATATCCCATTTTTTATTTTTATATTCTAAATCAAATTCTTGTAGAAGAAGAACCCATCTAATTAATATAGGTTTAACCTCTTTCTTCTCTATATAATATTTCTTAGCTACATGATTTGCATATGTTATGTCATTAGTACCAACAAGATAAGACCTAAACTTATTTTAAAGGAAAATATTACCATTAGTAACTCTTTTTGAGTAGTGGAGTAATTTATTTGAGATTCATTAAAAACACTAGCATAGTAAATAAAATGAATAATCTTTTTCTTCCTTTGACCAAGAACTACACCTCTAGCATATTCACTAGCATCACACATAAGTTTAAAAGAACTATTTTAATTAAGAGTCAGAGTAATAGGTGTAGAAATAAGTTTAGACTTTAATAAATTGAACACTTTTAAATAGTTAGGGGTGAACTCAAATGGTGTATCTTTTTCTAACATGTTATATAGGGGTTTAGAAATTTTAGAAAATTCGTTAATGAACCTCTTATAAAATTCTACATGTCCAGGAAAACTACTAATTCCTTTAACATTAATTAGGGGTGGTATTATTTTAATGATTTGAATCTTGGCTTTATCAAGCTAATTACTAGACTCATACTTCCTATGAACAAAAATAATTTCCTCCCTAATCATAATGTGACACTTCACCCAATTCAAAACCAATTTTATCCTCATATCTTCTTAAGACCAACTCAAGACTTTTTCAATAATTATTAAATGAGACTCTAATTATATAAAAATCATATATAACAATGTTAAGGCAATTTTCAATCATTTTTGAGAATATTTCCATCATATAATGTTAAAATATAGCATGAGCATTACACAATCCTAAAGATATTATTCTAAATGCAGAAGTATCATAAGGGCAAGTGAAAGTGGTTTTCTCTTGATTCTCGGGTGATATAGCTATTTGATTATACCATAAATACCCATATATAAAATAATAAAATGGGTCATACCAATTTATCCAACATTGATTAATGAAAGATAAAATAAAATAATTTTTCTTAGTGGCCATGCTCAATTTTTTATAATCAACATAAATTCACCAACTTATAATAATCTTTGAGAGTGTGATTTTCTTATGTTCATTTATTATAGTAGTCATACCTCTCTTTTTAGGCACATAATGAACATGACTAATCTAAGAACTACCAGAGATAGGATATATGATACCTGCATACAACTATTACAAATTCTCTTTCTTCATTATTTTTTTATGATATGGTTTAATCTCATATAATTATCAACAAATGGCTTATAATTCTCTTTCATCAAACTTTTATGCATACAAATAGATGGGCAAATCCTTATAATATCAGTAATAGTCCAATCAAATACTCTCTTATGTTCTCTAAGCACACCCATCAATTTATCCTCTTGATTCTCATCTAAATTTGTTGAAATTATAATGGATAATGTAGATAAATTCCTTAAGTAACTATTTTTCAAATGACTTGGCATGTTTCAATTCCAACTCTAGTGCTTCTAAGATAGATGGATTAAGACTATGAGTACTTGTGGACACATTTAAGAGCTCAACATGTTCTTTTAACTCTTTATGTTAAGCTCTGAGGAATGAAACATACTCATTTTAGTCCTCATCCTCAATTAAGGCTTATTCTAATGAATCTTTAATAAATGATGTCTCTATCTCAGTCACACTTTCATCACTATGCCTAATACTACAACACTCTTCATTTTTACCATTGGGAATTCTATTTAATTAAAATTATTAAAAGTGACTTCATGATCATAGACTATCATTATTAATTCCCCTTTTTTCCCATCCATCATATTCCTCCCTATTGCTAAAATTGATCTTTCTATAATGATAAGAATCTGCTTATTTTCTCTATGTTTAATACAATGAAATTCATAGAGAATATAAATTTATCAATAATTAACTAATACATTCTCCATAATCCCCTAGGTTAAGCCAAGAATCAATTTTCTAATTGAAGGGCCACACTTGTGGGTTGGACTTTTTATAATCCTAACTTCTTAAAAGTAGATAATGGTATCAAATTAGTACTGGCTCCAAGATCACATAATACTTTCCTAAAAATTTCATGGTTTATAGTGCAAGGTATTGAAAAACTTCAATGATTTTTTTTTCAAATTTATGTTAATTTTCTTTTAATTATAGCAATATATTCCTCAATTAATACCATAGTCTCATTTTCTTTGAAGATTTTTAATATAAAATATCCTTCATGAAATTTTGCATAAGTTTTCATTTATTTCAAGGGTTCGATAAATGGAGTAGTTCTTAATAATTTCTCAAACACATCCAAAAAGTTTGAGAATTGTTTATTAAGATTTTTTTTTAGAGTCTTTGAAGAAATAGTGGTGGCTATCTCTTATATTTTTAAATGCTTCTCTTTCAGCTTTCTCCTTATCACTAATTTCAACTTTCTCTTCTTTTTTCCTCAACTATTCTTCTAAATCCTCATTATTATATTCAAGTATCTACTTAATCTTTTTTCTTTATTTTATCTTTGATTGCTTGAGTTTGAATTTGAACACTCATCTAACAAATTTTGTTATGCTAGATGGTGTTCTTAATTTTGGAGAGATTGTACTTTGAAAGAGAGACATTTATTACAAACTTCATTATAGCATGAGTTCAATCGACTTTTGGAGCAATCAATGAGCCTAATTTTACCAAAATTGAGTATGATAATAGATTCAAAGATTTGATATTTTTTTTGAAGTGGCCTGATTTACATTTTATTCTTTTGAATTCAACTCCACTTATTAGGGATCCAATAAGAGTTCTAGAACTTACTCATTAGTTAATGTTGAATAGGAGGTTCTAGAGCTAGGGAGAATGGTGTTGGCAACACTTGTCCAAGAAAGAAATGAATGAGATATCTAATGGAATGAATGATAGTCTAAGCCTATGAGTGGCATAAGTGTACTATCTATGTATGAAGACATAAATTAACAACTGAGATGGAGAGAGGAACTTTTCTTAGGAGACTCACTGGAAAAATCTATGGTGTTTTAATTTGGAGTGTTCATAGGGACACCATGCAGATCTTAGGGGGTAATTATTAAAATGATCAAGTGTGACATTAAGATGTGATGTACTACCTCAAAAAATAGAATCATCACTCTATAATGGACTCAATCATCTAATAAGGACTCATAAGGCAGATGGGTCTGCATATATACTAGAAAATAGGGTTTATTTTATGCTAGGATATTTAGTTTCATATTGAGGTAAGCCCCCATAATTAATTACATCCTATGAAATGAAAATTTTTTAAGAACACTCTCTATTAAAATAGTTAATTCATGTCTCCAAAAATTTCAATGTTTTCTAAAAAAAAGATTGGTAATCTTTAGCAATCAATTTGGAAGGTTCAAAATTAGGAAGACTTCTTTTAAGATTCCAAAGGAGAATAAATAGGAAGCACTCAAAATACCAGGAGGCCTAGTGAGTACTCCAATCTACCTCATAGTGAGACTTTATATTTTTGAAGGAGAAAAATTATATTGATTTAGGTTGAAATTTTATTAGAATGCTAGGACTTAGATTACAACAATACAAGATTGTGAAAATGTCTAAGAGGTGAAGACTTATGCTTGTAGCAAAGGAGAAATAAGTTGCCTTCAAACCTATATCTAATGTGCTCAAGCATGAGCTAAAAGCTCAACCTAATTCTACTTTGGGAAGTGGGATATTATGGTTCACTTCAACTAGAGAGAATGAAGCCATCACAACTCTTCTAGACTTATGACCTTCTAGAGTGGTTGCATGCTAACACCTTCTACGATTTAAAACTATGTGTGCTAGTCACTAGTAAATGCAAGATAGTTGGGTTGTTATTTATTAGGAAAGAATCTAAAGCCTTAAACTCACTCCCTAAGAGACTAAATCATAATTAGTATAAAAATTAATAACTTAGATTAAAGCAATACAATTTACATATTTTTATTTTTATTTTTTTACTCATCAATTTTGGACAAGGCTTGGAAGAATTTATGCATAATGCATGACAAAAATAGATTATGGGCTAAATTAGAGAGAAGGGGTGTTCTCCACTATAAGAGACTGCTTTCACAGGTCAAGCCTGTCCCTTATGATGTAAGAATGGAGACCCCCTATTTAGAAGAGAAAAATAATATGCATGATAATATTGAAACATATAACCATATAACTATGGAGTTGCTAAAGATTTTATTTCTTGATTAAGATCCTAGGCTTTATGATGGGGTTATGAGTTAATTATATTCTAGTTAAAATTATTAAGTTGGGATAGAAAAAATAATTTTTCCTAAAGAGCCTAATGTATCCAACCCACCCATCAAATGTACACATTTTAAGAAACCTAAGAAAAACATGTCATTTCTATTTCACAATCAATATAAACCCAATAATCAAACATAAATCAATTAAAAGAATAAGAGGCTAGTACGACCACGTATCACCGTACACCCCAAAAAAGAAAATAAATTAGGTAGCCAAGCTCTACCTTTATTCAACCTAGATTACACTTAAATTACAAATAAAAGAAAGCTATAGGGTTTTCAATTCTTCATCTTTGCCTCCTCTTCTTGGATTGGAACACTCTAGGCTTCATAGAGCCTCCCAAGTCTATGCCTTCTAGTTACTGCTCATCCTAATTCCTATAGTATGTATCATATTCCTATTACAAAAATTATATTTTGTAAATGAGAACTCTAACTACACTTGCTATACAGAATTTAGAGCAATATACATGTAAACCAAGTAGTTTATATTTCACACATTCAAACTTAGCATACTACTTTGGGTAGCCAAGCCCACCTATCCTAATGGATTATGCTTAGGGATTTAATAACTCCTATAAGCAAAAAGCATTTATATTTTTATAATTATTGCAATAGTCTCTTAAGCACAATCCCCTATAGAAAATATCATTAGTCTAATATTATCTTAACATCCAATTTATGCACAAGCATTCTTAACATCCTGTCTAAAATAATACATTATAAAATAAAACATCACATCAATATAACAAACATCATCCTAATCTAAGACTAAGGTTAGTGACGTAATATTCTAGAGAGTGTGTGAGGCTTAGTGTTGTATGTATTTATTGGCCTTTAAAGTTATGAATTCTTTTATTGCTGGATCATTTTTTTAATTCTTTATTAAAAGTTATTATACTATAGACAATTATTATTTTAGGATGAATTTTAGATGCAAATTTTATATTTCATTCATTTGAGATTTAGGATTGTAAAGATAAGAAAGAAAGAACGAGATTCCTTTCATCCCTACCCTAGGTTGGATCTAAGAATTAAATTTTATGACTTTTAATTTCTTTTCTCTTTGTATTTATATTTGGACTCAACTTAGAGACCTCATCCTGAATAGCACAAATCAACCTAAGATTACTAAACCCATGATGAATTGGTGATACAACACCATTGCATTTAATGTATGTATAAGTTTTATCTAATCATATTATGCTTAATACATTCATGAATGGATATCAATTTGATTGTTAATTAGTTAAAGTAGATTGAGATCACACGAAGCATAGTTTTATTTTGAAAGAAGATAATATCTTTTATTTAAATATTTTTAGTCTTATGTCGACATATGTGCATATATATATACAATGAATTTTTTATAATGTGCTATTGTTAAATCAAGGAAGTGAGATAATGAAAGGCCTCTTTGGGACTACTTAAAGTCTCGTGTTCCTACGATGTCCAAACTATATACTTGCTAATTCATACATACATGTACACACACATAAACATAAAGGATGAACTTGAAATGTCTCTTTTGAATTTAATTAATGAAGTTAATTTATCCCTATCACATAATTAATCACAAATCTCAAGGTACATGATGTTGTTAAACTAAGAAAGTGAGGTAATCAGAGGCCCCCTTGGGACTACTTAAAGTCTCGTGTTCCCTAAATGTCTAGACTATATACCTTTTTGACTTATGATTCATACATGTAGGGAATCAAGACTAACATTTCAATTCATTTGTATACAAAGGATTGATTATCTTTTGATTACTTTAGAAAAAATAATTTGAAATTTAATAGTGAAAATGACCACACTATTTATTTTAACTGAATGAAATTAACATAATTTCTTTATTTGACTTTTATTTAGGGAAAATAATTTTAAGATTTATTATTGATAATAGCCATATTATTTTTTTCAATTGCATTGAATTGGTTCAATTTCTTTTACATGATTTTTATTTCAAAATTATGAATGAATGTGCATATGAGATATGTAACTTTATAAACAAACTATGTAAAACAAATGGAGCTTCACCAAATTTCATACTTGGATTCATTAATTCTTAAGGATAAATCATATCAACATGAATGTCATATACATTATCAAATTCATTAAGTTTGAATTTAGGAGTTTGAGTTACCTAAACCCAAAGGGATATCAAATGATTTAGATTCCCATCTTTGTTCATAATTGGTTTAAAGAGAGCATAGATAATTTTTATAGCTTAAATAACTTTCAATTCATTACTTAACAATTTAAATTCCTGAAAGAGCCTATTAATTTGATTAATTCTTAATTATGAGCCTACAAACCATGATGACAAGATTGAAAATAAGCAAATATAAGATTAACAATGCCCTAGAAATTCTAATGCAAATAGGATTATAATTAACAATTAACTTAAATTAAGAAAGACCAAAATAATTAATCAATTACTCTTGAATTTCTCCATACCAATGGAGAGTCTTGATTTCATTAGGGAATCTTTATCTTAGCTAAGCACATAAAGTGTTTTGGATAGAAATTTTGATTAATTAAAATAATTAATGCAAATTTTCTAATTCCTAAATCAATTAAGTGATTTAATTAATTAATTAAGCATTCTTAAAAGTGATTTTGAAGAATAATTAAGACTAGAGGCTCTAATCATTTTTCTTGATCATACTTACTATTTTGAAAATTAATTAAACAACTCTTATTAATTTCACAGTTTTCTTAATTTTTAATAATTATTAAATGCATAAAATGAACAATTAGGATTTGAAAAAATGATTCTCCTAACCCACTTAAAAAATTAACCTAAAAACATTATTTAGTGGTTGAAGTCATTCCAAAGAATTAATAAAAAAAAGTCTCAAGTTAAATAGCCAAGTGATTAGGGTTTAATTAAGGTAATTTGGTAAAATTTCAAACCCTAATTTGTCATTATTCATTGAATAAAATTTATGGATTTTATTTTTTCTAATTCTACTCTATTTAAACTTTCCAAATTGAGTTTATTTGTATTCTTTTATTTTTTTTATAATTAGTTATGAATTTTTTTTAAAGTTTTATAATCATATTTACATATTATGATTTACGTGGTAAACGCTTTCCACATGGCTCCATAAGATTGGTCACTTAAATCATTGGACGTGGCTGCTGACTCAACGGCGGTGGATGTGCTTGCATCTCAACTATTTGATTATGGATGAGATGGTGAATATTAATCTCATGATTCTAAAAAAAATTTTAGGAGATTCTAATGCAATTAATCATGTCCATCCATTCTGATCACGCAAAATAGACGACTGATGATTCGTCATCAAGTTGTGATGAGAGATAGATAGTGTTTTCCTTTTGTCGCTTGATCCGAGCTAGCTCGAGCTGGTTTAATGGCGATTTCGACTCCGAAATGATGAGGGGAGAGTTTTAGGGAGATCCTATGGTGGGATTCATATGAAAATTTATTTCACAAATGACCAATAATAATATAGTTTTCTATGGTTAGTCAAAAAATACCTCACCGGAGCTCAAGACCAATAGTTCGTCAACTGTGGTAGCTTCGCCTTGAAGAGGTGAAGCCCTATTGAGAAGCTCATAAGTTGCCTCCCTGCCGATCGTCCTCTAGACTAAATGTTACTATGAAGCTCGAAGGAGTTGATTGAACTCGATCTTCTAGTGGCCAAATTTAGAGTTTAGGTAGAGTTGGATGGAGTGAGGGCTCAGGCTGAGGGAGGAGTTGGTCTCGCTGACAGTCTAAGGCACGGTGAGCTCTGGGAAGGCTTGGGGACTGCTCGGGGTTCTCTGAGGAAGGTGTCTAATGAGTTTGAGTGGGAAAGGAGGTGTATACCTTCCTCCTCATGTGAACTAACCAAAGAGGTTGGTTTAGGTCATGGCAACCAGCCGACCAGTGGAGGTGGTTGGTAATTATATGAGACTGATGAGGTGAAGGTTCCTTAATGGATGTGGAAGTTTAGTGGCAAGTAGTGAGAGGGACAAGCCCCTTAGGTTGAACCAAGGGTTAGCCAAAGTGAGAGGAACCTCACCTTGGTTAGTGGCTGAACCCAACATCTTTGGATCAGGTCTAGTCAGCATGAGAGAGCTCAAGGCATTCTAAGGTGTCTACCCAAGGCAAAGGGAGGGGGTTAAACCTTCCTATTTTGGGTTTTTGTCATATTTGGAACATTTGGTTCACTTAGTTTAGGTTGAATCGAGTTCACCTTGGATTGGGTCCACTTGGGCAGGTCAATGGGGACCTAATGGTGAGTCATGCCATGTTTGGTTGGGTTTGGTTCAATTTGACCCATATAGGTCAATTCAAGTTTAAATGAGTTAGGTTGACCAGTTGGAAAAATTGGGTGAAGACGGCACTTGGGTTATGTTCAATTGGACATTTGGAATTCATTGGTGCAATTGGTTTGATCCAATTTAAAGTGGATTTGAATTTGGTTAAAATGGGTTCATTTAGGCTAAATGGGTCAAGTTGACCAAATTGGTCAAATTGGGTTGGATGAAGGGTTTACTTATGTTTGATTGATCATTTAAGAATGATTATATGTGTTGGTTTGAATTGATTTAGACTAGAGTAAGTTTTGGTTCAATTTGATCCTTTAGGTCAATTTAGGCTAAATGGATTGGTTTGATCAAATTGGCTTGGATTGATAGTTTAAGTATAGTTCAATAATCAATTTATGATTAATTGAAGGCATTGGTTGCAATCAATTTGGATTGGAATGAGGTTTGACCCAATTTGGCCCTTTATGTCAAATTAGGTTAACTTGGGTTAAGTGATCGAATTGACTTGGCTAGGTTTAATTGATTGCAATTGGGTGATCAATGATGATCAACAATCATTTTATAGAAGGTTGGATAGATTGATTTGGCCCAATTTGAATTGAATTGAAGTTTGAACCAAATTGATCATTTAGGTCAAATTGAACTAAGTGAGCCAATTGGGTTAATTGAGTCTGATTGATGCCAATTTGATGTTGAGAGGTATTCAATGATGAATTTAAAGTTGATTGATGGCCCTGCTTGTGATCAATTTGAGTTCAATTGAATTTTGATTCATTTGAACCTTTTAGGTAAAATGGGCCAACTTGGGTTAATTAAACCAATTTGCTTGATTGGATGGGCTGGAATGAATTGGAATATTTACTTGGATGTTTAGAACTATTTTGAGGTTTGGATCAAATCAATTTAGCGTGAATCAAATTGAATTGGGAATTAATTCAATTTATCTAAATGGACCTTATTAAACTCAAACACAAATTAATTATCCAAAATCACTTGGAAATTATCTTGAAAAATAATATGACCAATTATAGGGTTTAATTTGATCAATTGGATCATTTGACCCAATCAAACCCATGTTGACCCATTAAAAGCAACATGGTTCAAAAATGTGTTTAAATTCAAAATTCACTTCAAATAAAATGAAATTTATTAATCCAAATCATCTTAAATACTTGAATAAACATAATTAAAGCCCAAATTTAAATTCAATCTATCAAATGAAATAAACTAAGTTAAACTAAAGGAAAATAAATGCTTAAGTGAACTAACCTCAGGTATTTGTCCCTAAACCCAATTGAAATGAGTTTATTGAACTCATAAATCATCTTAAATATGATTTGAATAATTAATTATTATTTTAATCTAATGGATACTAAGAATTGATTATACTTAGCTAAACACAAATCAAATCAACCCCTAATGAACCTAATGTGGGTATTTGAACTCAAACCCACACTAATCATATTGAAATGAATCCAAACTCATCTTAAGATGACTATAGAATAGTTAGCAACCAAACTCACTTTATTATGGTGCTTCACTCTCTACCTTTTAGGTTTAAATTTTATTATTTTATGATCCTGATTTCATCATAGTCCCCTATTCAAGTGAAAAGTTTGTTCTAGTGTGTAGCACCTTGGTGTTGTATATGTAGCACTTTAGTGCTAAAATAAGAGATCTTAGCTTCAAAAATAGAGGAGGTAGCGCCTCAGTGCTAGAAGGACAATGCCATGGCCTTGGATTTGCATTAGGGAGATATAGAAGCTAGCTCATTAGAATAGCAAGAGGTAATGCTATGATGCTAATATTAGGGAACCAAAGCATAATGATGAAGAGGTTAGTGCCTCGGTGCTCAAACCTATGCAAAAATTGCCAAGAGGATAGTGGTGCCTAAGTCTAAGCGCCAGGGTCACAACACTATAGTGTTACGTGTCAGGAGACTTAATATTTAGGGAGTTTTTCTACAATTTTTTAGTCCTCTTTCCTATTTCTCTTATGTGTGAGAGTGAAGTGAATGCCCTAGAGTGACTAAAGTGTGGAGAGGCTCTAGATAAGTGTAATTTATACCATTCTCCTAAAATCTTCTTTTATTGTGGATTTCTTGGTAGTGTGGCTTCATGATTTTTTAATTTTCAAATTTTTTTCACGTTAAATATGGTATCTTCTGTGTGATTGCTTTTACTTTGTGTGTCATTTGTTTGTGCATGCTTTGAAACACTCAAACTGATTTTTCACACATATGCTTTGAGCTCCCAACAGCTGGTATCATAGCCTAAAGTTCTGAATGTTTAGTTCAAGGGAGCAATGATCGATGATTCATTCAAGATTGATGGGACAAACTTAGTTTCTAAAAGATGCAAGTAGAGGATTTATTATACCAAAATAAATTATATTTGCCATTAGATGAAATTACCAAGAAATCAAGGTTGATTTTTATGAGAGAATGGGAAGTACTCGATCGAACGACATTAAGCTTGATTCAACTCTCACTAACCTTAACTTTTTCATGAGCTTCAAATAAAATATTTTTGATGACGAGCTCTTTATCATGAAGATGGTTGATGAAAATCTAGTCGCTTAACTTCTAAAAAATTTTAATACTATGACAAACAAGTTGTGCTCAATTGGAATTAAATTCGATGATAAGAAAAGGGCATTATTACTTTTATAATCATTGCTTGATAATTGAGATGGACTAGTCATGGTTGTGAGAAACTCTTCTGGCAACATGAAGTTGAACTTTGATGACATAATTGAGTTACTACTTAATGAAGAAGTCTGGAAGAAAGCGAGCGGAAAAACATTGAATGCCACTCTGAATACCACTTTGAATGTTGAAACTAGGGGAAGGAGTTCAGATATGAACTCAAGCAGGAGCAAGTCTAAGATAAGGAGAGAGAAATTCAGGACTAAAAGAGAAAAGGGCAAGATGGAGTATTGGAATTGTGGAAATAAAGGACACTTCAAGAAAGAGTGTAAGGCTCCTTAAAAATAAAGTGGTGAAAGACAAAATAAGAGATACACTACAAATATCTCCATAGAATAAGCTTGACGATTCTTTATCTTATCCATGGATAGTCAACTCATGTGCCTTTTTTCATGCAAGTCCCAACAAAGAGGTATTCAAAAATTACACCCAAGGAGATCTAGAGAAGGTGTATTTTGGAGATAATAAGACCTACAACATCATAGGAAAAGTTGATGTAGACATTATATTGTCTAATGGATCGATCTAGAAACTGAAGGATGTCAGACATGTTTCATGCCTAAAGAGAAATTTGATTTTAGTGAGTTAGCTTACACAATTATGGTATGTGACCACCTTCATAGAAGATTCGTGGAAGGTGATCAAAGTAGCATTGGTGATAGCTCAAAAAAATATTGAAGGGACACTGTATCTAATCAATCAAATGTCAGAATTCATTAGAGTTGCTTGAAAAAGGAGATACAGGTTTGTTACACCAGAGGCTTGGCCATATGAGCAAGAAAGGTATGAAATCTTTACTTTCCAAAAACTAGCTTAAAGGTTTAAAATCTATAAATCTAGATTTCTGTGAAGATTGTATGTATGTCAAACAAAAGAGGTTGAACTTCTCTAAAACTAGTATAAAAGAAAGACAAAAAAAATTGAGTTAGTATAGATGGATGTATATTGTCTCACTCTAGTTCAATCTATCATTAGATTATCATATTTCGTTATATTTATTGATGATCATACAAGGAAAGTTTGGGTATACTTCTTGAAATACAAATATGAGGTGTTTGATGTGTTCAAGAAGTGGAAGGCTCTAGTAGAAAATGAAATAAAGTGGAAGGTGAAATGTCTTAGAAATGTCAAGTTTCATGATAGGAGGTTCAAGAATTATTATGCCTCAAAGAGATCACTGATAAATTCACTATGCCAAGGAAACCATAACTGAATGGGGTAGTAAAGCGCATGAATATAACTATCACAAAGTGTGCCAGGATATGACGTTACATGTAGGGTTGCCCGTTCTAGGCATAGTGAACATTACTATGTATTTGATCTATAGAATCCCTTCAGTACCATTAAATGAAGGCCTACTAGAAGAAGCATGCAGTGACAAAGCAGTAAATTCATCTCACCTAAAAGTATTTGGTTGTTCATCTTATATTAACATTGATGTAGAGTCTAGGAGTAAACTTGATTAAAAGTTTATCAATTGTATATTCATTGGATACAGTTTAGATGAATTTAGGTACAAATTCTGAGATTATCATAATCAAAAGTTCATCAAGAGCAGAGATGTCACATTCAATGAGAGAGAATTTTACAAAGACAAAAATAGGACTTAGGTAGATTCTTCAAACACTCTAGAAGAATCATCCAAGTACATTGAGATAAAATGTGAATAGGAGGACAATCATGGTTGTACTCAAGTTAAAGAAACACGTAAAATACCTCAAACACCTATCGCTGAAGTTAAGAGATCTAGTAGAATCTCTCAATTGACACAGAGGTACTCCTATTCCTTGTACTATTTACTGTTGATTATTGGTAGTGTACCAGTGTGCTATGAGGAGGTCATCCAAGTAGAAGACTTGAGCGAGAGCATGTCATGGATGATGAGATATAATCACTCATGTCAAATCAGATATAGGATTTAGCAAAACCACTTCATGGCAAAATAACATTACACAAGAAGTGGTTTTACAAACTAAAGGAAAAACTAGATTGTAGTAAGTGATGTAAGGAAATGCTTATTGTGAAGGGGTTTCAATAAAAAAAAGGAGTTGATTGCACTAAGATTTTCTCCCCTATAGTCAAGATGACAACCATCATGGCTAGCTTGACCATAGTAGTGGAGGATTTACATCTATAGTAGGTGGATGTAAATCTTGCTTTCTTGCATGTGAACTTAGAAGAAGAGCTATATGTTGAGCAATCACAGAGCTATGTAGATCCAAGAAAGAAAGTCTTAGAGTGCAGAATAAAGAAAATTCTATATGGCTTGAAATAAGCACCAAGATAGTGGTATAGGAGATTTGACAAGTTCATGCTAGATAGTGGTACATAATGTGTCAAGCTAATCATTGCTTCTATGTCAAGAAGGTATGAAGACTGTTATCATGTATGTAGATGATATGCTTATTGTAGGATTAGACATGGAGAAGATCAAGGACCTAAAAGAACAACTTTCAAGGGTACTTAAAATGAAGGATTTAGGTCCATCCAAGAAAATCCTCAATATGAAAATTAACAAGGATAGGAGTGCAAGAAAACTAAAGCTATCTTAATCAAAGTATGTTGAAAAACTACTACAAATATTCAATATGAATGAGCCAAAACTACTGAGCACCATCTTGGCTAGTCACTTTAGATTATCCAAGGATCAATCACCTAAAACTAAAGTGAAGCAAGAACACATGAGAAGAACCCCGTATGCATCAGCTGTAGGAAGTTTGATGTACGCCGTAATATGTACTTGGCTAGATATTGCACATATACTATAAGTGGTTAGTAGGTATATGAGTTTTCTAGGTAAGCATCATTGAGAGACGGTGAAGTGGATTCTCAAATACCTAAGAGGAACAATCAATAGAACACTTTGTTTTGGAGGTGCAGGGATCAAACTATTGGGGTTAGATCTGACAGGATATATTGATGGTAAGAGGAGTACAATAGGCTATATCTTCACATTATGAAGCATAGTGGTCAGTTGGATTTTCAAGTTGTACTCTCAATCACAGAAGTTGAGTACATTGGTATGACAAAGGCTAGCAAGGTAATGATCTAACTACAAAGCTTTCTTGGCAAAGTTAGGCAATGGGCAAGAAAATGATAGGCTTCAGAGTAAGAGTATGAGTGTCTTTCATCTAACCAAGAATGCCGCTTTTCATGTCAGGAAAAAACACATACAATAAGGTACCATGTCATATGTACGATTCTAGAAGATTGTCAGATATCTTTGGAGAAGATACATACAACTGAAAATCCAACGAATATGTTGACGAAGGTGGTTATAGTTGAAAAATTGAAACTGTGTTTAGTTTCAGTTGGTGTCCACAAAGGTTAAAGTAGGGGTGAGCTACACCACAGCATGGACTATGATGCATACTACATATTTGAAAGATGAGCAAGATTAATTGCAATCAATCTCTAAGTGAGAGATTGTTATTTTAGGGAGCTTGATTTTATCACTCAGATCCCTATCTAAGTAAAAATTTTGTTCTAGTGAGTAACTCCTTGACGCCGCAAATACAATGCCTCAATGCTAAAATAGGAGATTTTGGTTTCAGAGACATAGGATGCAGTGCCTCGAGACCACAAGGATAACACCATAGCACTGAATTTGCACTAGGGAGATAAAGAATCCAACGCCTTGGCACTGTAAGAGGCAGAGCTACGATGCTAGGATCAAGGCATTAAGATAGAATTATAGACAGGCTAGTGCCTCGATGCTTGAACCAATGCAAAAAAAGAAAAAAAAAGAAAAAAAAAATCCTAGAGTACAATGACACTAACACCTAGACTAGCACCTAGGCACTATGGTCATGGCAACGTGAAGTTACGAGTTGGGAGACTTCATATTTAGACAATTTTTTTATAATTTTTTAATATTTTTCTCTATTTTTCTTATATATGAGAGTGAAGTGAGTGCCCTAAACTGATTGAAGTATGAAGACGTTTCAGATAAATATAATATGTATTATTCTCCTTAAATTTTCTTTTATAATGAATTTTTTGGTGGTGTGACTCTGTGATATTTTTTCCCATTTTTGGATTTTTCATATTAAATTTAGTGTCTTTTGTGTAATTATTTTTTACTTTGGTGTCATTTATTTTGTATATGCTCTGAAAGACTAGAATTGATTTTTCATTCGTTTTCTCTCCCAACAAATTTAACAATGGACTACCTCACTGTGATATTCTTGCTAAATTGCAATCTTTTTCTTTGAAAGTCATAAAACAATCAAAATTAATATTTATGCCTTCACTTATCAAGAGTTATTATTGAGATTCTAGTGAATACATCCATGGCAATAATGTCTCCTTAAAAGAATCATTTTCTTTTCTTGATTAACTTACTGAAATATTTATAAATAATAATACAAAAAAAAATAAAGTAGATATTATATTCTTGATAAAAATTATCTTGTTAAAAGACTTTATAAGATTGTTATGTTTTCATTTAAAATCTAAATATTGACAGATCCAGGATAAACAAGATTGCATCGCTTCACTATCCCATTCAACCACAACAAATGGAATATTAGTTAAATACAGATAAACGTTTGAACGGCTCTGGTAGGAATATCTGTTCATGAAGGTGAATTATTTTTTAATTGATAAAATAGAGTGCAGCATCGACTATATATCTTCTTATAAATCGATGATAAAATTTTTTGAAGTTGATTAAGATTATTTATTTAGAGTTTTGATTCAGATTTTACCCTTATATTTAATTTTGATTTCACTTATATATATTACATTAAGTTTAATTACATTTTTAAGTTCTACTTATATCTTTATAATAATTTATTTATTTATTTATCAAAACAAAACCAAAGATCTTACGACCTTCCCAGATCGTTATAAACCACTACTTAGCAAACACAATAATTTGATATTTAATATCAATGTTAAGTTTGACTTCTATTTTAAAATTTACTGATTATGTAATTATGAAAAATCTAAAACATTACATTACAATTTTAGTACTTTTACAGTTTGAAATTTAAATGTTTATTTATCTTTTTCTAAACTATAATATAATCATGGCCACATATAATATCCAAAACATTCATTATTTAATTTTTTCATAAAGACTATAAGAATATTAACATAAAATTCCTCTATGATATTAGAATTTAAAAAATGATTTATAATTAATCAATATTGAACTTATCACATAAACAAATTTGAATAATTTATACATTAATTTATGTTCTATATAAGCTCAGCGATAATACTATTATATGTTTAAATAGTTGTTTATTATTTTGATTAATAATTTTAGTTGATTATTTTATAAGTTTCCTTAAGTGATTAACTTGACCAGGCATCTAAAACAGTTCACAAGTTATATATAAATATATTATATTTTTCATGTAACGACAGTAGCGTAGGCACGTTCTTTATATATATATATATATATATATATATATATATATATATATATATATATAACATTAATTTCTGATTAAATTCTCTCAACTATTTCAAAAATATTTAATATTAATTTTTTTATAATAATTTAAAATTTAAATTATATAAACATTTAAATAATATTTTTTAAATGTAACATTAATAATATTTTTAACTTAAGTTAAAATTTTGAATTTTATAAAAAAAAATATTTAATTTTAATTATATAAATATGTTAAAAAATATGATTTATATTTAAATCTCTAATTTATAAACTATAATCCATTAATACTTTTAAAATAAGATAAATAATATCCCATAGGGGCCATACATGAACACAAAAAATTACAATAATATATTTATTCTAAATGATTAAATTAAAATTATATAAAAATATTTTAAAATATAAATTATTATATTTTAAGTTATTGTATAAAATTTTGATAATTTAGCGAATCAAATTTGAAAAAAAATTATATTTATAATAAATAACTAAAATTATAATTCATATTTAAAAATTTTAAATTAATAATAAATTTTATTCATTAAAATTATATATATATATAAATTAATTAATTTAAAATTATAATTAAATAATTTATTATTATTATTATTTATTTAATTTATATATATTATCGGTATCTATACATCATAATTTATAACACTTTATACAACATAAAATTTAGTTTTTTGAGAAAATATAAATTTTAGATATAAAAGCAATTTTCCTTCTGATGAATTTCTGTCAAAACTTTCATTATTGGTCCCAAGTCCGAGTCTGATTAAGCTTCTGATCTTTTGGTTATACTGTGTAATTAATATTGTTAATGTATCATTCATTATTCCCATATGCAAAAGGATTCCAAGAGTTCTTGAGGACCACGTCTCCGTTTCTTGAACTGGAAGAAACGAAAGGCAGCGGCAGAAACCACCCAACCTGCACCAGACGAAAAAGGAAAACATTAAAATACGGTAAAAATAATGTAAAATATAGGGGGCAGGGAGGAAAAAAAAACGTCCCCTTTTGATACAGAATACAACACTGGTTCCAAGGTTGAGGACGACGGCACAAACGCAACCGGAGATTAACGACGACGGACGCGCCACAAACGACGACAGCATCAACGGCATCGGAGAATTCTACGTAGAAATTCACTCTGCTAATGGATCACACGACTGCAACAGAAACGAAAACGCTCGATTAAACCATGGAATCAATTTTATTAAAATTATAGATTGGTTTAATTTGTAATTAATGAGTTAAATGAGTTGTTAATCATCATTCATCAGTTTCACTTTGTCCATGTTTTCATTCTCAAATCAGGTCCTATAGCCATCAATGGCTGCAATAGAACATTATGTACAATTAGACGGATCGATCCGTCTTCTGCCTTAGCTTCTCTCGCTTCAAGTTTTCTCAGTACATCACAAGAAAATAGTGAAAAATTTGATAAGCAGCCGGTCGGAAGAGCGCCGCAGACAACTAGGCGGGGGAAAAGGATTCATAGGCTTCGGAGGTTAACAAACCTGCTTTGAGATCTACGATCCCTTCCTTCTCAGATCACAGATCGTAAGTTTTTGTCATCTTTGAAAGCCGACTTGGCCGAGGGCAGAAGTCCTCTCGTCGCCGTTGTTGATGCGATGAAGGGCGGATCAGGGCAGCGAGGGCCCTCTTGACCAATTCTCCCTCGACTGTCCCGATTCGGACAAGTGAGTTCGTCATAGCTGATCGCCTGGCGTTGAGCCGATTCGAAGGTGACGAGATCGCTGCGGTTGGGCGGTTGTACATGCCTTTATGGAGGCTGCAGCGGAAGGAGCCGGGATGGGTGGTTGGCGAGCACATGCAGGTCTTACGGCGGCTGGGGGCGGATATCAGTGAACGGATCACAGGATCCCCACTGGTGATGGCAGATATTGAACGGCCAGGGGAGGTGGGGCGGTCCATAGAGAAACGGATGGAAGCGGCCGGCGGGGAGGATCCGATGAAGTTTACACGTGTAGGGGAAGAGGATCGAGAAAGAAAGTTGGAAGTTGATCGCGCGGAAAAGGTCGATGAGGACGCAGCGAAGACGTTGACGGAAGGAGCCGCTGGTGATGAGAACGCGGAAGAGTAAAAACGGCCGCCTGGACATATAGATTGCTTTAAGCCATTTTTCATCGGTAACACCGGCCCGCTAGATCTGGATCTGGACGAAGCAGACATTTTTGTCAACAGATACAAGAGAGAAGAATAGAGACTGAAAGGGATGAAACAAGTACTGAGAAAATAGAGAGAGAGAGAGAGAAGAACTGGCTCTCGACTCCGATTTTGGCAAACCTAGCTTCCCTCCGGCAAGGTATTTATACGAAGATCAGGGGTGACACTTGGTGGCAGGAATGGTAAATAAGAATAAGACTATGGGTGGGTATGCACAGGCAGCGTAACACAAGAATGACACATAGTTGGGTTTCTTTAACCGTGGTTCTTGAAAGACGAAACTAGTACCAATATTTGGTGACCAAAATGCGAAATGGCAATGATTTATCATTTTTCCGTGTCGAAATTGCCTCTCAAATAGCGTAATTAGCTTTTTTTTCATTATTTTTTCGGGGAATAGCGTAACTAGCGTTGCTTCCGGCTTTCATTCCTTTCTTGCCGTGTCTGGCCTGTTGTCACCTTCCAGAGAAATATTGGGGATTTTTGTCGACTTTTACCATGCATTTATGTATTATAATTTTTTAAATAAATTCACATTAATTCACAGCTAATGGTTGCGTCAATTATGTGGAAGGAAATTAAAGATTATATTTATAACTTATTTAGTGGTTTTTATAAATAATAAGATTTATTGAGTTTATTTTTTTGTTAAATGATATTAGATGTTAATATTAATTTTATATTTGTTATATTTTAATATATTTTTAAATTAAGATTTTAATTTTATATTTAAATTGAGTTAAATTAAAATTATCATCTAATACAATAGTTTTTATAACTTAGATATAACTATTTATTTGCTTTTGTTTATATTTTCATTTAATTCCATTAAAAATTCAAAAAATAAATTTAGCGTTTTTAACTTTTTCTCTATTATTATAAATAATTGTAATAAGATTACAATTTATTTACTAATTTAAAATGGCATTTCATAACAAATGATAATTCATTTATAATGATTTTTAAAATTTATAACGATTATAAATATTTTTAATTACATACAAGTAAAATAATAATTTTGAAAAAATACGGTAAAATTTTTTTATACTAGTATCTTGTTATAAAAATTTTAATTGCATATCATCAAATTTTGTGTCTCTCCTGTTTATTAACTCTTATTTATAATTTTTGATTCATCGTCAAAATATTGATTGATTAAACGTATAGAAGAGTTGAACCCTAAGACATTAAAAATAATTGATATGAACTTAAATAAACTCAAAGTTAAGCATTTAAAATATAGAAAATTTAAATTATTTGTTGAATAGTTAAATAATCTTCTAATTTGAGATATTATTGTCAAAATAAGTGTCTTTATAAAAGAAATCTAATGACCGCAAGATAAATTAATTTTAAGATTATTAAAACACATAAATGTAGAAATAAAAGTCTAAAGATTGTTGGATTAATATAGGAGAGCAATAGATTATTCTAGAACATTTTATCAAAATAATTAAAAAATATCACTATTAAAGATTATATATAGAGCTTTAATCTTGACATGAAAAAAAGACTTCACTTAAGATAGTGAGATCCATGACAAAAAAAATGAAATTAAGTAAAATTTAAAACAATCCTATCTTTGGTAATCTCACTAATGTTACCAGTGAGTATAAGCTTGGCGAAAAATGAAATAATGTCAAGCCTTGGATTTAACAGTGAGACCGGCGGAAGAAAAGTTGATAATTTTTTTCTCCTGTTGTTTTCATTGCACATTTGCATTTCCGCTAGAAAGAAAATGGAGAATCTTGTAAAAATCAGGATGATCATTATAATAAGTAAGATATTGATCATAATTAATATATTATAGATTATAATATGTGTTTATAGCACTACTGAAACTTACTAGTTTTCCCCGAGCATATGCTTTGTCCTAGCTCTCCTGTGTATTCACAAGAATTCGTGCACCACCATGACAATGCACTAGCTATTATCGTAGGCCTGGCCCAACCTCATCTCACAATCACCCCTTCGACACTGCCACTAGGTTATTGGAAACTCCTCTCTGAGATTAAATATTTGTGGATAAGGGTGTGTTGATACCGCTCCTCAACATCAGTGCTTTCAAATCTGCTGACATTGTTGGATGCCCTCTTCTGGCTCACTACCCTCTTGAGAGGCATGATGAAAATATTAACTAGAGAGAAGAATAGAGCTGAGAGAGAGAGAAATGAAATCTTTAAGGAGAGAAACCACTGAATAAAAATCCTTAATAACCCTGAACCTATTTATAAATCAGACCCAATGCCACGACGCCAAACATGGCCGAGGCTTCTATCTCTCTGGTTGCATAACATAGAACCGATTAGGGCTCCCACATGCAATGCCAAGGAATTGGTCTACCTATCCCAATGGTCATTGTGTTGCCAAAAAGATATTATTAATTATATTAAATTTTGTAACTCACACGTATGAAAAGCATTACAGCATCGCGGCGCTATGAACCAATGTCATGGCACCAATTAAAATTAGGTTATTATTTCTTCTTTAATCAACTGTATAACTATCACGAATCTTGACTAGTGCCAGTGCTATTCAAATGGCCAAATGGGCCAATAATTCTAGTGCTGCGATGCTACCCATGCAGCATTGAGGCGTTGTGCCTCACATCTCACATATACCCTTATCATATAGATCGCCACTTAAGCAGCGGTGCCTAGGCACCATTATATCTAGCACCTAGGTGCTTCCCTCAAATAAAAATATAATTATAATAATAAGACTACAACTCTAATTCTGGCAATCCAAAAGATATGCAAGTCCAGTCTTCTATCTGTTCAAAATACGAACACTCTATAATTTGTTCGCCATGTGAACAAATTCATATCAATTCACCATATGGACAACCTAATTCTGGCATTCAAAAAGGTATGTAAGTATAGTCTTTTATATGTTCTCCATGAAAGCACCCCATAATTCTTTCTCCATGTGAATAAACTCATATATATCCACCATATGGATAACCCTAATTTATTAACATTCCAAAAAAGTATGTAAGTCTAGTCCTTTATCTGTTCGCCATGCAAACACCTCGTAATTTGTTCACCACATGAGCAAATTTATATCCGCCCACCATATGGATAACCCTAATTTTGGCATTCCAAAGAGATGTAAGCCCAACCTCTTATTCATTTACCATGTGGACATTTGCCCATTAGCCATGCAAACACTTTATAATCTATTCACCAAGTGAACACTCTTACCCCATGTAAACAACCCTATATTTGTAATCTTGCTAATGTTATCAGTGGATATAAGATTAGCGAAAATGAGATAATGTCAAGCCTTAGATTTAATAGTGAGACCGACGGCAGAAAAGTTGATGATTTTTTTCTTTCTGCCATTTTCATTGTACATTTGCATTTCTACCAAAAATAAAATGGAGGATCTTGTCAAAATCAAGATGATCTTTATAATAAGTAAGATATTGAATGTAATCAATATCTTGGAGATTGTAATATGTGTTTATACTACTACTATCAAAACCTACTAGTTTCCCCTGAACATATGCTTTATTGTCTTGGCTCTCCCATGCATTCGCAAAGAACTCATGCACCACCAGAACAATGAGTTGTTATCACAGGCCAGCTTGGACTAATCTCATCTCACGATCACCCCTTCAACACTGCCACTGAAATCCTAGAAGCTCTTCTCCAGAATCAACTATTTGTGGATGAGGGCATGTTGATACCACTCCTCGGCATCAACACTGACAAATCTATTGGCATCGTTGGATGCCCTCTTCCTGCTCACCACGCTTCTAAGATGCATGATAAAAATATTAACTAGAAAGAATAATAGAGCTAAGAGAGAGAAAGGAAATCCTTAAGAAGAAAAATTGTTGAATGAAAATGTTTAATTTGCCCCGAGACTTATTTATAAATCAGACACAATGCCGCAATGCCCAAACATGGTGCTAGCCTCTTGAGTTGTAGAACATGACACCAACATTGTGGTGTCCACATGCAGCCTCGTGGCACTATGACCCAATGCCACTATGCTAATTAAAATGAGGTTGATATTTCTTCTTTGAATCGATTGTTCAACTGTTAAGAATCTTGACTAGCATCGTGGTGCCACAAGGTGATGCTAAGGTGCTATTCAAATGGTCAAAAGAACCCATAATTCTAGCATCGTGGCACTACCTAGGCAATCCCGAGGCACTAGGGCTCACAGCTCACATGTACACCTATCATATAGACTGCCACCTAAGTAGCAATGCCTAGGTGCCGTATTCTAGTGCCTGGGTGTTGTCCATAAAAAATAATTATAATAATAAGACTACTACCCTAATTCTAGCATTCAAAAATGTATGTAAGTCCAATATTTTATCCGTTCACCATGCTAACACATAATTCATTCACCACATGAACAAATTCATATATGCCTACCATGTGGACAACCCTAATTTTGATATTCAAAATGGTATGTAAGTCAGTCCTCTATTATTCATTATGCAAATATCCCATAATTCATTGATCATGCAAATAAATTCATATATGTCCACCATGTGGACAACCCTAATTTTGACATTCTAAAAAGCTATGTAAGTCCAATCTTCTATCTGTTTGCCATGCAAACACTTAATAATTCGTTCGCCATGTGAACAAATTAATAAATTCATATTCATCCACCATGTTGGCAACCGTAATTTTTGCAATTCTAAAAGGATGTAAGCCCAGTCTCATATTTATTCACCATGTGAACACTTTTACAATACTTATACTAAAATTTTAAGTCTAGTAATCAGATTCTTTAGGCATTATGACTATATCCCTCTGATGTTGGTAGGCTAGGAATAACGTAATCTTGGGGTGATAGAACCATGGGATCTTAATCAGGATTACACTAGATGGTCATCTGAACCACAATATACCTCTAAGACACCAAATGCATATTAGATAGATATGTTTATTTTCAACCTTAATCGAGAGTGCTCTCTTACTATGGTAAGAGGGGTAATAAACTATGAAGGTTTGCATCCATAAGAAGTAGAACCCATACCTAAATAAACCCTATGTGATGTTAGGGGAAATCTATTGAATATATATACCAATCTACCTCACAGAAAAACACACTCCTACCCATGTCACCAAAGATGGTAGAGCGCATCCTCAAATGTCCTTTTTTTTTAACGATTAGATTTTGGTGACTCTGAGGATTGCTTCTCTCTCAATTTCTAGTTGAAAAATTAAAATAATTGTGTCTTAATAATATCGGGTTCTATTCTTTAGATTTTAGTAAAACCTAACTTTAGATTTACACTTAAGTTCAAAATTATCAATGATGAGCTCAAAAAATATGATGTCTATCAGATTAGGGGAGGGTCCATTGCCAGATTCCCCTAAGCTATAATTAACATTGGTTCTATTGGAGCAACTATCCAGTTCAAAATAATCTCAAACATTGTCCTGTTTCTACCAGCTGGACCCATAAATGAATTCATACCTAAGGTATCCAACAAAGGAAATAGGTGAACCCTAAATGAGCCTAAGCCTGATGGAACCTCAAAAGAGAATATCTGTCTTTGATAGGTTATCAAAGATAGCCCCGAATACTAAGGATAAAATGACTATCAAATCAAAATTTAAATTTATCATAGTCAACCCATGTTGACCTCACTTTTGGAGTGAACTCTCAACTTTCTCATTATAGATCTAGGACTCTTGTAGACACTAAGAGCTCCTTAGTCTTATGACACTTCTAGTGATTAGGTGAACACTTAACCTAAACCTAGAGACTTATAAATGATTATCCATGGGAATAGGTCATGCTTTAGGGATTTAATAAAATTTGCCTACCCTATAGCCTTAAACCCAATCCATGCTTCCTTCTTCAAACCAAACTTTCAAATTAAATTCTAAATCAAATTCCAAATCAAATGATTGAAACCCATGATCAAATTCAAATACCAAAATCCCTTCCTAAGCCATATGAACCACCTTCATATGCTTAGCCAAAACCCCCTTTGAACCAAATCAAATTTGATTTATTTCTATATAAATCAATCATTCCTTCATTTATATTCACAAATATAAATGAAAATCCAAAATAAAACCATTCAAATCAAATCAAAATAAATTAAACCAAATCAATTCCCTACTTAAGCCTTTTGACCCACATCCTTAAACTTGGCCAAAATTACTTCCAAATCATTACAAACTCAAGTGATTTCTCATAACCCATTTATACTTTCATTTATATTCACAAATATAAATGAAATATAAATCCAAATAGGCAAGATCAAACCCAAATCAAATCAAATTTCTAATTTTAGCCTTTTTAAGCTAATTTCTTGAACTTGGCAAAATGATACCCAAATCAATTCTAAACCCATGGATTTTTTCATGAATCAATCTTTCTTTCAACCACTTACCCAAATATAAACATAAACTATAATTATCAATCCAAATCCAAATCAACTAAAGTCAAGCCCATGTTGACCCCTTTTGACCTAAAATTATTATATGAACCAAAATCCATTTGACTCCAAACCAATTACAATTAGATTTATATTTCAATCCTAGGCTGACATGTGAGTTCAACTAAACTTGAATCAAGCCAAAACCAAATCAATCGACCCATTTAGGTCTACTGACCCAAAGTGACCTAAAGTCCTTTTTGAGCCAACTTCTAATCCAACCCAAATTAGATTTAACTAAGCCCATCCAAACCTCATATCATGACCAACAATCATCTTGAATTGGTCAAACTAAGTCAACTTGGTCCTTGACCAAGTCAACCTTTAGCCCAAATGAAATCCAAACTAGCCAAAACCCACTATAAACCAAATTGATTGAAACTATTGATTCAAAGCCAATTCATAATTAATGATTGAACATGACCAAACTCTCAATTGAGCCAAACTAAGTCCAATTGGCCATTTGACCTAAGTTGACCCAAATTGGCCAAAAAAGCCAAAATGGGTCAAATCATGATTTGATTTAAATTGATTGCAACCAATAGCTCAAGTTCATTCTAAATCAATTATTGAACTTGACCAAATCCATGATTGAGCTCAATTTGACCAATTGGTCAACTTGACCCAACAAAGCCCAAATTGACCTAAAAGGTCAAATTGGCCAAAATCTAAATTATACTCAAATCAAACTAAACCAAAGCCTACAATAATTTCCAATAACAAACAACACCAAACTCAACCAATTTGGTCAAATTCAAATCGTCAACTTAGCCCATTTGACCTATTTGAATCCAAATGAGCTCAAACCTAAGCCAAATTAATCAAAATCACTTGAACCAAAACTCTTGAAATCATCATTTAAATCTAACCTAAGTCTTAATTTGACCCAATTTGACCAATTGGTCAACCCAATCCAACCTAACCTAAACAAACTCATTTTTGACCAAATGAAAATAAATCACTAAAAACCAACCCATGGGATCCTAGGAGCTGGCCAACCCGACCCAAACAAGTCCTAGTTCACTCCCAAAATAGCCCAAATCACCCTACCTAAGGGGATTAACCATTGGACACACCCCATTTACATTGGATTCTTTTCATAAGAGGCAAAGTCCACTTTCTCCTCTCATGACAACCATCCAATTGCCAAATAAGGTATTACTAAACCCTCCTAGCCCAATCTAAGCTAGCTTAACATTTGCCACAGACCAAGGGAAACAAACCAAGCCACTTCACTCATGGATGAACCACATGGGCAAAAGGAAGGACCAAGCCAACCCAATCCCTCCATATCCTACCTTGAGCTCCCTACCACCACTTCGTCCACTCTTGGCGAGCCCACGTGGAGCTGAAGACAAGACCTTTGATGCCTCGATGATGGTGAAATCGATGGAATTTTGAGATTGATTCTGTCCATCCATCACACTCAATTTTGAGGTATACTCCCTTAATTAGAGTGATAATTATAACAATTCACACTATGAGAGTTCCCTAAGCATTTTTCAAAACTTCTCAGAGCCTCCCCAAAGCCTCTCCAAGCTCCCATGATCAGAATTCTCCATTCTTGTGTACAACCGAAATAGGGCATCCTTCCTTTGATTCAAACTCCTCCCCCACTCAACCAAATCTTAATTAAACTTACACACACCATCACAACACCTTGACAAGCAATACCAAACCATTTCCTAAGCTTCCAAGCCACTGGAAGCCATACTTTGATCAAGTCTGAATGCCAAAAGGGAGGAGCTTGGTCCATAGAGCAAACCACCTTAAATCAAAGCTTCGTGTGGCTCAACAAGGCTTCGTTTCTACCAAACAAGGCTTCCTTGATCATTGGAATTGCTTGTCACAAGCTCCGATGAGGTAATTTCTCAAAAATGATCCTTGAATAAAAATGTTTTGGTCCTTTTCAAAGAAAACTTACATTTGAGCCCATCCTAGCCATTGGATCCTTGTGGATACTTCAAGCGAAAGGTGTGGGTTGAGTTTGGAGTGGATCCGAGCTCGGGTGAGCTCGAATCGAGCAATTCATGGCGGACGGGATCCATTGTTCATCACTTGTAGGAGATAGATCATCCATTCTGCATGATCAGAATGGATGGTCCTGATCTGATCATGTTAGATCCACCTCTATTTCCTTCTTAATCATGAGATCTGATTGTGGCCGTCCGATCTTAGATCAGATGGACCACAGGAAAGCGCATCTACCGCAATCCCAGTCAACTTCTAATTTTAATAACTTAAATTCCTAATCCCATCATGCCACATGGAAAGTGCGTGCTGCATCAGCAGCCATGTGGTGCCGACCGGATTAAGGGTTAATTAGGGCTATTTAATTATTTTTTAAGGCTGAAACTTCCGAAAATCATAACTAATCCTAAAAAAATCAAAAAATATAAATGATGGCTCATTTTGAAGGTATTTCAGAGGAGAATCCAAGAAAATTATTATTAATTAATTTTGAATAGTAATTTTTACTTAATTAAGATTTAATTAAAAATTTAATTAGCTTAATTACTCTTTGATTAATTATCCAATTAATTTCAAATTTTCTAGAGATGTTTAGGGGGATGATTTCTACCTCCCTTATTTTTCTTGGAATTTATTGGATAGTTAATTAGGAAAATTGATTGATTAAGCCTTAACTACTCTTTTAGCTTAATTAGTGATAATTATTCAAATGAATAGTGAATTGAACCATTGATTAAGTTCATTAGTCTCTGTTAGCAGTGGCAAAACTTAGGGAAATGGGTTGGGACCCTCTTCCAATCTTTTCTTAAGTCTTCTTCAATCCCTCTTTAAAATTAATTAATTAATCCTCATTACTTAATTAATTAATAAAATCATCAAAACCTAAATTATATCTGAACCTTAATTAACTAATTAAAAGAATTTAGGGATTGAGCTCTTTGGATGTTCAATAAGCTAAAGAGAGAGCTAATGAAATTATGGTTAGCTCACATGTGTGAGAAAATCATAAAAGTAATTAAGTAAGTCCCTTAAGCTTAATTAACTATTAATTATGAGCCACTTGCATTAGACCCTTTTCATTTCTTAGGAGCATTGCTAATTTACTTTTCATGTGGTTGCATCTCATATTGGCATCATTATTTAGTTAATTAACTTAAAGTGATGTTGACAAGGGTTAATTAATTGATTTAATTCATACTTTAAAATATAAAATCAACCTAATTGCTTTCCATTAAATAAATTAACTCACACATGGGGAATGGGATTAGGATTAGCAAACCACTTTCACATTTCTTAAATCAATCAAACATGAGATCAAAAATGGCTTTAAGAAACTTTGGTTTATTTTAAATGAGTTTGTTTAATATGATTGTCCTTAGGACTTAGTTGGATTGAATAAAATTACATGCTTGTGTTTATTTATTTCTTTTCAATCATGTTAAAAGGTTGTATGCCACTTGTATTCATGAATTCATCTCTTTCAAATTAATCAAATGAAAATGATTTTCTTTATGTCAATTTGCATGTGTTGACTTAATTAAAAATATGTGTGGCTATTATCACTATTAAATCTCAAATGTATTTTTAAAAGTTTATCAATGGATAATGATATATATATATATATATATATATATATATATATATATATATATATATATATATATATATATATATATATATACATACATATAAAGACTTTAGTTACATATACATAGGAAATGCATGTCGATATAAGCTTAGTGTATGAAGTGAAGTCTCTTTCTTTCATTCATGTGTTGATTTGCATAAGTTTGAATGTTAATGGGTATATTAATCTAAACATTCCAGGGACACACGACTTTAAGTAGCCCCAAGGAGGTTCTTACCTCACTCCCCAGCTGTAGAACAATGGCAACATACTCATTTGATTTCATTCTTATGCATCTTAACATTAGAATTTAGATAGAGCTTTAATTAGTTTACACAAATAAATCTATTCAATTAGATTATACTTTTGCATGGTTGTCTATTCTTATAGTTGCTTATACATCCATATGTATTTAAGAATAACGAGTATATTAGTTTGGACATTCCGGGGATGCATGGATTTAAGTAGCCCTAAGGAGGTTCCTACCTCGTTCTTTTAGCGTAGAACAGTGGCATCATACTTGCTTAAAAATTTTAAACATTTGAATGTGTATTTAGCTAATGAATGTAAACCCTAATTTTCTATTAAAAAGACATGCATTTATATCTTGTTCAAATGGTTGGATTGATTAGTCATATAATTTAGAGTTCTTTTCTTATACTTTTTGTATAGGAATTTGAATAGAACTTTAAATTAACATGGAAAAATAATTCAATCAAATGAAACATCAATTCAAAATACATTTGCTTACATTCATCATTTAAGTGTGCTAAGATATAAATTGCATGTATAGGTATGTTTAGGACCTAATCATATGCATGCTGTATATATGATGAAAAGAAATGAACAAAAATGTGTTATGTGACTGTAGTTCATTCCAGTTAATCTTAAGATGCCTCTCTTATTGAATGAGGTTATTCGAAGGGAACCTAAACTTAGGATTGATCAAAATATGTAATAAACTATTCACAAAAGGAAATTGATTAATAAATTTGCTTTAGATGTAGCTTAAGGTAGGATGATAGAGAGTGATTCTCTCTTTCATCTTTTTATAACACTTAATTGTTAAGCCTAAGCCAAATGAAATAAAAGAAAACATTAATTAAAATTCTCAAATTAATTAAACCATTTAATGTGAAACCACCCTTCATAATTAAATCTCTTCATACTTAGAAAAATTTAACTCTAAAGCCTAGTTAAGATATATCACACAAGCCTTAACACATATATTAGAATTAAGTCACTACTTCTAGTTTTATGTTAAAGCAGTGCATGATTTAATGTATGTTTATTTTGTGAGGTATTGTTGTAGACTGGATGTTAGGGTGTATACTTCGTAGACTGGATGTTAGGTCATGATCATCCTAATCATGTTTTCTGTAGGAGATTGTACTTAAAGGGTGCTTAAAAATAAATGTAAATGCTCTCTTTTGCAGGTTGCTTAACCCCTAAGTATAATTTATTAGGATAGGTAGACTTGGTTACCCATGTGTAGGGTTTCATGTCCAAATTATACATATAAATGCATTGGTTGTATGGTGTGTTTAGCTAACACTTATTTTGCAGGTGTCGTTAGATTTACTCTTCCTATTTTTTAATGTAATTATACATTAGGAATTAGTATTAGTGTTATGGGGTATTATGATGAGCAGTGGCTAGAAGGCTTTGTCCTCTGAGGCCCCGTGATGCCTTTGAAGCAAGCAAATCTAAATGTAACAAAGACATGAAGATATGAAGATATGAAGACCCCCATAACATTTATTCATTTATAATTGTAATTATTCTTTCATATATCAGGATGTATAAGGGTAGAGCTCAACTACCCATTTTTTTGGATTATAAGGTGGTACCTGACTGCACAGGTCTTTTATTCTTTCACTTTGAGTTTATAAAGTGTTTGATGCTTTCTTTACAATTGTGTAATAGAAATGACATGTATTTTTATAGTTTCTTCAAATATGGTGATTTAATGTGTAGCCTGGATCCATTTAGGCTTCTTAGAAATATAATATTTTACCCCAATCACAACTCATAACTAAATTTTCTAAAATAACTCATAACCTCACATAAAAGCCTAGCCATTAAATCAAGATAAATAGAATATTTAGCAACCCCTTAGCTGAATGTTGTATGTCTAATATCATACATGTATCTTCTACCACTCTTATAAAATGAGGGCCCCCGTTCTTGCACATATGGGAAACACTTGACCTATGAGAGAAACTCCTACTGATAGGGCTTCACCCTTTTCTGTCTTGATTTGGCTAATAACTTATTTCAACATGCATTTAAGAATATAAAATCTTATGGCCTATGTTAAAATTAAGAGTCAAAATAAAATAAAATTTGATAAGATTTGTATTAGACTAAGTCATTATTCATACCATTCATGCTCTAGTCTCTCAGGGAGTGGGTTTAAGGACATCAATTTCTTTCTAAATAATAACATCCTAACTATCTTGCAAAAATATAACTTGACCATATGATTTTAAAACGTAGGAGGAGTTAGCTGGCTGCCACTCTAGGCGGTTATAAGTCCAACAGCCAGGTGGTTTATCCTCTATTGTGGAGGTAAATAATATATCTATTTTTCCTTAGATTTAGGTCATGCTTTGGCCCTTGCCAAAGGTCCCTAGATTTAGAATCTAAGGTTACTATTTCCCCTCAGGCTAGAAGCATAAATCCTCTCCTCTTAGGCATTTTCACAATCTTGTATTGTACGATTATAAGTCCTAGCTTTCTAATAAAATTTCAACTAAAATATATAATTCTCCTTAATTTCGAACATATAAAGCCCAACCACAGGATAGTTTGGAATACTCACTAGGTTTCCTAGTAGCATGAGCATTCCCTACTCATCTCCTTTGGCTTCGATAATAAGTCTCTCTCCTTTTGATCTATCACACTTGATTTTTCCAAATATAACCAATTTATTGATAGTCTTATCTTTGAATTCTTTGGAGAAAATAATTGCCTACTTTAATCGAGAGTATTCTTAAGGAACTCACATTCCTTAGGATGTAATTAACAATGGGGGCTTGCCTCCATAGGAAACTTTAGAACCCAATTTAAATAAACCTTACTTTATTTATCCATGTAAAGTAGGGGAAAAATTTTGGTATATTCAATGGCCTATCATGCCTTAGGAGTCCTTATTAGGTAATTAGGTCCATCATAGGATAGTGATTTCTATCTTTCGAGATAGTGCACTATTCTTTGATGTCATACTCGATCACCTTATTAAGCACACCCTCAAATCTGTACGGTGTCCTCCCATACACACACACACATAAGAGACACAAACCCAAAAATAAACACCACAACCCACTTAGTAGTGCTTTTGAGAAACATAACCCATCACAAAACACTATCCAAGCTCTGAGTGGCAAAAATGACCACAAAGCATCTTCTTCGGCCACTAAGGTGTTCAGAAGAGCTCAAAGGAAAACTAATGCTTCCCGTAGAGTTGTAAGACTACCTAATCATTTTGACTAACAACTTGACCTATAACTAGAGGCCAATATACCTTTTTGTAACAACTTTGACCTACTGAGATGGGTCAAAATAAGCAACTCTAAAGGGGTTATAAAAAACCTTTCTAGGTTAAATCTACAAGGCTCATGTTACAAAATCAATCACAACAAAGTGAAACTATTTCTTCCCAAATTTACAAAGTCCAAAAGATTGTCAAGAATAGAGGTCTACAAAGAAGGATTAAAAAGTTGGTGAGCTAGGTTACCAAACTAAAAAATTTCTACTTTAAGAGAAGTTGGAATATCACGAAGTATTGTCTTGCCCGTCTTAAGTAGAAATCAGGACCAAAAAGTTTGATGATTAGCAAGCACTAACAACAAGCCATCTAATCCAAAATAAATAGATGACCAGTTATCAAAAGGTCCCGACAATAATATCAAAGAAAATCATGTCACCCAGTCTGTTCCAACCTAGTTGGTGAGCCAGGTGTGACATCTAGGACTCATTCTCGAGATCCATCACTGGTCCTTAATATGGTGGGCCAAAGAAAGATGTTAAAGATGAGAGAGCTCATCATGGATCAAATCCTAGATAATGAAGAAGCTAACTCTCATATCATTAACTAGAAGCATCGGTCTAAAAAGATTTGACAAATGGATAATGACATAGATGATCAACTTTTTGGGAAAGATGAAGATCTTCCAACCAACGAAGAAGTGCAAAGTTCAAACCTCAAAAATAGTGAAGATGCTCAATCGGAGGTTGAGATCATTCATATGGTTAACACTTGCCTACAAAATAAAGGTGTGGCCAAAATAACAAAGCTAAGAGGATGTGGAAACCTAAGTCATTGAGAGAGAAGTGAGGCTCAAGTAGAAGTAAAAGTGACCTAAGAGCTTTATATTGTAGCATGCTACAAAAAATATGGGTTCCCAACTCTAAAGGAGATACCAAGAAATTAATTAGCTCAACAACGCCTTATTGAAATAAATGGGCTGATGAAGGAATTATTTGTTCAGCTTAACCTTGTAGCAATGGCAACACAACTGATTCCTTCAAGGAATCTACTAGAGATAAATAATCCAACAGTGGAGAATATGAGTGTACAAAATGCTCCACCCAATTGAAGAGAAGAACTCATTGGGGAGGCCATACTGAACCCTCATCAAGAAGCTAATGTTATCATGAAATCCAAAGTGGAATACCTTATTAGCCAAAAGGTCAAAGCAGAGATAACCTCAGAAATTGCTGAGCGACTAGTAGGAAAAGGATGACCATATCCAACCGAGTATGATCAAGCATGTCAAAATTCAATACCTTCTCAGGCATAAAAAAATATATGACAACACTTAGCTTAATTTAAAGAATTATGCAAAAATACCAACAAAAATGATGCTTTATTTCTATGTCAAACCCATACCGCGTTGGAATGGTATGTTGAGTTACCTAATGACTTAGTAAAAATATTCACTTAACTAGAGGCACTCTTCATCAAGAGATTCACAAGCAGAATAAAGAAAGTAATAATTGCAGATCTCACCTTAGAAAAAAGGAGGAAGGATGAGAGTGTCACTAAATATATCACAAGATAGAGGAACCTAAGCATGAGATGTGATTAACAGCTCACATAAATGCATGCAATGGAACTCCTCATGGGAAATATTAATGATCAAATAGTTCTATACCTTGCCATGGCAACAATTAACACATTCCAAGAATTATAAGTTAATGTAGCGAAGTTTAAAAGTTTACCGAAATAAAAAGGGCTTAATTCAAGCTATAATAATAACTCTACTAGAAGAGGAAAGTAGCCCAAGCTGCAAGAGTCCAAAAAGAATGGTGTCAATACAACATTCATATTTATAGTGGAAAAAGATGGAAATTGAGGTTCATCAACTTCATGACCGGTCATAAAGCCGACAGACAAAAAGAAAAGAGTACAAACCTTTTAGGAAAAGATAAATAAGTAGTACTCATTCAAGAGTGAATGTACTATTAAGATTTTTAAACATGCACTAAAGTTGGGATTATAACTACCAGAGCTGCGTCAATTAGATCAAGTAGATAAAGTTGATGATCCCAACTATTGTTCTTTCCATAGGCTAATAAGTCACTCGATTGAAGATTGTTTTGTTTTCAAAGACTGGGTTGAGAAGAGCTATCACAACGGAAAACTTACCATGTCAGACAATGTCTTAGTAAATCCTAAAAAGGAAAAGATAAGTATTGATATGATACCGCCAAATCTCAAAGCACAAAATGAGAAGGCTGAGTCGAATAAGACTCAAGATACAAATAAAAATAATGAAAAAACTCCATAAGTACAAATAGAAGAAGAATGTGGCTAAGAAACCTTCATCTGAAAGAAAACTAAAAGAATGATTAATATTCTTCTAGCTATAGAAGGCGTTCGATGGTGGAATGTTCTATAACCTAAAATCAATCCCATGATACTTCTCTTAAACAGGGGGTAATATTTATACAAAATGAAGAAACATATGAAAGATGATAAGCCTTTTGCATCAAATCCTTATAAGTCAAGAAAAAAATATGGAAGCTCAAAAACAAAAATCTGATGCACAAAAAATGATTGATTCTCTAGAGAAGTAAGAACAACCTCCTTGAAGACCGGTTAGGCTTGAAGGAATATATACACATTTATAATCAACATAGAAGTCCCTGAGAAGAAGTTGTAAAAGAAACATGTCAAATTATAAATGTGCTTACAACTTTAACTAATTCTAAAGAAGAGCTATGTTTTCCCAGAGAAAAGCTTATCAAATGGAATAAACAAGCCAGGCTCCAAGAAACTATGCTTTAAATCAAATAGTAATTCTGAGAGTCATGAAAACTCTTTGAACTCCAAAAAGTTACAGAGCTCAGAAACTTCTTTTGATGAGGAAAGCCAGGTAGAAGAAGTAATACAAGTGTAATTAATAAGTGAAAAAAAGATTCCTCCACCTCAATAATAGAAAGTCAATGAATAAGGCAAAGAAATTTAAATTAATGAGGATGCCTTACCTCCACCATCGGCTAAGCCCTAAAAGTCTACCAAAATAAGAGTAAATTATAATGTTCTGGCACACTTACACAGACTTCCTACTCTATTAAGTATATATGATGCTCTCATGCTATCCGAGGATATACGAGAGACCTTCATAAAATCCTTACAAAGCCTAGAATAATATGAAACATTTTTTTTGCTAAAGAGAGGATGAAAAAAGATTTTACCTTTCAAAAGCCAACAACTATCAATTTTAATGATAAGGATTTGCTACTCAAAATAATTGAACACAATCAACCTCTCTATGTTACAACTAAAATTAATTCTACACATGTAAAGAGGGAGTTGATTGACTTAGGTTCTTCAGTCAATCTCTTGATAGCCAAGACACTTAGGAAAATAATGTTGGATGCTTGATACCTTGATAAGAGCATGACATTTTTACAAGATTTCAATGAATAAGGGCAACAAACCATAGGGTCCATTATCCCCGCCCATACACTTGGGAATTGCATACATATGCTAAATTTCATAATCGAGGCCAAAGTTGCACATAAGGTGCTCCTTGGTAGGCCATGGATTCATGAGTATGGTATAATACCCTCCACTCTTCATCAATGCATGAAATATATCCAAAATGGTGAAGAGCATCGAATTGATGGGGACATGAATCCATTCTTGATACATAAAATCAAAATCTATGATGATGCCAAACACTTTATCCATAAGAAGGTAGAAGGGATTAACTCCCAAAAAAAAGATGCTCCACCTATCAAATTATTGTTAAAGAATGGTGATTTAAAAGATAAAACTACTAATGAATCAAATTAACCCAATGTAATTCCCCACCTTGGTAGTGATACTGAAGAGGATGAAGAGGAATTGGTACCTTGGTGGGCCTCAACTAGTCAAAAGAAAGAAGAGACTAGTACCAAAGGTGTGACCAAATAATTGGAGAAAATATGCATTTATCTGATAAGAATGTCTTAGTTTCAAGTTTTTGATAAGGTTATGAAAAAAATATTAATACCAAAAGCACATATAAAAGCTTTATCAACTATAACAAAAAAAAAATTAAAAGTATTTTTATATCCCTCCTAAAAAGAGTTATAAGGAGTGAGGAATCCTCTTTTACAAAAGTTAAGAGAGAGCCACACATGAATTATCTGAAGAAGATGATTTTGAGGAAGAGAATATTTTAATAATCATTCCTTAATACCTCTCATCAGCTCTAAAGAGGCTACTCAGGAATAATGTCCAGCTCTCACAATCAAATACATATGCTTAATTGTTTAAAAGGCTCTAGTGAGGGGATAATATTTAGAGTTCCATAGCATATGGAAAATTCACTATATGAGGATTTAAGATATCTTCTTTCATCAAATTCCTCAATGAACAAATGCTATACTATATCTGATAAAGAAGCAATCCCTTTCAAAAATACAAATCTACAAAGGGGTACCTCAGTGGAAACAAAATGCAGAAGATGAATTAATAATCAACCTAAAGAAATCCCTGACAAAATTTGAAGAAGGTAATCAAGACATGGTCGATGAACTTCAGAAAATTAAGTGACGTACCGAAGAAGAGCTTAGGCCAACTTTTGTTAGTGTTAACCTCACATTAGAAAGATTGGAAGAATTGAAAGCACCACTCAATGAATATAAATACTGGTTCACATGAAATTATAGTGAAATGCCAGGTTTATTTCTAGATGTAGCTACACATAAACTAGCTATTAAATCTGACGTATAGCTAGTAAAGCAAGTAGTAAAATGAATGTGATTATAAATTGAAACCAAAAAGCTCATCAAAGTAGGGTTTGTTTGAGAATAAAAACATGCCAACTAGATTGCTAATATTATCCCAATAAGGAAGAAAAATAGGCAAATTCAAATATGCATCGATTTTTGAAACTTAAATAAAGCATATCCGAAAGATGATTTCCCATTACCCAACATAGAACTCATGGTGGATAATACATCCAACTAATATATTTTCTCATTCATAGATGGATTATCAGACTATATTAAAATTAAAATGTCTCCAAAAAATGAGAAGGAGACATCTTTTCACACAACAATCAAAATATATTGCTACAAAGTAGTACCATTTGGCTTGAAAATGGTGCTCTACCGAGGGAAATGACCCCATCTTTGATGATCTCATACATAAGTATGTAGAGTATTATGTTGATGATTTGGTATTAAAAATAAAACACAAAGTGAACATATAAGCAATTTAAAGACCATATCCAATAGGATTTGGAGTTTCAATCTAAAAATGAACCCTCTAAAGTGTGCTTTTATTGTGACCTCTAAAAAATTTCTAAACTTTATTGTATTCCATAGAGGGATTGAATTGATCCCTCTAAATTAAAAGCAATAATGAAAATGCCACCACCTATGAAATAATCAGAAATAATGCACAACTTATCTTAGAAGATTTATTTCTAATCTGTCGATAAGATGCCTACCTTTTGCTCAATTAATGAAAAATGATGCATCTTTTATATGGGATGATGCTTGTCAAGAAGCATTTGATAGCATAAAGTAATGTTTTTTTTACATCCCCCAATCTTGGCAACACTAATTACAGGGAAACCATTGATATTATATACGATAACCCTAGAAGAATCATTAAGAGCTCTGTTAGCACAAAGTAATAAAGAATAAAAGAAAAATGACATATATTATATAACTCGATGTCAAATAGGAGCTGAAATAAAGTATTATTCTATTGAAAAGTAGTGTTTAACATTAATATTTGCTACTAAAAAACTACACCACTATATGTTATCCCATAAGATAACATTAATATCCAGAGTCAACTCAATGAAATTTCTGATGATGAGGCCTACCTTAATAATCACTTGGCTAAGTGGATTATCCTATTACTGTAAGTCGATATAACATATGTCCTATGAAAGGCTATAAAAGGGCAAGCCTTGGCTGATTTCTTAGCCACTCATCCCTTACCGGTAGATTCCTAACTTAATGATGACTTGCATGATGAACAAATTTTTGAAGTTAAAAAAGCTCAAAAACCATATGAATGGGAACTTTAGTTTGATGGAGCTTCATCCATAAAATCAATTAAACCACCTAGCTTACCTACAACACAAGTCAAAATTGGCCTCATATTCATAACACTGTAAGGAGGTATACTGTGATATTCCTATAGTCTTATTATGCCTCGAACTAACAATGAGGTCGAATATGAAGTATTAATTATGGGCTTAGAGCTAGCAATTAATATGAAAATGAAGAAGCTTCATATTTATGGAGATTCTCAACTTATAATCGGATAAATGATTGGGACTTTTAAGATAAATAAGCCGTAATTAGTTCTTTACCATAAACATATCTTGTAGCTTTTAAAACAAATCCTTGAAGTAACCATCATAAGGGTGTCACATCAAGATATTGGCAAATCTGACCCATTAGTTAAATTAGCTAAAGAAATGATAGACCATCAGGGAAATTCAATTATAATAGTAATTTAAAATAGGCTAGCACTATTGCCAACCCTCCTAGAAGCCTTTAAAGATAAATAAAGGCAAGAAGTCGTTAGCATAATAGAAGAAGATGACTGGAGAGAACCATTCACCACCCATCTCAAAGGTGGTGGACTACCAAAAGATAAATTAGAAGCTCTTCAAATTTCACAAAACATATTATGATACACTCTTATAAATCATATTATATGGACACGTGTTTGATCAAACATAACTATGATGCCTGGGACTAGATGAAGCTGGGACAATAATGGCTGAAGTTAATGAAGAATTATGTGGAGCACACCAATCTAACCCTAAAATGAAAATCAAAGTTAAATGAATGGGATATTACTAGCCTAGCATGGTTCAAGGCTGCATTGAATATTCTAAAAGATATCAGTAGTGTCAAATACATGCAGACACATTACATCGACCACCCAATACCCTACACCCAACAATAGCATCATGGCCATTTAAAAGCTAGAGAACTTATATAATAGGTCTAATAGATCCTCCATCATCTAGAGGATATCACTTTATTCTAGCTGCTATAAATTATTTCTTAAAATGGGCAGAAGTAATTCCATTAAGAGAAGTTAAAGTAGATAATGTAGTAAAGTTATTTCGAGACCATATTGTCTATAGATTTAGAGTACTTCAAAGGATTATATCCGATAATGACACTACCTTCAAGAATATCAAAATGTATTATTTTATTGAAAAGTATAAGATAGATTGGTGATATTTTTTAATATACAATCCAAGAGATAATGGTTTGGTAGAAGAATTTAATAAAATGCTAATTAAATTGCTTATAAAAATTATTTCGAAAAATAAAATAGAGTGGTACAATAAATTAATAGAAGTGTTATGAGCATATCATACCACTTATAAAATTGCTACATAAGCAACACTATACTCTTTAGTCTTCAGAGCAAAAGGAATACTTCCTCTTGAAGTAGAATTACCTTCACTCCACATAACAGTCCAAAATTAGTTTACAATGGATAAAAATGTCCAAATATAACTTGAAGAGCTTAAAACTCTAGATGAAAATGTGATTACAAGCCCAACAAAGTTTAGAAGCATGAGCAAGAATGACCCAAGCTCATGACTATGGTCTGCCCCAGAAGCTTCAAACTAGATGTACTAGTACTAGTATGAAGAAGGCCCATCATTCCACATCAATGTGTTGATGGAAAATTTGATCCAAATTGGGAGGAACCTTTTATTATCAAAAAAGTATATGAAGGTGGAGCTTATCAGCTCATCGATGCAAAAGGCATCAGGCTTATGCCCCAGTTAATGGATAATATCTCAAAGGATATTATGCATAACTACAAAGAAAATATTCTCATTTCAATGAGAAATTCTTTTGTTAATAGGGGACATTTATATATCTTGAAAGAAAGATCCCCCATCAAAAAGAAATGCTGTCCAATCAAGCAAATTTAAATCAAAATCCATCATGCCCAAAGGAGTCGAATCAGATCCATCATGTCAAAACAGACTAGATCTAAATTTAAATCAGATGCATCATGCTCAAAAGGGGTCAGATTTAAATTGGATTAATAACCATCATATCCAAAAGGGTTGGATTAGATCCACCTACCCAAAAAGGCTAGATCTAAATACATAAATTTATATTCCATCATACCCCTTTAGACATGAGATCCACCATGCCCAAAGGGGCTAGATCCAAATCCTAAATTCAGATTCCATCATCCCCAAAGGGGTCAAATTTAAATAAATAAGATCCATCATGTCCAAAGGGAACATATCAGCTCCATCATGTCCAAAGGGGTTGGATCAAGTCTACCATGCCCAAAGGGACTAAGTCCAAAAGTTAAATTTAGTTTCCGTCATACCCAAAGGGGTCTGATCTAATTTAAACTAAGATCCATCATGTCCAAAGGGATCATATTAGATTCACCTTGCCCAAAGGGACTGGATCTAAAACTTAAATTTAGATTCCATCTTACCTAAAAGGTTTGATCAAAATTAAACTAAGATCCATCATGCCGAAAGGGGCCGGATCAAATCCACCATATCCCAAGGGGCCGAATCTACACCTAAAATTAGATATTACTGTCAATATATATAAAACTCCTAAAAGCTGCATTCTTCTCTATTCTAAATATATTATAGGTTGGCTATAATGTTTATCTAGAAAGGACCTGATGATATGCCCTAAGCTCATCAACACAAGAAGATACGGGCTATTATTGAAGCATATGATGTAAGTGGTACAACCTTGGATATATGACAAGTTATCATGGAACCAAGATATGTTAAGAGGTAGAGATATTTTTAAAGAGTCATTTATTTGATCATCACATCTCCCACTATCTGACTCACAATATCCAACTGGTTATGACCCAAATGATTGAGTGATCAGTTTAAAATTGAGACATAATCATGATGTCCCTTTAAAGAGAGTTGCAGATCACACTACTTTGACAATTAGAATGTGCTCTAACCTGCTGAAGACATTACTTTGCCAATAGGCACAGTCGAGCTACTCCATATATTACACATGAAGTAGAAGATTGGGACCCAAAGTCAATCTTTGGCACTCCATTATCAGCTCTCAATGGGTACATATACTGGGTTCGACACCACCTATAGATGCATGGTGATGTTCATCAGAAGGGCTAGAATATGTTGGTCAATCTCGCATCACTCTTTAATTATAACCACCTTCCTTTCACATGGATTAAAACTATAGTGGAACACTGAGATAGGGCCACAAATACTTGTTGGATCGGTCCACATGAGATGTTAGTAACTATGGTAGACATGCAAGATATAGCAGGACATCCAGTTATAAGGACTCCTTATGAAGAATGCATCCAACCAGATCATGAGCTTTTCTAATGCCAGTCAGATGGGGCAAGCATGGGAGAGATAGTTATATATATATATATATATATATATATATATATATATATATATATATATATATATATATATATTCTTTAGGGCTACATCATGCCTTAGCTCATTATCAAAGACTATTTAAAGAATAAAGGGCACATTGCAAAAGCCGGAATATGATCACTTTGGATACATGGTCAGAAAGCTTTCTCCATTTAGAGGTTCATCTACTACATTTCACACAGCTTGATGACCCATTTGATAATGGATTACATACATCTATTAGTACCAAATTTCAACATAAAAGAAGAGCCAATTCTCACCAAATATTATAACAAGATATTGACGATGAGCTATCATTAGTAGCTTTCATTGCCACTTGGCTATGCTACTTTGTATTCCTTGGGCATAATAGATTATTCCATCCTTCTACCTTACTAATGACTAGCCTACTCACTCATGGTGAAAGGATATCATTGGTGCCTATAGCGCTGGCCTACTTTTATCATGGATTAGGCAAAGTGTCATGATCGATTCACGATGCTACAATGTGGATGCCCCTTAGCACTATTTATATGGATGGATTCATGCTCATATTCAGGAGCCTTTATTTTTCTTAAGACACCATCCTATTTAGAGAATAGAACTTCCCCTTAATTATGTAACTAAACAAAGCTATAGTATTTATAGATAGAACCATATATGAACCTTCATGATTGCCCCAGTGCACATGATAGATTGCTTTCAGATTATCCAGAGATCATTCTTCTATAGTCTATCTATTCAAAGTATGGGAAGAAATTTATAGATTCTCTCATTGATAGAGGCACTTTGTTGGTATTATTAAAACTTGGATATAAATACATTGCAGAATATGTCATTGAGACCCACTTCACTATTCTATCATTTCCATGAATCTATATTCCTAGAAGGTACTAACTCCAATGATAGATAATTCAGATTTAATCAGGCTACAACTATATATAGGATACCATCGATACTTGATATAATATATACTCATTCCTTAGGAACACTTCCACTAGCAATCCATGTAGTGGCATCCTTTATAGCATGGACCTTTATACTTCACCTGGGGACCTACTCTAGTTTCTATATAGCTCCACAAGAGACTCATACATGAGTCAGTCATTTATGGTTGATGCAGATCTACCATACATTCTCTTCCTTTTTGGAGTTAGGCTTTCACATACACAACCATAAAATGCGAAAGACTAGACCAATCCAACATATATCACATATGACTAATGCTTCTAAAAGGGCATTAAATGACCAAAAAGTTAGTAAGAAACAACAGTGTCAAAATTTAACTTCTTAAGAGAAAGATGATAGAGACCTCTACAGCCCTCAACTAGTTGATTCTAATCTATGAGTTGTGGATATAGACAACTCTATTCATGTCCCCACCTCACCAAAAGTAGCTAAACCACCAGCAGAGCAGAAGGAAAGTGATGTCACCATGGTATTATCCATAAATAATACTACAGTTTCTCTAGTGTCCATCCAACCTATTAGTATTGATCATATTCATACTAGAAAAAAATGCACAAATAGAAGAGTTTGACACTATGGCTACTAGTCTTGAGCCACTTTTATCAAATTCAACTTGGGTGATGGTGAGTATGACCTAAGATCACTCCTCAGATCTAGATTCTTGTGCTGAGAGTTATCCTATTTTAGGCCCAAAACATATAGTTCAGAGAAAATTATCTGGCCTGAAAATTTGATGTTTTGTTTCCAGAATACGTCCCAGGGCTTCAACTCATTTACATAGTTGTCCTTCAAAAAGCTTATAACATATAATAGCAGCCCTGCATCAACTACTTCTAAGTGTTGACTTAAAAGTTTTTCGTGATCTTTCTAGCTTCTGTGTAGAGGAAAATTATTTGTTGGATTGTGCTGCCGCTGTAGGTCTCAAAGCAAGAGAATTATAGTTATGGTAATCCCTCTATAGAGATGTTGAATTTGGACTATTCTCTTCATGCACTACCTACGAGGAGGCCTTGTCAGATACACTAGCTACTATAAAAATATCAGCTAATATTATTTTGCATCAAGTCTCCCTAATTCACTAAGATCTAGAGCATAGTCTCGAGCCTTGAGATCCTTCTAGAGGGAGCTTTCTAGAGCACAGATGGAAATCCTTGACATCTCTGTTGAATTGAGATAACTATAGTAGATGAAACAATATTTTCTAGAAAGGAGATCTATGATTAGACAAGCTTGAGCATTCTCTTTCCTGTAGATGCTCAGGTGTCCAACTTGAGCATACTCTTTCCTGATTAGAGTGTGATCAAATGACTGCCCTTTAACATTTCCATGAAGCACAAGAGAGAAAGGCCACTATGGCGTATAAAGCTCATACAATTTTTTTTGTGTTAGCTAAATCTAGGTAAACTGTTGCAGCTAAAATTTTTTCATGTAAACTGTCTCTCTATTATAGTGTAATATATGAAAATTATTGGAGTAATACATTAGAGGCTTCAATTCTTTTTTTTTAATTATATCAATATGCATGTGCTAAAACTAATAGGTAGGTAAGACAATGAATACATCATGTCCTAATGACATGACACCTTCATTGGGGGGAAATTTAATAATTTTGTTCTTTTGGAAACAGCGCCACATGGCTGTGTTCATTGCACCGCGGTGTTGCCCTAACCTTTTAGAAGGATAACTATTTAGAGCCAACTATTAAAATTATAGTACAATGTTGTGACACTGTGATCTTGGCCCTGAAGTGCTGCATTGACTTTTGAGAGGGAATAATTACTGGAGTCCAGTCCACCACTTCTTTTTCTTCTTCTCTCTCTCTTCGACCACTCTTACTCTTACTGCACTCTAACACCGCATTCGTACTCTTAGTAATCTTCTTTTATTTTGGGATCCTCTGTTCACTTCAAGTAAAAAATTATTCTATTTTATCTTTAAGAAGAATATTTAAGTTATAATCCCATTGTTGATCTTAAATCCTAGAGGAAAAAAAATATTGGAGATTTGAAGACGTTCGCCATTGAACTTCATTCCAGTGTGAGATGAATTCCCCTCTCATCCATCGATCTTAGATCTAGAATATGGGAAAAGAATGCTTCACACTATGATTTTAAAATCTAGCATTGCTAAGGAAAAATGCTGCCAAAATTTCTAAATTTATTTTGAAAATATCACAAGATACTCAATTTCTGACTCACAATGCCTTAATGCCAAATCTCAACATCATAGCACTGAATATCAGCATCACAATATTGTGTTCTCGGGTATTCTTATTACAAAGGGTAGTGCCATGGTGCTCAAGAACCAACGCTGCAGTGCCTTTCTGAATCACCCTAGAGCCATAGTGCCATAGAATCTGCACCATGGTGCCATGCTCACTTGGGGTGGGAAATATGACTTAGGATATTTTTTGATGAAAAAATGCTTAATATCCCCCAGCACAATAAATTTTAGAAAATTTAATTTTATATTTTATAAAAAGCTTAAATATTTAATAATAATGCTTTAATGAAATGAAGCAACAAAAAAGTAAAGTGCAGAAAAGTAAAGGAAGAGAACATAAAAAATTTTTACGTGGTTCGGCCAAACCCCAAAAATCGGCCAATGTTCACACTAAGCCACCCAGGCTAGGAATTCACTAAATCAAAGTTGAGATTACAATAAATCTCTTATACTCTTCTTCATAGGCTAGTACAACCCAACACGTACTCTCCTTAATGAGCAAGTACAACCCAGCACATAGTTACCTTAATAGGCATGTACAACCCAACAAGAAATCAAGATAAGACAAAGAGAAAGATATACGTCTAAGTCTTAATTTTAAAATGTTTTTGCACTCGCAACCCAATGTATACTAATATTAAGACAATCGAATATTAATGAAAAAGATAACTCACTTTAACTTTAAATGAAATTAAAACATAATCTTTAATCAAATGTTTAATACAATCAAGTAACTTAATGTTGCTTGAATGATCTTTAAAAAGTTTGAAATGATTTTTTTGAATGACTTTGAAATGCAAACTAAAATGCAATTATAAAAACTTTACTTTGAATTCTTTCTGAGTAAGCTAACTTTTTTTCAAATGATAAATGTATGTGCAATTGGAATAACTCAATAGTCACTTGAAAAAAGGTTTGAATAATACCACAAGAAAGCTATCGTATAATATATACATAAACCAATTGAAGACAAGTAATCAACAAGCACAAAATAATTTATGCAAGAGGTGGAGTGGTCAACCAAATAGAAAATGAAATAAAATAAGATGTTAAGCACAATCAAATTTAACGAACCTACATGAAACTTTAAGCCAAAATAAAAATAATAGATATTCAAATGATTAAGAACTAAGAAATAAAAAAAAAATCTTTGAAATAGACTTAAATAAGAAAAGGATTATCAATGATTAAGCACAAAATAAATGATCTGCTTATGCTAGCTTTATGCCAAACAATAAATCAAAGGATTATCAAGTAGTTAAGTCTAAAAAAAATTGATCTTCTTATCTATGTTCTTAACCAATAAGAGCTAAAGGTTATGAGGTGAATTAACATAAGATAATTTAAATAACCTTGTAAACTTCAAAACCAAGATGAAATAAAAGAACTATAAGAACTTAACACCTTATAAATTCATGACCAATGCTATGATGCTTTCGGTCAAGAGAGGAAATACACCAAATCTTGAATTTTTCCAATCAATCTTCAAGCAAAATAAATGTCCAAGGAAAATAGAAGAATGATGAGGAACGCGTGCACTTGAATCGCCAAACCAAGTTAGACCTTTTGACCCAAATAGTCCAAAAGAGCCAAAATCTAATCAAATACAAATCAATTGCAATCTAGGCCACCAATCAATCCTAAATCCATCATTGAACCCTTCCCAACACTCAATTCAATCTAATTCAACTTAATAAACCTATTTGGTCCAATCCCAACCAAACTTGGCATGTCTCATCCTTGGGTCATCATAAGCCAATCCAAGTGGACCCAACCCATGATGAACCAGGTTTGGGTCAAAACCAAGCTACAAAAATGGGATAAAATCCCCATTTGGGTGGGTTCTCCCACTCTTAGTTGCCACCTTTGGTCTTTCTTGGACACTAGGATCACTGACCCAATCTAACCCAAGGTTATTGGGTTTAGCCATTGGCCATGAGTGGTACACCCCATGCCATTATCTCAGCCTCTCAGGCACCTCAACCTTAGTAGTCCACTGCCACCTTTGACAACCTACTTTGGACGGACGATTGCCAAAGGTTGAGCCAATCTTATCCCTTGGTTCACTTGTTAAGGAGAGTACCCCCCACCCATATCCATCAAACTTCATAGAGAGCTTCCTCAAAGGATTTCAATCTATACGCTTCCCTTCGTGCACTCCATCACCAATGAGACCAACCATCAAGAAAAATTGAGAACCCCTTTTGTCCAACCTCACCAAAACTCTATCAATCTTAAATTAATCTTCCCACACCATCCCCTCACTCCACCGAGTAGAAATGAATTGATCCCCATCGATTTGATCACCGGAAGGCACTCCAAGACCAACTCCGGTGAGCTTAGCGGTGGTAATTAGTCCACAGAGGAATCGGCGAGGAGGCATCTTGAGATCTTCTCAATAGGGTTTCATCTCTTCAAGAAGAAGCTAACCAGTTGATGGACCGCTAGTTTTTAGCTCCGTTAAGGTAAAAATATAACAAACCATAGATTTTCCCCTAGGTGTTGGTCCTCTGTGAAATGATTCATGATTTTATGCGATTTCCATCGTAAGATCTCCTTTGATCTCCTCCCCATATGTCTTAGAGTTGATCCCATCATCCTATGAGTTTCATTGAGCTCAGATTAAGTGATAAAAGGTAGACCGTATCTATCTTCTGGCACTTGGGGGATGACATATCATCGTCCGTCCATTCCACATGATTAGAACGGATGACCGTGATTTAGTCTATTAGATTATTTGGTTTAATCCATTCAAAACCATGAGATTAATTTCTACAGTCTGATCCAAGATGAGACGGTGGGGATGAAACCTCATCTACCATTGTTGAGTTAGCTACCACGCCAAATGATTCAAATAATCTATCCTAGCACATGTGAAAGCACTGCTATGTCAGCTTCATCATGGCGTTGATGGTTTAGGAGGTTAATTAAGTGTTAAAAATGCCATTAAATAGCCAAAATTTTGAAAATTTATAACTAATTATAAAAAAATACAAAGAATATAAATAAACCTATTTGAAAAGAGTAAGCAGTGGAGAATTTTATAAAACTATAATCCCTAATGTTCGATTGATGAATAATGATTAATTAGGGTTTGTAGTTTAGGCTAATTATTCTAATTAAGGCTTAATTACTTAGCCAATTGATCCCAAATTTGGTGGGTTAATTCCATGGGATTTCCTATGCCTCTCATAATTTTCTTGGAATTTATTTATGTAATAAACATTTTAAAACTTCAATGCTAGTTACCTTTCTTAATCAAATTTATGTTTATTAAAATTGCTAAATAGTAAAAATTAAATGGTTAATGATAATCACTATAAATAATGGGAATGATAAAGAAAAATAATTAGGGCTTCTTTCCTAGTTATTTTCTTAAGTGCATTTCCATAAGAGGGCTAATTAATGTATTTATTAATTAAAGGCTAATTAAGTAAATTAGTGGTAAAGCTAAATCAAATTAAAATGATAATTGGTTTAGATAATTCAAATTCAATTCATGGGTCTTTATGTGTTTAATAGCATAAAAAGCATGAAGAAATTTATGGTTAACCTATGGGTGTGGGGAAACCATAAGGGAACTTAATTTAGATTCTTGCTTAATCTAATTTACTCTTAAGAATGAGCCTCATTGCATTAGGTCCCTTTAGAAGCATTATAAGTTCTAATTTCTAATACGTATATCATTGGAGTCTCATGATTAAGTAGTTAATTCAATTAAACAAGCTTAGGAAAAGGATGTTAAACTAATTACTTAATGACTAGAACTTAATCAATCCATATAATTTATTTAATTGTTTTCTTTAAACACATTAAGTCACTAATGTTGGATGGTGCAAACACTAAGTGTCTTTTCTCCTCTTTAGGTTTTAATAATTCAAACACAAAAATTAAGCTTCATAATAATTTTGGTTAATCCTAAAGTCCTTAAGAATTAATGTGATTTAATGTATTATATGATAATGTTTAGTTATTCTTTTTCAATCATTATAAATTTGTGTGACATTTGTATCATGTATTTATGTTTTCAAATAAAAGAATCAAATGAATATGGTTATATATTTATAAGTTGCATGTGTTGAATTAATCTTATTATATGGCATGGCACTAATAAATATCAAATTATTTTCAAAATTATAAATGAATAATGACAACCTAAATTGATGTTGGCTATGAATATTCAATAAAGTTTACATCCACTTATAGTTTAAACATATTAAAGGATTGTTCAATTTTTCATAGTTCATGTGTATGTTTACATGTGTTTGAATGTTAGTAAGTATATTGTCCGGACATCCGAGAACACGAGGCTTTAAGTAGCCCCAAGGAGGTCTTAGATTATCTCACTTCCTTAGTTTAATAATGGCATGTACTTTCTTAATTTCATTCATTTGTGTACATGTGCTAGAATTTGGATAGAGCTTTACTTTACATGAGTTAATAATTTGCTAATATACAATCTTTTTCATGATTTTCATTCTTATGTTTATGAATACATTTATTATTATTTAAAATAGCAAGTATATAGTCTAGACATTTTGAAAAAGTAGACCTAAGGAGGTCTTAGATTACCTCACTTCACTGGTTTAACAATGACACATACTTGCTTAAATCTCTAATACATGTGTATGTATACTAAGCTGAAATCTCTCTCTTTTCTACCAAAATATATATACATTAATAATCATTCAAGTGTGCAAAAAATACACATATATACAATACATGTATATTTCTACTAAATTAAATATCATAAAAAATGAAAACATATGCATGATATTAATGATGAAAAAGAATGATGGAATGTTATCCATGTGATAGTGATTCAATTTGCTTAATCTTAAGATGCCTTTCATGTTGAATAAGATTCTTTAAGATTAACCCAAATTCAAGATTAATAGAATGTTTAATAAATTATTCACTAAAAGAAATCAAAATCATAAAAATACGCCTAACTTAGGGTAGGGATGAACGGGGTTCAACTGCTTTCTTCTCTTTATAATAATTAGTTGGTAAGTAAATATTAAGTGAAACAAAAGAAAATATAAATTAAAATCCACCAATACTTTTAATAACTTAAAGTGAAATCTTCTCTCATATGTAACTTGAACATTCCAAACTTTTGATAGTCATAATTTTAAAGCCTAGTTAAGACATACTATACTAAACCAAAGCACACACATTAGAATTCTAAGTCAGCACTTCTAGCTCTAAGCTAGGATGGTGTATGTCATGATTTTATATTTTGTTTTGTGATATAATATTTTAGACTAGATGTTAGGGCTACTTATGTGTAGACTAGATGTTAGGCCGCTACTAGCCTAATGATGTTTAATATAGGGGATTATGCTAAAGGGGATGCTAAAATAATAAATAAATATAAATGCTTTTTCTTGCAGATCACTTATCCCCCTTTTGCATAACCCACAATAGGATAGGTGGGCATGGTTACCTATCTGTAGGGTGCTAAGTCTAAATTTATAGAATATACCTACTTTAGTTTGAATGTTTGTTTAGCTAATATCTATTTTGCAGGTGTAGTTAGATTTAATTTTCCATATATGTGTAATTTTAGAAATAGAAATTAGAATTAGTGCTATGGTGTTTAGAATGAGTAGTTCCTAGAAAGCAAAGACCTAGGAGGCCTTATGAAGCTTGGAGCAAAACCAAATCAAAAGGAGGGAAGAAAGATAAAGAATGAAGACCACCATAACATTTATTTCATTGTAATTATAGTATTATTTCACAATCTGAGTTGTATAAGGGTAGAGCTCAGCTACCCTACTTCTTTTATTTTATGAGGTATTTGGCGATACCTGATTGCACCATCCTTTTATTCTTTTATGAAAATTTATGAATATTTGATTGTCATGTTTAACTTGTGCAATAGAAAATGACATATTTTTCATAGGTTTCTTAAGTTTGGTTATTGAATGTGTGACCTCGATACGGTGGGCTCTTTAGGATAAAATTAATTTTCTTTATCCTCATTAAACAACTAATAACTAAATTTCAAATATAATTTACAACTTCACCTTAAAGCCTAGGTTATAATCAAGATAATTGAAAGATTTAACAACCCGCTGAATGTTGAATATTATAGCATCATGCATACATCTTGTTTCACTCTTGAATAGGGAGGGTATCCAATCTTAAATAGGAATGCTTGACCTTTGAGGGCATCCCTTGTAGTGGAGAACACCTCCTCCCACTGATTTATCCCATAATCTCACTTCATCATGCATATAGGAATAATTATTCCAGGCCTTTATCCAAATGAATATGTCAAAATGGTGTAAAAGATTGTAAATTTTGCATTAGTCTAAGTCATGATTTCATGCTAATCATGATATAGTCTCTTTGGGAATGAGTTTAGAATTCTAGTCTTATTCCTAATTAAATAATAGCCTAGCTATCTTGCACTTACATAAGATTGGTCTACATGGTTTCGAAGCGTAGGAGGTATTAGCTGACAGCCACTCTAAGCGGTTGTAAGTCCAGAAGAGTCGAGATGGGTTTATCCTCTCTTGTGGAGGTAAACCACTATAAACTTATCTTGTGTCTTTAGCTTATGCTAAAGCATCCTAGATTTAGGATCTGAGGCTACTTTTTTTTGGGCTACAAGTATAAGTCCTCACCTCTTAGGCATTTCCAATATCTTGTATTGATGGACTATAAGCCCTTGTATTCTAATGAAATTTCAACTAAAATAAAAATAAACTATCTCTTTCAAATATATAAAGGCTCACTATAGGGCAGACTGGAGTGCACACTAGGCTTCCTACTTATCTTCCTTTGGAATCCAATAATAAGTCTTCCAAATTGAACTTTCCCACTTGATTCCAAAAATACCAAATCCTTTGATAGTGTAGCTTTGAAATATTTGGAGAAGTTTATTGACTACTTTAATTGAGAGTATTCTTAGTAAATTCCTATCTCATAATATGTAACTAACTATGGAGGCTTTCTTCCATAGGGAACTAAAGAACCCGACATAAAACAAAGCCTGCTTTACTTCTCTATGTAAAGTAGGGAAAAGGTCTCTGGTATATACGAAGGTCCATCTGTGTTAGGAGTCCTTAAGAAGTGATTAGGTCCATTCTAGGGTGATGTTTCCATCTCTTGAGATGGTATATCATACCTTAATTTCATACCTGATCACTTCAATAAGTATCCCCTAAGATCTGCATGGTGTCCTAATGACTCCAAATGAAAACACCACACTCTAGTAAAGAGATATAGTCCCTTCACCTATCTCCTTATAATAGAGGGATTGTATATGAGGGACACCTTAGTTTGAGAGCCACTCTAGCTATAGAAAAAGTTCCCACCATCTAGTGGAATCATGAAATAGAGATCTCTAAAGTAAAACCCATAGATGTAGAAGAAGAATCTAAAGCTATCCTTGATAGCAATGGTGTTCCACTTCATCTTATAAAGGAAGAAGTGGAGACTATTGTTAGAGAGGATGAAGAAAAAAAAATATAAGTAGGGTTCAAGATCCCTTTGATTTATATCAAGATCACTTGTTAGATGATGACTCTAGGCTACCCATAGCACATGTTTTTATAGTAGAAACAAGTACATCTAAAAAATAATAATAAGAAATACATGAGGATCCTATACATAATCCTACTTAGTAGTTAATCCTTTAGTTACAGAAGAAGGATGATCTGATTTTGAAGATGAAAGAAAAGATGGAGGAGATGATTGCCACTATGCAATTACTCCAAAGTCTTATTCCCACCTTTTCTCAACCACATTCTTTAGAAAGACTAGAAGAGTCCCATCCCATATATGAGACAAAGCTTGATTCAAGAGAGTATTACCAAGAACCTAAACATATGGATGATATATCTCTCAAAACTGACTTGTAGTATCTAGTGGAACAATAGGTGAAGGAATCTTTGGCTCAATCCCTTGGTATAACTCTTATTCCAAAGGGTAGACCCAACATTGAGGAATATGATTCTATACCATATCCAAAGGGAATTGTGCCTCCTTCTTTCAAAGCTTTTAATTAGACAAGCAATCCCAAATAGCATTTAGCACATTTTTGGGCAAGTTATTGCAATTCCAGAGGGAGCGATGTCCTATTATTTAAACAACTCACTAGTAGTTTGACTAGGGTTGCCTTTGATTGGAATGCAAAGATATGAAATGGTTCAATACACACTTTCACTAAACTAGACAACATGTTTGTAAAATGATTTACTCATACACAGTACCACATCACTGTAGGTGACTTTTGACCTCACTTTTGGAGTGAGGATTCAATCTCTTCTTCTTAGACCTAGGAGTATTCTAGACACTAAGACTCCTTTAGTTGTAAGACACTTTTAGCTATTAGGTGAACACTTAACCTGGGCCTAGAGACTTAGAAGGGTTAACCACAAGATTAGGCTTTGTCCTAGGACTTAGGGAAATCCATTTACTGATTTCACCTCCTAAAGCAATAACCAATTCCGAACCAAATCAAACAAAAATGAACCCAAGTCAAACCCGACTTAGCCATCTTGACTTGAAATATCCAAATGAACCAAAACTCATCCAAACCCAAATCAATTGCAATTGAATTTATATATCAATCCTAAACCCATATATCAACTCATCCAATTCAACCAAAAAATCAAATATCAATTGACCAACTTATGTTCACTTGACCTAAAGTGACCTAAAGGACCCATTTAAGCCAAACTTCCATCCAACCCAAATTGGATTGAACCAAGGCAACCAATCCCTCCCATCATGATTGTTGATCACCCTATATTGATCAATTATCATAAATTGGATCAAACTAAGTCAACTTGGTCACTTTTCAAGTCAACCCTCTTAACCCATATGAACCCAATCTAGCCAAATTTCAACCTAAGATAAATTAATTGAAGCCATTGATTCATACCAACCCAAAATCAATATTTGAACATGACCTTCATTGAGCTAAACCAAACCCAATTGGCTCTTGACCCAGTTGACCCAAATTGACCTAAAAGGCCAAATTGGGTCAAATCAAATATAAACCAAATTGATTGCAACTAATGGCTCAAGTTCATTCCAAATTGATTGTAACTTGACCAAGCACCAATTAAATTGACCTAATTAGCTGAATTGACCTAAAGGGTAAATATGGCTAAACCTTAACCAAATCCAAATAAATTCAAACCAAGACCTACAATCATCTTCAATTGGTTGATCAATGCCAAACCAACACCTAACCCAAGCCAATTTGACCAATTTGGTCAAATTGGTCAACTTGACCCATTTAACCCAAATGAACTCAAATGAGCCAAAATTAAATCTAAGCCAAACTAAACCAAACCAATGAAACCAAAACATTCCAAATGACCATATGAACTTAACAACCCTTGGTTTGATTTGACCAATTGGTCAACAACTAAATTGACCCAATTTGACCTACATGAGTCAAATTGAGTCAAATCAAATCAATTCAATTTCAAATCACTTGAAACTTTTGCTGACCCACCTTGGACTCATTTTGAACTAGCCCAAATCAAATCCAATGCTAAATGACCATTAAACCCTTATATGAAGGGTTTCACATGAGAAAAACCACCCCTTTAAGTGGTCATTTCTTCTCCTTGACCACTTGGCAACATCCCATCGGCCCACCTAGACACCTAGGACACTGTCCAACTTGACCCAAGTGGTGGTTGGGTTACCCATGATCCATGGAGAGGTGAACTCCCCTCCCCTCCTCCATTGGCACATTTGAAACTCAAGGACAACGACTATTCCCCCTTAGCAGCCACTCCCTTGCCCTTGGCCACACAAATTGAGCCAGCTAGGATGATTCCCTGCCATCCACAGCCACCACCGGTGATCGAATGGCCATTAGAATTCAAATGAATCAAGGTCGTTTGATCTAAGAGAGGAGGGGGTATACCCCCCCCCCCTCACTTTGATCCAAATAGAGCAATAGAGCATCCTCAGCCTAACATCGAGATGAACTTCCAGAGAAAGTTTAAGCATCCCATCTCCCATTGCGGATGAAAGGAAAATTAAAGGCATCCTTCAATCCAACTCCCTTGTTTCTTCACCAAACTCAAATTAACTTTAGACACACCTTCCCCATGCCTCATCGAGCAAGAATGAATTGCTTCCCAAGCTTCCCAACTACTAGAGGTAGGAGTTCAACCAAGACTGACCTCCACAGTAGTGAATTTTGGCCTTCTTAATGAATGAGAGGAAATTGATCCAAGTGCTGCTCAACAGGGCTTCATCTCCACTAGACAAAGCTTCCTCAATTGAATTAATCATCGATCTTGAGCTCCAGCGAGGTGATTCCATTAAGGTTAGATCTTTTTGAAGGAATGTGTAATTTCATGCCAATTTAGCCTTTGGATCCCTTTAGATCCTTTGTGTGAAGGTGTGACCTTATTTTTAGGGCCATCCAAGCTCGGGAGAGCTCAAATCGAGGAGAATGGTGGGCGACCTCACCTTGCTTGGGACGATCACACGCCAATTCCACATGATTTGAATGAATGATCATGATTAATCTAAGATTTCTTTGATTTTAATCTTTAAGGAACCATGGGTTTGATCGCGCATCTCGATCGATGATAGAGATGAAAGCTTATTCTGTGACCACATTAGTGGTGCGTGGCCCGATGGGATTAGGCTTAATTAGTGATAATTAATTAATTTTTATGATTGAAACTTCCAAAATTCATAAAAAATCATAGAAAAATAAAAAATACAAATAAATTTTCATTGTAAAGGTATTTTAGAGGAGAATCATTTAAAATTAATTCTAACTAATTTTAAATAGTAATAAAGGATTAATTTTGATTTAATTGAAAATTTAATTAACTTAATTACACCTTAATTACTCAGGTAATTGATCCCGAACTTTGCGGTTTAGTTTAATGTGATGGCCTCTACCTCCTATAATTTTCTTTGGATTTATTACTTAGTTAATTAGGGTAATTAACTATTTAAGTTCTAATCACCCTCTTATTTAATCTAATTAATTAATTAATCTCTCAAATGATAAAGAAATAATTAATGAAGCTTGCTAGTCACTGTTGAATAGTGAATTGGATTAGGACCTCTTTCCTAATCTTTTCCTAAAGTCCATTTCACTTAAGGGAAAAATTAATTAATTTGAAATTAATTAAAGGTTTAATTATTAAATTAAATGGCTTAATTAATCAAATTAAAATCATAATCATATAAGAACTTAATTGATTAAATCATGGGTAGGTCTTTAGGTGTTTAATGACCTAAAGCTATTTTAGAAAATTATGGTTAACCCACATGTGCGGGAAAACCAAAAGCGTAATTAATTAAGTTCCTTAATTTAATTAATCATTAATTATGAGCCAATTGCATTAGGCCCCTTTTATTTCTTATGATTATTGCTAATTTAATTTCAATTCATATGCATATCATGTTATCTCAAGATTATTTGGATAATTATATTAAGGTAACATAGAAAAGGGTTAATTAATGTATCTAATGCATACTACAATCTAAATTACTCATAAAATCAACTTAATTACATTTAATTAAGCTAAGTTAATTCACTAATTTGGGAATGGGTTAGGATCAACAAATATTTTCTCACATTCCTTAAATCAAATTAAAACATGAAGTTAAAAGTGGTAATGAAATGCTTTGGTTTACTTAAATGGCTTTATTTAATATGGTTATCCTTAGGAATTAATTTAATTGAATGAAGTCATGTGTTTATATTTTTTTATTCCTTTCCAATCATGTTAAATATTGCATGTCATTTGATTTCATGCATTAATCTCTTTTTAAAATTAATTAAACCAAATGATTTTCCTTTATGTAATCTTGTACATTTTGGATTAATGTATAATATGTGTGGCTATTATCACTAATAAATGCAAATGACTTACCTAAGTTTATAAATCAATCACATTGCTTAGAGTGATAGTAGTTATGAATACATATAAGCTTTGCATGTGCTTATAACATAGATATGTGAAGTAAAGCTCTCTATTTCTCTTCTTTGATTCATATGTAGTTTTACATCTATTTGAATATTAATAAGTATATAGTATGGGCATCCCAGGAATACGAGGCTTTAGCTAGCCCCAAGGGGGTCATTTGATTACCTCACTTCCCTAGTTTAACAATGACACGTACCTATTTAATTTCACTTTTATGTATTTTTTATAAGAAATTGGATACAGCTTTAAAATGTACACATACTAAAAAATTCAGTCGAATGAAAAGATAAACTTGAAATACACACACACATTCATCATTCAAGTGTGTTAAAACATGTTGTAGGTATAAGTATGCTAGTAATAAATCATGTGCATGATATATGTGATAGAATGATTTGATATATGTCATGTGATAGTAATTCAATCAGATTAATCTTAAGATGCCTTTCACATTAATAGAATTATTTTAAAGTGAACATAAACTTAGGATTAATTAAAATGTGTAATAAGTCATTCACTAAAGAGAGCAAAATTGAATTAATATGCTTTAGAAAGTGGCTTAAGGTAGGGATGAAAGAGGGCGATCCTCTTTTCTCTCTTTGTAACACTTAGATCCTAAGTGTAAATCATATGAAATAAAATTAACATACAAATTAAAATTTGCAAATCAATTAAACAACTTCAAGTGAAACCAACCCTTATGTGAAATTAAATAGCTTCCAAACTTATAAAATATAACTCTAATGCCTAGTTAAGACATATCACATAAGACCTTAACACACATATTAGAATTAAGTTACTACTACTAGCTCTATGTTAGGATGGTGTATGATGTGATGTTTTATTTCAAAGTGTATTATTTTTGACTGTATGTTAGGGTGTATGCTTCATAGACAAGATGTTAGGCTATTCATAGCCTAATCATATTTTTTGCAAGGGATTGTGCTTAAGGGGATGCTTAAAAATAAATATAAATGCTTTCTTTGTAGGTTGCTTAAACCCCTAAGCATTATTCATATTAGGACAGGCAGGCCTAGTTACACATGTGAGGGTGCTAAGTCCAAATTATATATATAACTGCTTGGGATTATATGTATATTTAGCTAACCTCTATTTTGTAAGTGTAGTTAGATTTACTTCACATAAATATAATTTTTTAATTAGTAATTAGGATGAGTAGTGGCCAGAAGGATTTGTCTTGGGGTGCCTTGTGATGCTTTTGAAGCAAGCACCATCCAAATTAAAGAAGGAATTGAATCAAAAATGGAGATATAAAGAATGAAGACTCCTCATAGCATGTATTCATTCTAATTGTAAAATTATTCTTTCATATTATTAGTTGTATAAGTGTAAAGCTTGGCTACCCATCTTTTCTCTTTTCAGGTTGTAAGGTAGCACCCGATCGCTCTGACCTGTTATTCTTTTATGATAGTTTATAAAATTATTTGATGATTTATTTAAATTGTGCATTAGAGATGGCACACTTTTTCATAGTTTCTTCATATTTGATGCCTTAATGTGTGGCCTGGATGTGTTAGGCTCTTAGGATAAAATAAATTTTTTACCCAACTAATCACTCATAATTAAAATTTAAATAACTCATAACCTTAATGTTTCACATCATGCACGCATATTCTTTCTCTCTTGAACATGAAGGATCTCCATCCTTGCCCGATAGGGGAATGATTGACCTATGAGGGCATCCCTTGTGGGGCAGAACACCTTCTTCTAGTTGATTTTGACAATAACTCAGTTCATCATGCATTTAGGCATATAAAAATATTAAAACCTTTGTCAAAATGATGTGTCAAAATAAAATAAAATTTAAAAAGATATTATATTTATAGATTAAGTCATATGATCACACCACTCATGCTCTAGTCTCTTAGGGAGTGGGTTTAGGACTTTAGCCTCTTTCCAATTAAATAACTACCCTAGCTATTTTACAATTCATATGACCAGACTACATGATTTTAAAATTATAGAAGGAGTTAACTAGCAGCCACTCTAGGCAGTTATAAGTCTAGAGGTCGGACAAGTTTATTCTCTCTTCTGGAGGTAAACCCTTATATCCACCTGTCGCTTAGATTTAGGTCATGCTTTAACTCATACTAAAGTTCTCTAGATTTAGGATTTATGATAATTGTTTCCTTCAGCCTACAAGCATAAATCCTCACCACTTAGGCATCTCCACCACCATGTGTTAATGGATTATAAGCCCTAGAAATCTAATAAAACTCAAATCAAATGAATAAATCTCTTCACTTACAAATATATAAAGCCCAATCATAGGATAGATTGGAATGCTCACTAGACTTCCTAGTATCACGAGCATTTTTTACTTTCTCCCTTTGGATTCCAAAAATAAGTCTTCTACTTGCTCTCTCCCATTTGATTTTCCAAACATAACCAATCCTTTGATAGTCTTAAACTTTAAAATATTTGAAGATGATGATTGTATTCTTTAATCGAGAGTATTCTTAGGGACTTTTATTCTCTAAGATGTAATTAACTACGGAGGCTTTCCTCTATAAGAAACTTTAGAACCAGTTTTAATGTAAACCCTATTTTATTCATTGATTTAAAGCAGGAGAAAAATCATTGGTATATTCAATGAACCATCATGCCTTAGGAGTCATTATTTGGTGATTAGATCCATTGAAGGGTGACATCTCTATCTTTGGAGATAGTACATCATACCTAAATGTCATACCACTCACTTTAATACGCACCCGCCCTTATGATCTATGGTGTCCCCCCCCCCACCCATCCAAAATAAACACCACAAATTTTTACGGCAACTCCGTTGGGGATATGGGTCCTCTCTCCATCTTTACTAGGCAAATATCATCTCCAAGCATTGATAGTGGACTTATATTTTCATATAAGTCTGAGACTATCTTTCCTTCCATTGTCCCTTACTTATTTCATTCTTAAGCATAGGAAGCCAAAAACCTTTAAGTTTTAGGACCTCACTCCTGTGTAGGTCCTAAGACTCCTATTGGGATAAAGAAGATGATCGAATATAAGTCAAATAAGATTTGGAACCTCTTACCACTAGCTTGGTAAAGCAAGGATTTGTTTCATATTTGATAAGATCTTGAAAGAATTTAAAGTAAAATAAATAAAGTCTTTTGCAAAAAATTTCAAAATCTTTTTTCATATAATAAAATTGGCTAAATAAACATATTCTTTTAAAACCAAAATCATGAACAAAGCAAAATCAAAATCTTTCAAAATTAATTGAACCTCACTTAGCACACATAAAATTGCTAAGTGAGTGTTCTTCTTTTCAAAAATGATATCAAATAATAAACCCCTTCTTCATAAATCTATTCAAACCCATTTTTTAAAAAAATTAAAACTAACTCCCATTTAACATACTTAAATTTGTTAAATGAGGGTCCCCTTTTTGAATTTAAAACCAAATATATCCAATATATTTTTAAAACAAAACCAACTCTATTTAACATACCCACATTTATTAAATAATAATTTCATTAAAAATAAATAAATAAACAAAATCAAATGAACAATATATAAATGAGCTCCATTTAACATATCCATATTAGTTAAATGAGAGTTTTATTTTTCAATTCAAAATTAAAACAATCAATGTACCAAATGGACTTCACTTAACATACCCAGATTTAGTAAGTGAAGGTCTCCCTTTTTCAAAATCAATTTATAATTTGAACTCCAATTAACATGCCTATTTTTGTTAAATGGGGGTTCCCAAGCCAAAATATCTAACACATATTTTTTAATTCCATTTAACATACCCATATTTGTTAAATGAGAATTCAATCCCCTAAATCAAAACAAAACCATATATCAACAAACAAAGAAACATACAAGTGAGCTCCACTTAACTTACCTAAATTTGTTAAGTGTGAATCTCACTTCCAAAATAATATCAAACAACAAACATCAAACATATATTTGAACTCTATTTGACATACCTAAATTTGTCAAATAAGAGTTTTCTTTTTTAAAAATCAAATCATCAACAAATATCAAATACAATTTGAGCTCCATTTTACATACTTAAATTTGTTAAATAAGAGTTCTCCAAATCATATCAAATCAACATATACCAACAAACAAAAAACAACAAACCATTAAGATAGAATGCTTTCAAACATATAATTGAAACCTTTTAGCATACCTAAATTTGCTAAGTAAGGGTCTCCAAAATTAAATTTTAAACAAAATATATGATACATATCCAAAGGTCTCTCCAAAAACTATTTGAACCCCACTCAACATACCTAAGTTTGTTGAATGAGGGTTCCAAATCCAAATCAAAAGCTTATGGCAAAGTCTCTTCTCAAATTTCTAAATTGCTCCAAAATAATGAACCCCACTTAGCATACCTAAATTTGTTAAGTGTGGGTTCAAATTCCAAAAATAAATCAAGATTCAATGATTCAAATCAACAGTTCAAGATAAGGGACTAATTCAATTTTGTTTCAAGAAATGTGGAGATACTAGCCCAATCTCATTATCCCTCTTGCGATCAGTCTTCAGCCATGTCTGCCGGTAAGATGATCTTATCATACCCATCTAGTGTGGATTTGGCCTTTGATCAGGCCATACTCACCCCCACCACCATGCATGTGATTCAGTTTGAATGTAGCTTTGAGGCTGTTTGAGTCACCTGTAAGGGGCCAACCCTCACGACCATTAGTAGGGAAGAGGTGGCAGGACATAAGCCACTTCTCCACTTTGACATCCCATCTGATCCTGAGTTCCCCTGACAGAAGCAAAAAGTCAATGTGGTTCCCACACCCTGGTCAGTGCTAGTGTTAGCTTGATAAGAGTGTCGATGCTGCCCCGCTATAGTTTTAGCAAGAGCACCACCTCCATTGTTCCCCTACTCTGTGGGGAAGGCTATCTTAGCATCTGAGATAGTCCCTTCCACCTTTGAGGTTGGTGCTAGCTCCCATTCCACCCCACTCACTAGGATGCAACGCCGTAGTAAGAATCACAAGGTTAAGCGGTACTATGAGTGTGAGGTCACGCAAATTGATGATGCCTCTCATGTGGGTGAGGAGGGTTCCCCTCATGAGACCTTTCCACTCTTGACTGGCAGTAGGTTCCACCCCCTCTCGACTTCAGAAGGTGAGGAGGACTATTATAGGATTATTGCATCACCACCATCGCTTATAGAGATTAAGATAACATCAAGGGATAGGAGGAAGCCCTATGCTGGTCTATAGTTCATTCTACACAAGGTCAGTAGAGCCCACGGATGCTCATAGTTTAGCTTTTTACATAATTTGAGGAGTTTGAAACCTAAGAGCATTAGGGGTCAAATTCACAAAGAGAGAGAGCCATGGAGGTTAGAGTCACTGCCCAAGAGGGCAAGCCAAAGAGGAGGAGGTATGCCAGATAGTCAATAGCCTCTACTTTGATAAACTTTCTTGATCAATGCCCTGTCAGGGCGGATCATTCATATAGCATCATTCTCACTAGCACCATCCTACGTAGGAGGAGATGTCTCCGGAGGCCATGTCTTTACCATTACACTTCTCCACACCCAGCTTCCCACATCTACCATCCTCAAGCTGCGCATCTGGGAAAACCATCTTCATTCGTTTATCCTAAAAGATCCCACTCCATCTATTCCTCCTATTAAGGTGAGGTCGAGCTCTCCCATTCGACCTTCCACTTCAATTGTGGTAAAGAAGGAGTGGTAACCCAAAAGTGTCGTGGTCACACCACCTCTACAGTACTCAAAGGAAGAGAGGGGATGGGACACAAGCATAGTCCCCATGGAAGTTGAGCCAGTTAAGGAGTGCACCCCACTAGCACAAAGCATTCAGTATATAAAGTCTGTAGAGCACATTCCTATGGTCAGCTGGAAGCCAGCTTACATTCCAGTAGAGCCAGATAGAATAGGTGACCATTCATTAGATGACATCATAGAGGACTACCATGCTGGAAATGATCTCTCAGATCAAGAGGAGGGTAGAGTTAGCTTTGATCATGATGAAGATGACATGTTGGATGACACCATCAAAGTCCACATGGTCGACAGTCAAGGATCCTTGCAGTGAGATCAGCATAGTCAAGAAGGAATTGTGGTTGAGGAAGGTGACACTTTTCACTCGACCCATCACCTCCTCCACCAGCACAAGCGAAAGGATGACCAGATAGATAGGATGGAGAAGAGGGTAGAGGAGTTGATTGTAGTGGTCTTAGTATTGCAGAACCCAGCTCCAGTCTCACAACCTTCTCCTATGGTAGCTGGCTGACCAAAGTTAGTAAATACCTCAAACCGTCCTTAGTGCACTCATGTAAATGATGATGCTGGTAGTTTAAATAGGAAAATAACAGACAACACCTTCATGCATGAGAAAGATATCAAGCATATGGTGGAACAACAAGTGAAAGAAGGCATTGGCACAAGCTAGGGGGAGCTCATCCATTACAAAGGTTAGAACATACCTAGAGAAATTTGATGTAGTTCAATACCCCAAGGGTTTTGTACCACCATCCTTCAAGATCTTTGATAGTAGTGGGAACCCATGATAACACATTGCACACTTCAAGGTCTTGTCAGAACACCGCATGGACGACTCTAATATTTTTTTTTGTTAGTAGCTTGGCAAGGGTGCATTTAATTGGTACGCTAAATTGCCCAATGGTTCAGCGAAGAGTTTTGTTGAGTTGGAGCATCTCATAATTAAGAGATTTTCTAGAGCTCAGTAGAAGGTGACTATAGGCGACCTCAATGTAGAGAAACAAAAACCCAATGAGCCCCGTATTGATTTCATTCTGAAGTGGCGCAACCTTAGCGTGAAATGTGAACCAAAGTTATATGAATAGCATGCCATTGAGATTTTGCTCAAGAATATCCATGGCTTGGTCGCCTTCATGCTTAAGGGCTTTACCATCAAAACCATCAAGAAGCTAATCAACAAGGTGGCTAGCCTACAAGAGGAAGCCAAATAGTTACCTTTCCTTGACCAATCATCTAGGCCGAAACTGCAAAAAGTATTTATAAAGAGGCCAGGGATAGTTATATCAAGGACGAGGAAGCAACCACGAGAGTTCAAGAGAAAACCATGAGCTTAGTAGCCTCCTCTTTTGCCA